>CM056577.1:3771089-3811089 GCA_029721435.1 Gymnothorax reevesii
GAAGTTCCACTTTTGATCCACTAGTCAACAGAATATCATCAAGATGCTTTTTGGCAAATTTGAGACTTGCAATGTTTTTTGGTCAGCAGTGGTTTTTGCCTTGGGGCTGTCCCGTGGATGCCATCTTTGCCCAGCCTTTAGATGTGAGTCTGGGTTCTTCTGGAACCTCCTGGATGAGTGGTCCATGTGCTCTAGGAGTAATTTTGGTAGGCAAACCACTCCTTGGAAGGCTCACCACTGTTCCATGTTTTCTCCATTCGTAGATTATGGTTCTCACCATGGTTTGCAACCTGTTCTAGACTGACTATGTCAACAACTTTGTTTATCAACCCTTATTGAATTTCTTAATATTGTGGCATCATGTGCTGCTTTTTATCGACCTTACATTACCAGACAGGTTCTATTTAAGGGATGTGTACGTAGATTCAGAAGGGCTGACAGTAATGAGGCCTCAGAGTGTCCAGTGAAGTTGACCATTCAATTCGATTTAGTCACGATTACATTTTCTCATAGGGCCAGGTAAGGTTGGGAAGCGTTTTTCCCTCTAAAATGAAATTATCATTTAAAATCTGCATTTTGTGTTTACTTGGTTGCCTTTCTCCAATATTAGAATTAATCTAATGATCTGAAACAATTATAAGTGTCAAATATGCAAAAATAGAAGACATCGAGGGCAAACAATTTTTCACAGCAGTGTAAAACCGTAACTATATTACATAAACAAATAAAGTTATTCTCAGGTAAAATGGCATGTCTACAAAAAGGTGTTTTAAAAAATTATTTTAAAAGCAGAAAGTGTCAGCAGATCAATAAATGCTCAATAGCCTTTTGATCGTAACCTGGCCTTTGAAACAGCTCCAAAAATTGACATTGAACTGGTACTAGTTGAGATATCAATAGGTGTTTCGACTAATATCGATTATGAAAGCTGGAATATTATTTCAAAAATATCTTCAAAAAATCTCTTTCTCCAACTCACTGCTTTCACATATTTCCCTGTTAATTAAGTTCAGTTCAGATGATTCATCTGCACGGCATATTTCACAATACTTAAAACCAAAGTATTGAGGAACAACAGTGACCAAAATATGAATACAGTAACAATTTATGAACGATGCTATCCCTCTGCCGTTTTATATCTCTCTCAGATATACTGTATGTCAGACTCACTGAGAAACTAGAAACTCACAGCAAAATCAGCATCACAGCGAAAGTGAAGACCCATAGCAAAATCAGACACGCGGAGACATCCCAAACTCACAGAGAAACTAGAGGCTCACAGCGAAATCAGTCTCACAGAGATATCACAAACTCACAAAAAACTAGAGGCTCTCTGCGAAATCAGTCTCACAGAGATATCACAAACTCACAGAGAAACTAGAGACTCACTGCGAAATCAGTCTCACGGAGATATCACAAACTCACAGAGAAACTAGAGACTCACTGTGAAATCAGTCTCACAGAGATATCACAAACTCACAGAGAAACTAGAGGCTCACTGCGAAATTAGTCTCACGGAGATATCACAAACTCACAGAGAAACTAGAGGCTCACTGCAAAATCAGTCTTATGGAGATATCACAAACTCACAGAGAAATAGAGGCTCACTGTGAAATCAGTCTCACAGAGATATCACAAACTCACAGAGAAACTAGACACTCACTGTGAAATCAGTCTCACAGAGAGACTACAGACTCACAGTGATCTCTGTGTCTCATAGTGATATCACAGACTCACTGACACAAAGCTAGTAGGTGGGCTATTGCGGGTTTTCTAATTAGGCCACAAAATCACTGTGATGAGACAGAAAGAGACATTTGCTCATTTGTTGGCCATATTTTTTGTATTTACCTTCTTCAAGAGGTAACTGTGTGTATGTGTACGTTTGTGAGTGTATGCTTATCAGGGTGTATCAGCCAGAGAGCCTGAGACCCCCCCCACCCCCCCAAAACACTGACAGTCTCCACTCACACGTCTGGATCAGAAGCTGCACCTCGTGACCAGGCTCCTGCCTGACAGAGCTGTGTGCAGTATTTATAAACTGTCTCGCACCCCTGACACTTAGCCAATGACGGCGCTATAATTTATGCAGCTAAAATCACCGCAGAGCAGAAATGAAAGCTAATTGAGCCATTATGCGCTAATGTCGCTAACACTAAGCCTGCTGTGAAAGGCCCCCACATCATCCCCAACCTCGACTACACCTTCTCTCAATACTGTTTGGGTGTGTGTGTTTGGGTGTGTGTGTGTGTGTGTGTGTGTGTGTGTGTGTGTGTGTGTGTGTGTGTGTGTGTGTGTGTGTGTGTGTGTGTACATGTGTGGGATGGGGGGTGGGTGTCAGTACTGTCACTGCCGCAAGAAATATACACAAACACTCATAACGCGCACTTAAAATGCCAGCTCACCCACAGGGTATATAATCAGCAAGAATGTTGTATTGTATAGGATAATAAGAAAGAGAGTATATATGTGTGTGTGTGTGTGTGTGTGCGAATGCATGAGTGTGCGCAAAGCGTCTGAGAATCCATGCTTAATTATGACATTAAAAGTTCATAAGCATTGATCTTAATGATCTCTGTCAAACAAAAGGCAGTGTTTATTGACTGTATTCATAATCTGTGCGGGCAGCTGTGATGGATGTCTGTAGTGGAGGCAGATTTTTTGGCATTAAGGAAGAACTCGGATGTTTGAGATGAACTGGGGGCAGATCTTCAGGTTTGTGAGGTTTAGAGGTCACAAATAGAAGTGTTTTTTATTGTGACAGGATTGCAGAACAAATCTTTTTTTTCTCTGATTTTTCCAGATGCCCCTTGACCTCTGAGCATCTTCAGGAAGTTGCCTGTTTTCTAGAGAGCAACAATCATCCGGACATGAAATAACAGCAATAACAAAATGAACCTCTCACTTACAGACCAGCACAGACGAACAACAGAGAATCCCTCAATTACAGACCAGCACAGAACAACAACAGAGAATCACTCAATTACAGACCAGCACAGACCAACAACAGAGAGAATCCTTCATTTACAAACCAATATAAACCAAGAACAGAGAGAATCCCTCAAGTACAGACCAGTACAGGCCAACAACAGAGAGAATCCTTCATTTACAAATCAACACAGACCAAAAGCAGAGAATATCGTTCATTTACAAACCAATGTAGACCGACATCAGAGAGAGTCCCTTAAGTATAGACTTGTACAGACCAACAACAGGGAGAATCCCTCCTTTACAAACCAGTACAGACCAACAACAAAGAATCCCTCAATTACAGACCAGTGCAGACCAACAACAGAGAATCCCTCAATTACAGACCAGCACAGACCATCAACAGAAAATCCTTCAATTACAGACCAGCACAGACCAACAGCAGAGAGAATCCTTCATTTACAAACCAATATAGACCGACAAGAGAGAGAGAATCCCTCAATTATAGACCAGCACAGACCAACAACAGGGAGAATCCCTCCTTTACAAACCAGTACAGACCAACAACAGAGAATCCCTCAATTACAGACCAGCACAGACCATCAGCAGAAAATCCATCAATTACAGACCAGCACAGACCAACAGCAGAGAGAATCCTTCATTTACAAACCAATATAGACCGACAAGAGAGAGAATCCCTCAATTACAGACCAGCACGGACGAACAACAGATATAATTCCTCATTTACAAGACAGTACAGACCAACAAGAGGAGAATAAAAAATACCTTAATTACAGACCAACACAGACCAATAACAGAGAGAATTCCTTATTTACAAACCAGTACAAACCAACAACAGAGATAGTCCATCAATTACAGACCAGTGCAGACCAACAACAGAGAGAATATCTCAATCAGACACCAGTAGAGACCAACAACAGAGAGAATCCTTCATTTACAAACCAATACAGACCAACACAGAGAAAATCCTTCATTTACAAACCAATACAGACCAACAACAGAGAGAATCGCTGAATTACAGACCAGCACAGACCAACTACAGAGAGAATTCCTAATTTACAGACCAGCACTGGCCACAAACAGAGAGAATCCCTCTTTTCCAAACCAGTACTGACCAACTACACAGAGAATCTCTCATTTACAAACCAGTACAGACTAACAACAGAAGCCAAGTTCACAGAGTAGCCTCCATTTCTGATGAGAACACACCAACAATTTTAATTGGAGACCAATATGAAATGATGTAATAGGTGTAACATCGAAGAGACGAGACGCAATCGCTGAGTGTGGAAGGAATTCAGACAAAGGGCCCACGTGTGACGTTCCTCAGGGCCACATAATGCGGCCGTCGGCTTCTGTTCGCCCAAAATCCACAGCGCACTCAGTTAATTGAGAAGAAAGAATAATAACAAATAAATAAAAAGTTAATAAAAGGCAGAAATTGCAGGCTACCAAGCTTTTTTGCAGGTAAGTTGATGTTCTGTTTTCAGAAGTGTAGATCAGCAGTTCTCTGGGCAGACATACCCGGTTAAGGAAAAAGATCAGACTTGAATGGCCAAACTGATTTCAGCTGACACTGTGGCGATGGGGGAGGATTATCTTTACATATTATCTGAAGGGTCTGCCTTATAAAGAGGCCACTGAGTATATCTGTACACTTCATTTCAGGAGGGTCACACCTAAAACTGGATTGGAGTGTAAATGATTACACTGGATAATTATCGCCAGCTGTTTTTGACCATGTTTCCAATTTTACAACTCAGTTCGACATTCTCCCCCTGGGAACATATCCATTAGAGTATATTATGGTCAAATTGTGCAGAGCAGAATAACACCATTGAAAAAGCTCTCCTGTGCATTATGGGTAAAACTGCGCTTTAAATATGCCGCCATCAGAAAATTGAAGGCGCTCTGTGTGCCATGGTTTTGTTGCTACAAATCTGACGATGGGAGCAAAATGTCACATCCATTCCATAACCCGTATCAAGCTTAGCGATTGCATCAATCCTTTTTAGATAAGTCTCAACAGGCTGGTACAGGCAAGAGATTGTTTGGCTCAGTTTGTTGCAAATAAAGAAGTTTCTTTACAAGAGAAGCCGCCATCCCTTCAGAAAGGAGGCCTTCAGGGTAAGGTGTATAAAACTGCACCTGGGAAGCGTGTTTACTCTCACCGTACTACCAACAAAATGGCAGATAACTGTATGCAATTTTTATCTGCGCCGAAAGCAATTTGCTTTGTGGAGAAGGACGGCGATCTTGGAGATTCACAACTGTGCATCCGGGCAGGAAAATATCAACCCCTCTTTCAGCCAAATACTGTGTTTTCAATCTGCAGTGCTGGGCGCTCAGCAAGCCCCAAATTAACCTCGCCAAATGAATGAATAATTAAATATATAAATATGTGCATTTTTTAACGAATGAATGAATTAATTAATCACGCCCGGACAAAATTCCCAGCCAGCCCCATTAGTCATCCTGCTCCGTGCCACCATAGTAATCAATATGGAATTTTCCAGAAGTAAGGGGACGAGGAGTCGCCATCCGGATTCATTTAGAAGTTTCTGGAAGATGAGGGACTCTGTGTTGTTTCCATGACAAGATGAGATCAAATTTGGGGGGGGTGTATCTCATTACCATTGTTAAAATTGCATGGAATTGGAGGCGAGGATTTACGAGGGCTGTAAAATGATGTTTTCAGAAGGCCTGTGCTGTGCTCCCACACTGGTCTGAAACAATATGGCCGCCCGATTCACGCAGTCACAGTTTGCAACATGTTTGAGTTTGAAATGTGAAATTTAACGTCCCCTAGCTGGAAATGTTTTAGGAATCAAAGAACGATAGAGTTTTCGGGGAGACGCTGGCGAGGGATAAAAGAGGTGAGCGATGAAGGATGGAGGGAATGAGGAGGGAAGGAGAGTTTGGGAGAGAGAGATGGAGGGATAGTGTGATTGTGAGAGGGTGGGAGAATTGGGTGAAAGAGGGAGAGATGGAGGGACACAGGGACTGAGAGAGGGAGGGGTGGTGAGTATGAGGGCGAGAGTTGGGGGAGGGATGGTGAGATGGAGGGACACAGGGACTGAGAGAGGGAGGGGTGGTGAGTATTGAGGGAGAGAGTTGGGGGGAGGGATGGTGAGATGGAGGGACACAGGGATTGAGAGAGGGAGGGGTGGTGAGTATGAGGGAGAGAGTTGGGGGGAGGGATGGTGAGATGGAGGGACACAGGGAATGAGAGAGGGAGGGGTGGTGAGTATGAGGGCGAGAGTTGGGGGAGGGAGGGGAGATGGAGGGACACAGGGACTGAGAGAGGGAGGGGTGGTGAGTATTGAGGGAGAGAGTTGGGGGAGGGAGGAGAGATGGAGGGATAAAGGGACTGAGAGAGGGAGGGGTGGTGAGTATGAGGGAGAGAGTTGGGGGGAGGGAGGGGAGATGGAGGGATAAAGGGACTGAGAGAGGGAGGGGTGGTGAGTATGAGGGAGAGAGTTGGGGGGAGGGAGGGGAGATGGAGGGATAAAGGGACTGAGAGAGGGAGGGGTGGTGAGTATGAGGGAGAGAGTTGGGGGGAGGGAGGGGAGATGGAGGGATAAAGGGACTGAGAGAGGGAGGGGTGGTGAGTATGAGGGCGAGAGTTGGGGGGAGGGATGGTGAGATGGAGGGACACAGGGATTGAGAGAGGGAGGGGTGGTGAGTATGAGGGAGAGAGTTGGGGGGAGGGATGGTGAGATGGAGGGACACAGGGACTGAGAGAGGGAGGGGTGGTGAGTATGAGGGAGAGAGTTGGGGGGAGGGAGGGGAGATGGAGGGACACAGGGACTGAGAGAGGGAGGGGTGGTGAGTATTGAGGGAGAGAGTTGGGGGAGGGAGGAGAGATGGAGGGATAAAGGGACTGAGAGAGGGAGGGGTGGTGAGTATGAGGGAGAGAGTTGGGGGGAGGGAGGGGAGATGGAGGGATAAAGGGACTGAGAGAGGGAGGGGTGGTGAGTATGAGGGAGAGAGTTGGGGGGAGGGAGTGGAGATGGAGGGATAAAGGGACTGAGAGAGGGAGGGGTGGTGAGTATGAGGGAGAGAGTTGGGGGGAGGGAGGGGAGATGGAGGGATAAAGGGACTGAGAGAGGGAGGGGTGGTGAGTATGAGGGCGAGAGTTGGGGGGAGGGATGGTGAGATGGAGGGACACAGGGACTGAGAGAGGGAGGGGTGGTGAGTATTGAGGGAGAGAGTTGGGGGGAGGGATGGTGAGATGGAGGGATAAAGGGACTGAGAGAGGGAGGGGTGGTGAGTATGAGGGAGAGAGTTGGGGGGAGGGAGGGGAGATGGAGGGATAAAGGGACTGAGAGAGGGAGGGGTGGTGAGTATTGAGGGCGAGAGTTGGGGGGAGGGATGGTGAGATGGAGGGACACAGGGACTGAGAGAGGGAGGGGTGGTGAGTATGAGGGAGAGAGTTGGGGGGAGGGATGGTGAGATGGAGGGATAAAGGGACTGAGAGAGGGAGGGGTGGTGAGTATTGAGGGAGAGAGTTGGGGGGAGGGAGGGGAGATGGAGGGACACAGGGACTGAGAGAGGGAGGGGTGGTGAGTATTGAGGGAGAGAATTGGGTGAAAGAGGGAGAGATGGAGGGATAAAGGGACTGAGAGAGGGAGGGGTGGTGAGTATTGAGGGAGAGAGTTGGGGGGAGGTAGGGGAGATGGAGGGATAAAGGGACTGAGAGAGGGAGGGGTGGTGAGTATGAGGGAGAGAGTTGGGGGGAGGGATGGTGAGATGTTGTGACTGAGCGGATGAGTGCAGAGCTGTATCACTGACGTTCGGCTGGTGATGTTATTTTTCCGGAGCCTCCGACTGTCAGGGGGGATGCTGCCACCTTCCCCCCAGCACCAATCAGAGCCAGGCGTCGCCATGGAAACGCTGCAACCTTGCATCTGATCCCACCCGTGTGACTGTGACACCACCCATGTGACTATAATGACACCGATGAGACTGTAACAACACTGATGAGAGTGAAACCTTACCCATGTGATTGCAACCCTATCCATAGGCCCATTTCCACCGAAGAAGTTACTGGTTGTATTTGGGGGCTTGAGTTTTAAAAATGCTGGCTATTTTGTCGCTTTCTGTAGACGTTACATCCCGCCCTGAGTAAATCCAATCAGCGCCAAGTAAACCCCAAGCCCCACCCAGGAGTTTTTCAGGGCCGTTCAGAGTACCTACTCCGAGGCAGGGACTTTTTTGGCCCTTGTAAAAGTTCCGGTGCTCTGTCCTTCGGGGTGTTTCCAGCAGTGGAGACACGCCACAACGACCCCGGCCCCATAAAATTACCCTGAAGCTTTTGCGGTGGGAACGGGCCTCATGTGACTTCAACCACATGCATCAGGCTGAAACCCTACCCAGAGCCATTGATGTTCTCAGAGTTGCGACACTCCCATTGACTCTCGTGTGCAAAAAATGGCGGTGCAGTTCCGGGTACTGGAACTTTCAATAGTTCCGAATGTTGTGTTCCGTGGTCTGAGTGTCTAGTTAGTCAATTTTAGGTTTCTATCATTTTGGTATGTCAGTTTTTTAGTCCATGTCTTAGTGTTCACATTTCATTCCTCTCCCGTGTAGTCCAGTCCACGTTTTACCCATGTACTGTCTTTGCTTTCTCCCCGGTCACGTCATTGTTTGTATCAGTTTCTGTGTTAATTGATTGTGACACTATTTCAGGTGATTTAATGGATTCTGGGTTTCATCCTTCCTTCTGTTCTCGTTTACTAGTTTCCCCTTGCTTTTCTATTCATACTAACATTACTAACAGTTTGTTGTTTTCTAAAATTACTAACCAAACTAACCCTGTATATAATACTAATCTACTAACGAGCACCCGGGATTGTATAGCTGCACTTACTAATTGACCAATTATCTTTCAGCAGTCGCTCTGTTCTAGTCTCCGCCCCTCGCTTTACTGTTCATTGACTTTGCTAAAGTTTCCTGCAGACCCTCTGCATTCTTGTTATCTATTCTGGCTCTTATTCTGTACACTTAGGAGTCTTATTATTCAGTTTATTTATCCCGTCTTTGGGATTGTCTTGTGATCCTTGTCTGTGTGTTAATGTTTATCTGTTTCATGTAATTGGTTTCCCTCATGTTCCACCCCTTGTTAATTAGATTAAGTTTCAACACCTGTGTCTGTGTGCCCCTGCCCTATATAACTGAGCAGTTTCTGCACGCGAGCAGATCTGACTTCGCATTCCCACTCTCACTCTCCCTGCCCTGTGCACTTCTCCTCTGGTCCCCTCAGTTTTTCCTCTGTGTTCTCATTTCAGCCTCCTTCCCTGACCAGCCTGCCCTTCCTGCCGCCTTCAAGCCCCTGGTGCCCCCTGTCTCCTCCAGTGTCTTCTGTGCCCATTGTGCCAGTCTGCCTCCACCGTCTCGAGTTGTCCTGAACACCAGCCGCCCTGCCTGTCCTGAGCGCCAGCCGCCCTGCCTGTCCTGAGCGCCAGCCGCCCTGCCTGTCCTGAGCGCCAGCCGCCCTGCCTGTCCTGAGCTTCAGCGTCCTGGCCCCTGAGCCCCAGCGTTCCTGCCTGCCCTGAGCCCTGTGTCCTGTCTGTCCCCCTCCTTGCGTTCTCCCTGACCCTTCCCCTGGCCAGCTGTGCTACCCGAGTTAGCCATCTGCCAGCTGTGCCAACTGTCTTGTCTGTGAGTATGTCCTAGCCTCCCGAGTTTCTGTTCCCGAGTCTGCCCCCTGGTGTCTGTTCCCAAGTCTGCCCCCTGGTATTTAGAGTTTTTGGATTCCTGAGTTCTCCCGTTGCGAGGCACGGTGTTTTTGTTGGCCGGAGTGCCCCCTTTTTTCCCCCTGGTTTATTCTGTGTTTATTTTAATAAAATATCATTTTGGATCCCTGCATCTGGCGTCTCACTCCCCTTTTGTGTCTCCCTCCTGTTTCAAGGTTTTCCGAGTTTCCGAGTTTTCCGAGTTTCCCAGTGTGTCTCCCTCTCGTATCCTTAACACCGAAAGAGGATTCTTGCAGCTTCTCACGGATTCACTTCTATTAAGACAACAACGATGGTAAGTAATTAAATATTTAAGTCTTATGATTCACGAAATGTAAAAATCATATCAGTATAATTTATAATCATCGATATCATTTATGTATCATTTATAATCTCCAATTATGTATGTTCCACACAATATTTTAAGTCTGAAGAAGTTCTGATAATTTAAGCTCATGTTCTTAGCTTCGAGTTTAGCTTGGTCAGCTGTGGGATTCAGTCATGAACTCGATGGAGTTTCTGTCTCTCACAAAACCGATATAAATCATGACGGTAAATGATGGTATGAGGTGCCTATGACTGGTTTCAGTCAAGTTTTTTTAATTTATTTTAAAGTTAGCTTTGACAATTTTGACATGCTCTTACCTAGCCTTGCTTGATTAGCTGCTTTAAGTTTAATCTCGAACGGTGAGTTTATAACTCACTTTAGCTTTCAAGAACCATTTTGGATTAAAACCACTTGTTATTCATAAAATTGGATAAAACCACATGTTAGGATGTTGACGACTAACATGTCATCCATCACGTTTTAGCTAGCTCTTTGAAATTGCATCTGTCATTTCACATTTGCGATGCCAGGCGCTGTTAGCTTTCGAGTGATCTTGCTGTAGTCAGCTAGCTGTATTAAATGCCATGTTGTTTTTCGCAAAAAGGTGGTCTTTTTAAATGATTTACTCTTGAAGGGATGTGGTGACTGTGGTTAGTCTATATTACTATTCTGTGCTCACTTTATTGAGTCATGTAGGCTCACCATTCACACATGAGTAGTTACAGTTATTTAAGTTGTCACCACATCACTGTTAAAGCATGACCTCTATAAAATGTATGTAAATAATGTCATTCATTAAGAGAAATACGTTTGTGGCAATTGTGTAAGGTTTAATTTAATGTTTACCGCTCAGTAACACAATCACTGCGGTCTATCCCATAGGAGAACGCGACAGCGCGGGCTGTGTTAGGAATTATTGAGGCTTACATGATCCAGGTGACCGCTCTGGCGGTGACATCAAAAGCTGTCATAACTCTCTCTCTCCATAGCTCTGACCCTACCCATGTGACTGTAACATCACACATGTGACTGTAACCCCACCCATGTGACTGTAACATCACACATGACACTGTAACCCCACTCATGTCACTTTATATTCACTCATGTGACTATAACCTCACTCAAGTGACTGCAACCCCACCCATGTGACTGTAACCCCACCCATGTGACAGATACCACACCAATGTGACTCTAATCTGACCCATGTGACCCTGCCCCTTGATCTGTAAACTCACTCGTGCTTTGCTCAGTACCAGTAAAGCTGTGTATCAGGAATAATTTCCTTAATGCCAAACTTATTCAGAATTGTTAGTCTGCTGTGCAGCCGTGGCCTGGTTATTACGGGTCACATCAAGGTCATGAAGTCTATTTTGTGCTATAATTTGATTCTCAGAAGCTTTCATCCCAATCACTGTGTCAACTGCTAAAACCTCACATGCTCAGACGCTGCTCCTATGACACTGATGCAGTGCACACGCTCAGGTCCCGCTCCTGAAACACTGATGCAGTGCACGTGCTCAGACCCTGCTTCTTAAACACTGAAGCAGTGTGCACAATCAGACGCTGCTGTTTAAACACTGATAGTTAAACAACTATCTTTTTAGTGGATTTTTGTCATGTGAACGCCTCCAGAGCATTCGTTTCGCAACAAAAACGTGATTTTCTTGCATCGCAAAATTTCATAGTTTATCTTTTTTATTTATTAATTAAGCTTTGACAGAAGTCAGGAAATGATCGCACAAGTGGCAAAGCACCTATTGTGAGGCAATCATCCCATAACATGTACAGACAACTGAACAATGAGAAGAAGAAAAAAAAAACATATATATACATACATACACACATAGAAATAATAAAATAAGACAGTTTATCAGCAAGTGTAAGTAACATCAGAGGGACAGATGACAACGTGAACAATGACATTTGCCAACCCATGTACAGGAATCATCAGAAGAAAAATAGTTGTTGAACTTTTCTTTATAAAAATGAAATAGCTTCGATTTAAAAGCAGCTGTAGTATCAGAAATTTGATAGAGATGACTGGCATTCCACAAATAAAATAATCTGTTAAAATACGAATGGCGAAAAGTTTCAGTCCTAAATTTAGGAATTTTCATTAAAAATGTATCCTCATTTTGAAATGAAACAAAATGGTTGTAGTTAATGTCATATTCCCAATCAAGCATTTGCACAAGAATACACAATCAAGTATATCACGTCTGTAGCCCAGCGGTAAAAGATCAAGCTTCATTAGTCGGGCTTCATAATTGCTTTCAACACAATCATTATAACCAAGAATGTACTTAGTGGCTCTCCGTTGCACACCTTCAATATGGAGGAGAGATTTTTTTGATGATACGGCCCAAGATTGGGTGGAGTATTCTAAAAGTGGTCTTATAAGCGAAATATACAGTTTTAGTTTTGTTTGAACTGAACACGTATGACCACAAGTTCTTTGAATTAATCCAAGCATGCGATTTGCTTTACTGACCAAGACATTAGCATGTGCATCCCATAATAAATTTGATGACACTACAATCCCAAGATCACGCATGCAGTCGACTTTTTCAATTAGATAACCATTCGTTGTGTAATGGTGAAGAATGGGTATTTGCTTCCTTGTAACGCTCAATAGTTTACATTTACCAGCGTTAAATCTCATGTCCCATTTACGACTCCAATCCAAGATGTTTTCTGGGTCGCACTGCAGGTGTGAACAGTCTTGCGTGTTTCTGATCTCTCTTATGCATTTAGAATCATCAGCAAACAAGGCAACCCTAGTCTCAGGACTTACATAGTCTGGCATGTCATTAATATACAGCAGAAACATCAAAGGGCCCAAAATTGATCCTTGTGGAACCCCTGATTTAACGGGAGACCAGGATGATAGGGCACCGTCCACAGCAACTCTTTGTTTACGACTGGATAAGTACGACGTAAACCACTTTAAAAAATTTCCATGAAATCCGTATGTCTGGAGTTTATATAAAAGTAAGTCACGGGGGACGGAGTCGAAAGCAGATGAAAAGTCTAGATATGAAATATCAATTTGTCCAGACTGATCTAAGAATTTGCCAACATCGTGAAATACCTGAATTAACTGAGTTGTTGTCGACTGACCCTTAACAAAACCATGTTGCATGTGATGTAGAACAGGCACTACATGAGTGTAGACAAAATTAAGTATGCACCATTCCAGCACCTTGCTACAAATGCACATTAACGATACCGGTCGATAATTACTCACATTTTCTTTGTCAGATTTTTTATGGACTGGAATAACATTTGCTCTTAGCCAATCAAGTGGTAATTCTCCGGTTTGAAGAGATTTGTCAAAAAGGCTACAAAGTGACAGAGCCAATTCACGGGCACATTCTTTTAAAATTCGAGCTGGTAACCCGTCAGGCCCATGTGCTTTATTTGTATCAAGGTTAATCAAAACTGATTCAACATCATGGACAGTAATCCTTAAATCACCCAAATGAACATGTTTGAAGACGGTTATATCCAGGTACGTTCGTTCTAGAGGCTGAGGGGTAAATAGGGATTGAAAATACTCGTTGAACAGACTAGCCTTTGTGCTAGTATTGAAGGCAGTTTTATCTCCATAAGCAACAAAACTGGTTTGTAGCGGGCATAAAATCCACATTTTTCAAGGTATTGCTCAAAAATTTCCACCATAGCATCAGTTTGTTATGTTCTATACAATGACACAGCCATTTTTGGGTAGGTAGATACATGGTGTATTTATGATCCATCTGTCAGGCAGGTTCTGCCACCCATTTCAGAAATTCTATGACCAAATCATTTTTAAAAATATTTTCCCATGAAAATGCCCAGAATGAGTATGTCATTGTATAGCTGGTGATATCAGCTTCAAAACAAAAAAAAAGAATTACAGGAAAATATGGTATGATTTCTGAGATATTGTTGCCACAAGATTTCACATTTTTTGTCAATAATGTACGGTTTTCACGGTAACAAACTTATCAAATTTGATTAAAATCAAATTCCATTCCGAGCTTTTTTCAGTTGACACAATTTTTATGTGTTTTTAGTGTTTAGAAGTACTCAAATTAAGTCAACCCAGGCTTGACCCCTTAAAGGAGAATTCCAGTGTGAAATTGACTTGAACACCCCACCTCCGTAAGCATGCAACATTTCAAAATAAATGGCTTTGTAGCCGAAGCTCCCAACAGGCTTACAATGGTAGTGAATTGGGCACAGCATTGCCATGCAAAGAAATCGCTTTTTTTTCATCATTAACAACGCTCAAAGTAGCTCCACACTTCATCGGTAGAATTCTGAGGGCACTGACATTTAAAACGAGGCACTGAGAACTTTGAAAATGCACAGGTAGTTTATTGAAAAAGACTATTTATGCAGACAGTACCTTGAGGTAGTTTCCAGTGGCCTCCATCTTGAAAGTCACAATAAGTCGATTGATGAGGACGAATAGGAAGGATAGGGGAACAGATTTCAATCTATTTGTTAGTGTTCGTAAAAATAGCGATTTTTTGCATGGCAATGCTGTGCCCAATTCACTACCATTGTAAGCCTGTTTGGAGCTTCGGCTAAATATTCATGTATTTCGAAATGTTGAACGCGTACGGCGGGGGGGAGGGGGGAGCGGGGGGGTATTCAACAAAAGATAGTACTCGTTATCATGTTTCAATACACCACAAGTCAATTTTACACCGGAATTCTCCTTAGTTGTCAGAAGTCTACTTTCTAAATTGGATCTGCTAAAAGTCTGGATAAAATCAACAGACATCGACATTGCTGTTTTGTCTGAAACATGGCTTAACAAATCCATTACAGACAGAGACATTGCTGTAAAGGGCTAAACTGTTTTTCGTTGAGACCATCCCAGAAAAGGTGGTGGCATTGCCATATATATAAAAAAGAAATTTCATGCCACCATCATATCATCAGTCTCTCTCAGCAAAAAAATTGAATTTCATGCTCTGGAACTGGAACTTCTTAAGGGACATTTTATCAATGTGGAACTTGCTTGGAAATATTTTTATCATGCTTTTACAGAAATTGTAAACAGACATGCCCCGTTTCGCAGATTTGGAGTGAAAGGCCATAACAACCCATGGTTTTCCACTCACCTATCAAATCTACTAAAAGAGAGGAATGTGGCCTGGGCTCAGGCCAGAAGATCCAAATCCCAGGAGGATTGGTTGATGTTTTGACAGCTCAGAAATCGCTTCAATTCTCTAGTCAAAAAGTCTGAATCTGAGTTCTACCTTTCCAAAACAACAAGTAATTTAAACGATCCCAAAAAATTTTGGAACGCTGTGAAGTGTTCATTTGGCAATATCTTTACGACTGGGCTGCCAGTCTGTATCAAGAAGGACTCGAGTGCTGTAACTGACAAATTGGATATTCTTAACTGCTTCAAGAAACATTTCGTCTCCTCAGATTCCTTATGAGTCTTCATATCCAGACACAAAACAGTCAAACAGGCTAGGGCCTGCTTCTTCACGACCCTCCATTGACCCCTCAATAGCGACGTTCAATTTTATTTCATTTGATGTCACAGAGGTTCATAGAGCCTTACATCAAGTTGACCCCAACAAATCTGCAGGCCCAGATGAGCTTGATCCCTACTTTCTCAAGATAGCTGCTGACTTCAGAGCTGAACCTCTCACCCACATGTTTAATCTGACCCTCTGCAATAATGAGATGCCCAAAATTTGGAAAACTGCCTACGTCCTCCCCCTGCTGAAAGGAGGGGATCCCTCAATAGTTAATAACTTCAGGCCGATCTCTAAATTACGCATTTTAGGAAGTTCTTGAAAAGCCTGTGAGCAACCAACTTAAAGAATTCTTCGCAGCATATAATATTTTATCACAGTTTCAGTCTGGTTTTAGGAAGCAACACAGCTCAACAACTGCTGCTATGAAAGGTAGTCAATGATATCAGTGAGGCAAGAGACAGTAAAAAATACTGTGCTGCTCTTTTGATTGAGCTGTCAAAGGCCTTTAATACAGTTGATCATATTATTTTAACAGAGAGACTCTTTGATATGGGCTTGTCTGAACATGCAGTCAGTTGGTTCTAATTATTTGTCAAGTAGAACCCAGTGTGTCCATTTTGGTGGATCTTCCTCCTGCGTCCTGCCTGTTTCTAAAGGCGTGCCCCAGGGTTCCATATTAGAACCTTTGCTGTTCTCAATTTATGTAAATTACTTGTGCAATAATTTATCAAAAGCGTCTTTTAACTTTTATGCAGTTATCTACTGCTCCTCCTCTTCACTTGAACAAACCTTTCAGTTCCTGCAGTCTGCCTTAGAAGTTGTTCAGTCCCGTCTAACTCAGCTAAAATTGGTATTAAATGATGACAAATCTAAATACATGCTGTTTTCAAATGGAAAAAACATTAACACCTACTCTCCCAAAGTTATTGACAGCTCAAGGGGCTACAATTGAGTTGGTCACAACTTTTAAATATCTGGGCGTTATTATTGACCAAAATTTGTCTTTTAAATCACATACTGAAAACCTTGCTCCTAAACTAAAACTTAAACTGGGTTTCCTTTTCAGGAATAAATCCTGTTTTTCCTTTAAGGTGAGGAAACATCTGATTTCAGTGACCTTCTTGCCCTTACTGGACTCTGGTGACCTGCTTTTAATAAAAGGATCAGTGCCTTAAGAACCTGGACACTGTACCACTGTGCCTTACGCTTTGTCACTGGCTGTTGGCACTGCGTACACCACTGTAACTTGTATGCTGCCGCTAAATGGCCATCTTTGTATGCCTGCAGATCCTCACATTGGTTCATTTTTATTATTAAATCTCTCCTGGGGTTAACTCCTTCATATCTGTGCACGTACATGTGTGACAGTAGCAGTCAGTATAGCCTGCGCTCTCACAGCACTTTACAGATGTTGGTCCCCAATGGGAGAACTGAACTGGGAAAAAAAGCCTTCAAATACGCCGCCCCGTCTTCCTGGAATAATTTGCAAATGGAGCTGAAACTGTCAGGACGTATTTCTCTGAGGGAGTTCGATCCATTTTAAAGGACGGAGAAAACAGAACTCTGGGGAAATGTGTTTGCACCTAAGTTATTTTATTGAGGGCAGAGTCTCCATTTTATTTTATGCAGTGTGTGTGGTCGATCATGTGCACTGTGTGCTGCCTTCATCTCTCTGTGGTGTGTGTGTCCATTATTGTACCTGTTCTAATGCTGCCCTATTGGCCAGGTCTCTCTAAAAAGAGATGTTAATCTCAATGAGATATTATCTGGTTAAATAAAATATATATATATATATATATATATATATACACACAGTGTCTCACAAAAGTGAGTACACCCTTCACATTTCGACTATGAAGATAAATAGTTACGTTTTGAAATTTCCGGGATTCATTGGAATTCAACGCCCGCAAATTTAGTTTAAAACCGACGACGTTAGTCGAAGGTTTTAAACATTTAAAATTTGCGGGCGTTGAATTCCAATGAATCCCAGGAAATTTCACAAATGTAACTATTTATCGATATTGTAAACCATACATTTTACAAACGTAACTATTTATCGATATTGTAAACCATAAGCGAGAAAGAAACATTTTTTGCACGGACTCTTTCGTATGGCGACGTGATCCGTCACAATTAGGTCATCGAGTCACGCGCTAGAATTCCGCAACCTGTCAAGTTGAACTGATGGGCTGAATGAGCGAAAGTAGGTCCGTTTTCATGCTAACAGAGGTGTATAATCCAGGTTCAGAAAGTAGAAGTCCATCCCAGGATATTGTTCCAGCCACAAAAGACCTGGCAGCTGACGCTATTCTTTAGCTGGGAGGTAAAACTAACAAGTCAAATCTGCTGATAGGAGTTTACGGTTGGAATGAAAACATGGTAGGATTTTTACTTTCTGACCCCTGGATTATACACCTCTGCATGCTAATGTATTCATGAGCAGCTGAAAAGGTCCTGTCATTTCAGGGATGTCGAACACTATTCGACAAGGGTAATTAACCAATCAGATTGCGGAAAACACCTACTATTGGTTTACAATATTAATTTAGTATATCTTTTTAAGGGCCAACGTTACAGAAATGAAAACTGAATATATTCTAGAGTAGTCATTGCACAATAGGTGTAGCAGGGTAGATTTACTGCACTGTCCAAATAACTGAACAAACAGTCACTATTTTCAAAATGGGTGGCAACAAAAGTGAGTACACCTCACCGTCAACATGCCAAATTGTGTCCATAGTGTCAATATTTAGTGTGACCGCCATTGTTGTCCAGCACTGCCTTGATTCTTCGAGGCATGGAATTCACCAGAGCTGCAGAGGTTGTTGCTGTGATCCTCCACTCCTCCATGACAACATCATGGAGCTGGTGGATGTTGGACACCTGCTGCTCCTCCACTTTCCTCTTAAGGATGCCCCACCGGTGCTCAATGGGATTCAGGTCTGGAGACATACTTGGCCATACCATCACCTTCAGCTTCTTCAGGAAGGCAGTTGTCATCTTGGAGGTGTGTTTCAGGTCGTTATCATGTTGGAAAACAGCCGTGCGGCCCAGTTTCTGAAGGGAGGGCATCATGTTCTGCTTCAGAATCTCACTGTACATGTTGGATCCATTATTCCATTAATGAAGTGCAGCTCCCCAGGACCAGAAGCACTCATGCAGCCCCAGACCATGATGCTGTCAGCACCATGTTTGACTGTAAGCAGTACACAGATGCAGTACACAAGCTCACACCCTGCTCCTGAAACAGTAATGCAGTGCTCAAGCTCAGATGTTGCTCCTTAAACTCTAATGCAACGCACACACTCAGTCTGCTCCTTAAACACTGATGCAGTGCACACGCTCAGACCCTGCTCCTGAAACACTAATGCAGTGCTCAAGCTCAGATGCTGCTCCTTAAACACTGATGCAGTGCACACGCTCCGACCCTTCTCATTAAACACTGATGCAGTGCACACGCTCAGACCCTGCTCCTGAAACACTAATGCAGTGCTCAAGCTCAGATGCTGCTCCTTAAACACTGATGCAGTGCACACGCTCCGACCCTTCTCATTAAACACTGATGCAGTGCACATGCTCAGATCCTGCTCCTGAAACACTAATGCAGTGCTCAAGCTCAGATGTTGCTCCTTAAACACTGATGCAGTGCACCCGCTCAGACCCTGCTCCTTAAACTCTAATGCAACGCACACATTCAGTCTGCTCCTTAAACACTGATGCAGTGCACACAATCAGTCTGCTCCGTAAACACTGATGCAGTGCACATGCTTGGGTCCTGCTCCTTAAACACTGATGCAGTGCACTCACTCAGACCCTGCTACTTAAACACTGATGCAGTGCACACAGTCAGACCCTTTCCCTAAACACTGATTCAGTGCACATGCTCAGACCCTGCTCCTTAAACACTGATGCAGTGCACACGCTCAGATGCTGCTTTTTAAACACCAATGCAGTGCAAACACTCAGATCCAGCTCTTTAACCACTAATGGAGTGCACAAAGTCTGACCCTGTTCCTTAAAAACTGATGCAGCGCACACGCTCAAACCCTTCTCATTAAACACTGATGCAGTGCACACGGTCAGACCCTGCTCATAAAACACTGATGCAGTGCACACGGTCAGACCCTGCTCCTTAAACACTGATGCAGTGCACACGCTCAGACCCTTCTCATTAAACACTGATGCAGTACACACGCTCAGACCCTGGTCATAAAACACTGATGCAGTGCACATGGTCAGACCCTTCTCATTAAACACTGATGCAGTGCACACGGTCAGACCCTGCTCCTTAAACACAGATGCAGTGCACACGCTCAGACCCTTCTCATTAAACACTGATGCAGTGCACACGGTCAGACCTTGCTCGTTAAACACAGATGCAGTGCACACGCTCAAACCCTTCTCATTAAACACTGATGCAGTGCACACGGTCAGACCCTGCTCATAAAACACTGATGCAGTGCACACGGTCAGACCCTGCTCCTTAAACACTGATGCAGTGCACACGCTCAAACCCTTCTCATTAAACACTGATGCAGTACACACGCTCAGACCCTGCTCCTTAAACACTGATGCAGTGCACACGCTCAGACCCTTCTCATTAAACACTGATGTAGTACACACGCTCAGACCCTGCTCATAAAACACTGATGCAGTGCACACGGTCAGACCCTTCTCATTAAACACTGATGCAGTGCACACGGTCAGACCCTGCTCCTTAAACACAGATGCAGTGCACACGCTCAAACCCTTCTCATTAAACACTGATGCAGTGCACACGGTCAGACCCTGCTCCTTAAACACAGATGCAGTGCACACGCTCAGACCCTTCTCATTAAACACTGATGCAGTGCACACGGTCAGACCCTGCTCCTTAAACACAGATGCAGTGCACACGCTCAAACCCTTCTCATTAAACACTGATGCAGTGCACACGGTCAGACCCTGCTCATAAAACACTGATGCAGTGCACACGGTCAGACCCTGCTCCTTAAACACTGATGCAGTGCACACGCTCAGACCCTTCTCATTAAACACTGATGCAGTACACACGCTCAGACCCTGCTCATAAAACACTGATGCAGTGCACACGGTCAGACCCTGCTCCTTAAACACTGATGCAGTGCACACGCTCAGACCCTTCTCATTAAACACTGATGCAGTACACACGCTCAGACCCTGCTCATAAAACACTGATGCAGTGCACACGGTCAGACCCTGCTCCTTAAACACAGATGCAGTGCACACGCTCAGACCCTTCTCATTAAACACTGATGCAGTGCACTCACTCAGACCCTGCTACTTAAACACTGATGCAGTGCACATGCTCAGACCCTGCTCCTTAAACACTGATGCAGTGCACATGCTCAGATGCTGCTTTTTAAACACCAATGCAGTGCAAACACTCAGATCCAGCTCTTTAACCACTAATGGAGTGCACAAAGTCTGACCCTGTTCCTTAAACACTGATGCAGTGCACACGCTCGGACCCTGCTCATAAAACACTGATGCAGTGCACACAGTCAGACCCTGCTCCTTAAAAACTGATGCAGCGCACACGCTCAGACCCTGCTCATTAAACACTGATGCAGTGCACACAGTCAGACCCTGCTCCTTAAAAACTGATGCAGTGCACACACTCAGACCCTTCTCATTAAACACTGATGCAGTGCACACGCTCAGACCCTGCTCCTTAAACACAGATGCAGTGCACACGCTCAGACCCTTCTCATTAAACACTGATGCAGTACACACGCTCAGACCCTTCTCATTAAACACTGATGCAGTACACACGCTCAAACCCTGCTCATAAAACACTGATGCAGTGCACACGGTCAGACCCTGCTCATAAAACACTGATGCAGTGCACACGGTCAGACCCTTCTCATAAAACACTGATGCAGTGCACACGGTCAGACCCTGCTCCTTAAACACAGATGCAGTGCACACGCTCAGACCCTTCTCATTAAACACTGATGCAGTGCACACAATCAGTCTGCTCCGTAAACACTGATGCAGTGCACATGCTTAGGTCCTGCTCCTTAAACACTGATGCAGTGCACTCACTCAGACCCTGCTACTTAAACACTGATGCAGTGCACACGGTCAGACCCTTGTCCTTAAACACTGATGCAGTGCACATGCTCAGACCCTGCTCCTTAAAGACTCAGTGACGAACTCTGAGAATCAAACCCTGCAATGAATTGGACTCATTGAAGCACTTTAAGAATCAAAGTCTGCAATAAATCAGATTCTATGGCACACTCTCGGTATCAAAACCTATGTAATGTGGAAAAAAAGAGCCACTAGATGGCAGTATTGACATTTTTGTTTGTTAAGCCTGGTCTACAGCTAGGTTTTTGGGCATGTCCTGGGCATGCCTCAGAGGGGAAAGTCACAGAGAATTGAAAAAAAGTCTGGAAGGTGGGAGGGGGCAGGAAAAGTGTATATAAGGAGAAAAATTGAGAGAGTAAAGTAGTAAGAGAAATTGCAAGGAGAAATTGTGGAAGGATACATTTGACCAGACCTGTCACTCTTTTCAAGACCTGTGAAGCTCGTTTTGTGTATTTTTGCCTGTGTTGGAGCATTTTCCTGTCCCAGGACATCGTAAGATAGCAACCCCCTCTCAATTACCAAGGCACTATAACTATCTTTTTTTTAATATTTCAATCTTGGTCAGTGGTTTGTTTAATTAAATCTGTTGAAGCTTTAAATTTTGTCTGTCATCCCTTGCTGTCTGCTAGGCCATAACAAATTGGGGCCATGACAAATTGGGAGCTTAAGTCCGGGATAGACCTTTGTGTGTGTTATTGGCGATCTAAAATTTCAAATTGTGAAATAGTTTTTTTGAATTTTCCTCGATCTATATTGAGAGATCAACAGCAATGGATGATTTCTCTGCATGACCAACCATAGAGGTTTTGAAGTCTTTTAAAAAGACAGAACTGCTTGAAATATGCAGACATTTAGAGCTGACAGAGGTGAAACCAGCCATGCGAAAAGCAAGACTGGCTAGAGAGATGAATATTACATTAATGAAAATGTGTTTGCACCAGGAGATCTGGAACAGTTTCCAGTGGAAAATCCAAATGTAGAAATGGAACTAAAATTAAAAATGCTAGAGAATGAAAGGGAGGAAAAAGCAAAACAAAGAGGATTTTGAGAGGGCAGAAAGAGAGAAAGAAAGGCAGTTTGAGTTAGAAAAATGAGCAAGAGAGAGAGAGAGAGAGGGGAAAGAGCAGAAAGACAGAGACAGAGAGATTTCGATTTACAGAAGTTAGATGGAGAAATAAACCTCCAAATGGAGCTACTAAAAATCAAAATGGAAGCCTGAAAACAAATTTCGTTCTAGCCAGTAGGTAAAGCTGGTGCCTCCATTCTCGGAGAAGGAAGTCGATAAGTATTTCCTGTGTTTTGAAAAGGTAGCCAAAAGTTGTCAGTGGCTAAAGGAAAACTGGCCTCTGATGTTGCAAACTGTCCACAAGGGTAAAGCTCAACAAGTCTATTCAGCTTTGTCTGCAGATGATTCCTCTGATTATGAGGTTGTCAAAAAGGTTATTTTGAGAGCTTATGAGTTGGTTCCAGAGGCTTACCGACAGAAATTCAGAGGTCTGAAGAAATCTGACAATCAGACTTATGTGGAATTTGCTAATGAGAAGAAAGTTTGCTGCGAGCGCTGGTGTACTTCTATGGAGGTCAAGGATGATTTCAACTCACTAAAAGAGATAGTGTTAGTTGAAAAATTCAATAGCTGTGTTAAGGATGATATTAAGACCTACCTTAATGTGAAGCAAGCACTGAATTTGCAATCAGCTGCCAAATTTGCAGACGAATATGTTCTCACACATAAGTCCAAATTTCAGTCCAGCAGAAAAAAATAGATTTCAATTTCAGAGGAAAGGTAATGGTGATACCCAAGATTCCTCACCCAAAGACAAAGACAAATCTGGTGATGGTGCTCAGAAATCCAGTCACAGGTCTGATCAAAGTGTGAAAGCTGACAGTGACAAAACTGGTCTAGTTTGCAGTTATTGCAAGAAATCTGGTCATGTTACAACTAACTGTTGGTTCCTCAAAGCTAAGAAAGAAAAAGAAAGGGATACCAAACCCAAAGCCTTTGTGAAAACAAGGTTAGAAACCCCTGTAGTAGATAACCAATCTGCTAAATTGTCTGCTTCTTGTGGGGCTAAGAAGCCTGATACTGCTGACTTTGTGAGGGAGGAATTTCTTCCATTTGTGTCAGAGGGATTTGTGGCTGTGAATGAGCATTCTCCTCCTGTCCCCATATATATCCTAAGGGATACTGGAGCTTCTCAGTCACTTTTGTATTAATGGACTCCTTGGAGTTACGTGATGAGACCGCTTCTGGAGATTTCATACTTGTACAAGGTATTGAAGGGAGGACTGTATCCGTACCTTTGTGCTCTGTATTCTTGAAGTCAGATTTAGCTACAGGACAGGTAAAGGTGGGACTTATGTCAAGTCTACCTATCAAGGGTGTTTCTCTGTTGCTAGGCAATGACCTGGATGGGGGCAATGTAGTTCCCGCTGTTCATCTTGCTTCACAGCCGAGCACTGAAGATTGCGATGAAGACCCATCTCTGTATCCTTCTTGCGCAGTGACTCATGCTATGGCCAAGAAGCCTAAAGAAGATGTTGTGGTGCCGCCCAGCACGTTGAATAGTCATGACTCAGGTGGTTTGCCTCATGACTCTGTTCGGCCTACTATGGTTTCTCCATTTGAGAACTTATCAGACACTTTTATCAGTTCTCTGTTCAGCCAGCTAGATGGCTCTGGTGATTCTGATGTGTCTGGAGACTTGTCTCTGTCCAGAAAGCGGTTGATTCAGAAGCAAACCAATGATCCTGAAATTTTTGTACTAAAGAAGAGAACCCTTCCTGATGAAGACATGAACACAGTTCCAGTTGGGTATTATCTCAAGGATGGAGTGTTGATGCGGAAGTGGTGCCCTCCTGATATCCCTGCCAATGCAGATTGGGCAGTGGTCAAGCAAATTGTTGTTCCGAAGGTCTGCAGAAATTGGATCTTAACAATGGTTCATAGTTTGCCTTTAGAAGGTCATCTTGGTGTTAACAAGACTGTTGACTAGATCATGAAACACTTCTTCCGGCCGGGACTTCGGAAAGATGCTTCCAACTTTTGCAAAACCTGTCACACTTGTCAGGTAGTTGGAAAACACCAGTTAGACCCACCTGTAGCTCCATTGCAGCCTATCCCATTATTTGGGGAGCCCTTCTCCAAGGTCATCGTTGATTGTGTTAGTCCATTACCCAAGACTAGATCTGGAAATCAGTACTTGTTGACAATCACGTGTGCATCTACCAGATTCCCTGAAGCCATACCTCTACGCAACATCAAGGCAACTGCAATCTCGAGGGCTTGGATAAAATTCTTTACATTGTTTGGTCTTCTAAGGGAAATTCAGTCAGACTAAGGTAACAATTTCACTTCCGGATTGTTTCAGCAGGTTGTGTATGAACTAGGTGCGATGCAGATTCTTTCCAGTGCCTATCATCCAGAAAGTCAGGGTGCCTGAGAGCGGTTTCATTCCACTCTCAAGACAATGATGAGGACTTATTATTTTGACTATGAGAAAGGCTTGGATGAAGGTTTTCATTTGCTGTTGTTTTCAGCTAGAGAAGCAGTGCAGCAGTCTACTGGATTCAATCTGTTTGAGCTAGTGTTTGGCCATGAAGTGAGAGGACCTTTGCTATTGTTGAGTGAACAATAGCAAGAAAAATAGCCGCATATCAGTCTGTCAGACTATGTTAGCAAGTTCAAGGAAAGAATGTGTGCAGCTTTTGACCTAGCCAAAGAGAAATTGAAATCAAGTCAGAGAAAAATGAAAACTTGGTATGATCATAAGGCTAGAGGCCATGAGTTTAAACCAGGAGACAAGGTCCTTGTGTTGTTTCCCTTGCAGTCCAATCCATTGCAGGCTAGATTTCATGGTCCTTATGAAATTTTGACAAAACTCAATGATCTCAATTACATTGTGAAGACTCCAGATTGGAGAAAGCCAGAACAGTTGTATCACATTAACATGCTGAAGCCTTATCATGATAGGAATGCTAGGGTTGTTGCTGTCACTTCAGATCCTCCTATGGCCGAGATTTGTGAAGATGAGGGGGAGATTTAAGATTATGAACCTGGAATTAAAGCTGAAGTTCTTTCATGTGAATTGTCAAATTCTGAATTGCTGCAAAATCTTGATGTAAAACTCCAGCATTTAGAACCCTCAAAGAAATATCAGTTTGAGAGGTTGATCAAGAAATATAAAGATCTATTTCCTGATGTTCCAAAGAGAGTCTCTATAGCCTCTCATGATGTAGATGTTGGTGATGCCAAACCAATAAAGCAGCATCCGTACCGGATGAATCCTGAAAAGAGAAAGATTGCTGAGAAAGAGGTTGAGTGCATGTTAGAACATGATATTATCAGACCGTCTAACTCAGATTGGAGTTCACCCTGTGTTCTAGTTCCAAAACCTGATGGAAGTACTAGATTCTGTACAGATTATCACAAAGTCAATGCTGTATCTAGAACTGATGTGTTTCCAATATTTAGGATTGATGATTGTATCGATAGAATAGGGCAAGTAAAATTTCTGACCAAGATTGATTTATTGAAGGATTATTGATGTGTGCCTTTAACTGAGAGGTCCAAGAGCATCTCTGCTTTTGACACACCATCTGGGTTATACCAGTATGAAGTCCTACCCTTTGGCATGAAAAATGCCCCAGCCACATTCTAAAGGATGATACAGTCTACAATTGCCGGATTGCCACACACGGGTGCGTACATCAATGACCTGATCACATGGATTGACTCCTGGGAAGAACATCTGAAAGATGTAGAGATTTTGTTCCAGCGCTTGACCCAGGCTAACCTGACTGTTAACCTGAACAAGAGTGACTTTGGTTGTGCTACTGTCACGTATCTTGGCAACGTCATAGGCCAGGGTAAGATGGCACCCATAAATGCTAAAGTCCAAGCCATCATGGACTTTCCAGTTCCTGACAACAATAAAGCTCGGCGCCGCTTCCTTGGAATGATCGAGTACTACTGCAAGTTCTGCAAGAACTTTGCTGAGATCGCTCTCAATCTCACCAACCAACTGAAGAAAGGCGTAAAGTTCACTTGGGATGAAGCATGCCAGAGAGCCTCGATCACCTGAAGTCTCTGCTGTGTCACTTCCCAGTGCTCAAATCTCCTGACTTCAACAAACTGTTCTCCATCGCGGTTGATGCTAAGCTAGTGGATATGTGCTCCTACAGAGAAGTGACTCTGATGACATTTAGCATCCCGTGGCATACTTCTCCAGGAAGTTCAATCGCCACCAAAAGCACTATTCCACAGTTGAGAAGGAACTGTTGGCTCTGGTTCTATCTTTACAACACTTTGATGTTTATGTTTGTACAGGGCAAAAGCCAATGATTATGTACACTGACCACAATCCGTCAATGTTGTTGAGTAAGATGAAAAACAAGAATTGGAGATTGTTGAATTGGAGTTTGATTTTACAGGAGTTTGACTTGGAAATTAAGCATGTAAAGGGTACTGACAATGTGATTGCTGATTGCTTATCCCGTGTTTGAATATGCGTATATATCACGTTTTGAGCATATTGTATTATATGTATATGTATACACAAGTGTCTACTGAACCATTTTTTTTTTAATTTAAAAGAAAAATTTTCCCTTTTGGAATGGAGGTGTAATGTGAAAAAAAAATAGAAGCCACTAGATGGCAGTATTGACATTTTCTTGTTCAGCCCAGTCTGGAGCTAGGTTTTTGGGCATGTCCTGGGCGTGCCTCAGAGGGGAAAGTCTTAGAGAATTGAAAAAAGTCTGGAAGGTGGGAGGGGGCAGGAAAAGAGTATTTAAGGAGAAAAATTGAGAGAGTAAAGTAGTAGGAGAAATTGCAAGGAGAAATAGTGGAAGGATACATTTGACCAGACCTGTCACTCTTTTCAAGACCTGTGAAGCTGGTTTTGTGGATTTTTGCCTGTGTTGGAGCATTTTCCTGTCCCAGGACATTGCAAGATAGCAACCCCATCTCAATTACCAAGGGACTGTAACTATCATTTTTTTATTTCAGTCTTGGTCAGTACTTTGTTCAATTAATTCTGTTTAAGTTTTAAAATTTTGTCTTTTATCCCTTGCTGTTTGATTGGCCAGAACAAATTAGGGCCATAATACGTAGAATGAATCAGATTCAGTTATGCACTCTGAGAATCACACCCTGCAATGAATCAGACTCAGTGACACACTTTAAGAATCAAACCCTGCAATGAATCAGATTCTACGGCACACTCTCAGAATCAAACCCTGAAATGAATCAGACTCAGAAACACACTCTCAGAATCAAACACTGCAATGAGTCAAATTCTGTGACTCACTCTCAGCATCAAACCCTGCAGTGAATCAGACTCAGTGACACACTCTCAGAATCAAACCCTGCAAAGAATCAGACTATATGACACACTTTTTGAATCAAATCTTGCAATGAATCGGACTCAGTAATGCACTCTCACAATCAAACCCTGCATTGAATCAAATAGGGTGACGCACTCTAACAATCAAACCCAGAAATGAATCAAATAGGGTGATGCACTCTCGGAATCAAACCTTGCAATGAATCAGACTCAGAAACACACTCTCAGAATCAAACACTGCAATGAGTCAAATTCTGTGACTCATTCTCAGCATCAAACCCTGCAATGAATCAGACTCAGTGACACACTTTCAGAATCAAACACTGCAATGACTCAGACTCTATGACGCATTCTTAGAATCAAACCTTGCATTGAGTCGGACTCAACGATGCACTCTCACAATCAAACCCTGAAATGAATCAAATAGGGTTACGCTCTCTCGGTATCAAACCCTGCAATGAATCAAAATTAGTGACGCAGTCTCAGAATCAAACCAGGGCCTTGTATTAACTTCAGTCACGGCTGGATTCAAACCCGTGATTTCAAGACCTGGAGTTCGGTGTAGCGGAGGTCCGATTGCAACCGGGTGTTTGAATCTTGCATCACACAAGGCAGTGAGATTGCAGAAATCAGCTCTAATGATTTTTACCGCAGTTTTCCTGTGAGGGGCACGTCCCCCTCTCAAAACCAGTCTGTTGGCAATTAGCTGGCCGGCACCCTTGGGCTTAATTAGCACACTGGTCTCCCAGAGTAGAATGCTGCAGGATCTGGGGACTCGTTAATTACCAAACCCTCCTGGGTGGGGGTGGGGGTGAGAGTGGGGTTACTGACCGCTCATCCCACTTCAGCCATCGTGTGCACCGTGACATCTGATCTCCGGGGACACAATCACTTCCTGCAATGCCTGGGCTTCATGACATCACAGCTGAAATTCCAGCCCCCCCCCCTTCCATACCCAAATATGCCTCTCAGCAAAATCCAGCCACACTGTAAATGTAAGATGTGGCACCAGAGAGCAAGGGAATGGGGGTGTTTAGAGGGAGAGAAAAGACGAGGTAAGCAAGGGGGGGGGGGGGGGGGGGGTGGGGGGTGGGGATGGGAGCAGAGGACATGGTGAAAAAAGATAGGAGAAAATTATAAATTAATTAGGCGATGTTCTCCCTGAGGACTTCCTCTGTGAGACACAGATAAATGATCCCTCTCCGTGGCTCGGAAAGAGCAGAGTCTGCGGGAGCCGGAGAGACACTCTCGCACCCGCGACCTCGGCGAAACACACGCATAAGATGACTGTTATTTCTTTAGAGATGGGCAATCTCCGGTAATGAATTGGCAGAAAAAGAGGGAGCTTGTGCTCCTCAATCTCGCAGACAATTAGCTGAAAGGGGCACTGTGGCCTTTCTGGGAATAATTCCTGTTCGAAGGGGCATCCAGTTTATCAAAGCAGACTTTCTGCAATTTAAATAAAGCGCTCGGGCGAATCTCAAAGAGAGAGGGATGGAGGGAGAGGGATGAAGGGGAGGGAAGGAGAAAGAGAAGATGGACAGAGGAGAGAGCCTCTGTGTTGTTGTTTTTGTTTAGTTGTGCGTTGTCCGCGCTGATGTAATTATGCTGCAGTGATCTGGAGAAATGTGCGTAATGACTTCCTGTGTCGACGCCTGAGAGCCGGCAACAGCTGGGGAGCCAGAGGAGAGGAAGTCACTGACAGGAACAATCCCATCATGCACTGCTCTGATGATATGCAGACATCTGCAATATACCACCCAACCGGCCGGCAGATGAGGGGACTGTCACTTACTTGCACTCACACACACACACACACACACTCAGACACACACACACACACGTGCACACACACACACACACGCACACACACACACACACACACACACACATACGCACACACTCACACACACACACACGCACGCACACACACACACACACACACACACACACACACACACACACACACACACACACACACACACACACACACACCCCAGTGCCCTCCTGCTGGCCTTATGTTGGACCTCATTTGCTAGCAAAACTTTTTTTCAAGAATGTTAATTCATTTAGTGGATAAATCAGACATTAATAGTGACTCATCCTGCACAAAAAAGTGCGTTGGCTCAAATGAGGGTTTTGGCTTGAGGTTAGTGTTGCCACCATTTTGTGCTGCTTCTCAGATCTGGAAAAATTGAGTTCATCCTTTGGAAATGAATGTCATTGTCCTCAAAACTTCCATGAGAAACTTACACATCTCTGCCAGTCTCATTTGCTGAATCAATTAAATTTTTTATTTTCAAGAATATGGAGGATGATTATTTAATGTATTTTTGTGAAACAAATAGAAAATTTAAAATTGGAATAAATAATTTGAAAGAGCTTTATGTCAAAAAAAGTAATTTCAGCATTAAAACAGAAATAATCAGTTCAGTTGATTGCATACAGTATTTTAAGGAAAAATCCCCTCAAAGAAAACGGGAATAATTTTAAAACTATGTAAAAAAAATACATAATTAAAAAAAAACTATGGATAAAAAAACAGAGAAACCCAATCAATTGAGCCTTGTACCATGATCTTGAGTGAAAATGAAAATGCACTTTCACACACCTTCATTCATGTCCGGAGTAGGCCTGCACTCTAAATTGTCATTTGCTTCTTCATTTTTTAGTGCATTCGTAAATAAATGCAATATTTTTCAAATACAGGGCGCTAAGGTTCAGGTTTGGCTTAGGGATGTGCGCAGTTAGAGCCGACAGCAGAATTTGACCCAAGCTCTCCTCTCAAATTGTTCGCTTTTTTCAGTCTTTTAGGTGATTGTGTACTGCTGCTCATCTCTGTAAAAGACAAACAGTGAGCACATTGTGCACCCAACTATGTAGGCAACTATTATACCCCAACACTGCACTCTCAAACTAACAGTAAAATACAGCACCTCTGACTTTAAACCAGGTTTTTGTTAGCCTATCATGCAACTGCTTTCTTCTGCCTCAAGGTTGCTGCTCCTGAGCAGAGCTTTAGTCTCGTGGCCGAAGCTGTAAAAGGGCTCTGAATAAGGAGTTACCCCAACCGGAGGGAGAACAAGTCGAAATTGGTACCATTTGGTTCGTAAGGATCTCTAGTTTTTGAAAAGTGATGATGTAGTTGCAGCATTTGAGAACATGTCTAATTAACCCCTTCTTTTTGCCAACCAGACAGCCTTTATCCCCGCAGTAGAGACGGGTCAGATTGCGGACCTCAACTGGAGCAGCAGGCTGGGTGAACATTGCCTGTGTGATACCTCCATCAGTGGATGCAGACCAGTCATGGCCAATTGGATCAATTGCCTTTGGAATGGCAATTGCACCAAATCCTAGTTTGTTATTTGGCTCAAAAAACTTTAGTTCAAGTTGAGGGATGTAGACCAGGTTTCTTTAAGATTGGGGTGACAGCAGCAGGGGACAAAACCTTGTGACAGTGAGCAGTTGAAAAGGATAGTGAGGCAGGGTAGGACTTCTGCTGGGGAGTGGGGAGGGGGTCAAGGGGACAGGTTGCAAAGACCTGATGAGTTTGGAGACTTCCAGGGGGGTGACTGGCCGAAACTGGGAGAGCAGGGAGTGTGGAGAGGGAGTTGTGAGGTTGAGGGAGATGGGTGTTGAAGATTTTATTTCAGCATTATTCATTATATTCACCAATATTGATTTTATATATATATATAAAAAAAAAAAAATTCTCATTGCTCATACTAATAATCAATAACCATATTATGTAGGCAGAAGACACACAATTCAGTTCACACATACATGAGTAGCTCACACACAAGCAGCAGCTTCTGTAGCTTTGATTAGTAAGCAGCTTCTGTTTAGTTGATCCAAAAAACATAAGAGGATGCATTTGATTTCTGTAGCTTTGATCAATATTTGTTCAGCAAAATAAGTTGTTACTGAAAACAATCAGAGGAATCGATCTGGAACCAAGTGCGAAGACACGGGATTGCAAAAATGAGGAGCTTTATTTAAGGTGGGTAATCCACGCAGAGAAAAAGGCAACAGTACAGAGTCCGTAATCCAAAACTCAAATTCCAGTGGAACTGAGCGGAGTTCGTAACCAAGGCACCAATCACAAATCGTAGTCAGCAGAAACAGATCCGGTACACAGGCGAAGGTTTGAGGGAGAAGCAAACTCATAAGCCAAAGGACAGTCCGAATCGTAATCAGGGCAGCAATCCACAAAAATCGAGGTCGGGCAGAAAAAGGTCAAAACACACAGATGCAACAGTAATCCAAAAGGGCAAACCAAAAATCAGAAGTCAAGCACGCCAGTCAGAATCAGAAACTCAATGATTAGCAAGGCAAGAGAAAAGCAGCACAGGATAAACACGCGAAACGAACCAAACAGACATCTTATATACACATCCGGGGTGAACACATGACCAGGGAGAACAGGTGCAATAAATGGTAACAATGATCAGGGAGAGACACATGAGGAATAAACTAATTACATGAATTTGGCTGTAGCCAAAACGCAGACAGGGATCACAAGACAAAGCTATGAACAGAACAACACCTCTGGTCAAAGAGTACTAAAGTGTATAGTTTAAAGAAAAGGAAAGCACAAAGTATAAGTGGAGATCTACAGAAAACTGCAGCAGAGATAATTAGGGATAGGCAAGGAGGCGGAGACTAGAACAGGGCGAGTGCTGAGAGATCGTTAGTCAATTAGTAAGTGCAATTATACAAATCCTCGGTGCTCATTAGTAAGTTAGTCTTATATACAAGGTTAGTTGTTAGTAATCTCAGAGGAAAATAAAAACTGTTAGTATTGTTAGTAGATAGAAAAGAAGAGTGAAGCCCGTAAACGAGATCAGAAGGAAGATCGGAAACCAGAATCCAATAAATCACCCGAAGAGTGAAAACACAAGACTGAGGCAGATTGCGATGACAAGACATGAGACCAGACGGGGGAGACAAATTGCAAAGCAAAATGGAAAACATGAACCGGAATGTAATATGGCAAAATGCAAAACATGGAAAAGTAAACTATGACTAAGCATGACAAATCAAGGTAACCAAATCACAATACATAATACAAAGAATAGTCAGACAATGCAAAGTGTCATAAAAAAACAATAAAGCAAATATCAAAACATGACAAGATCCAGGCAGGCATGGCAGAATCATAACATAATCAATTGAATTATTTGTAATAATTTGATATGCATCGAATTCATCCACTGGTATCTTTTTCTTTTTATCATATTCATCTGGCTGTATTCTTGGTCTGCATATCTCTTGCTAAGTGTGGTTGAAGGTCTCTTGAGGTGACGCGCATGCGTCTTTGCTTGGAATTCCTGAAGGGTTACCTAACTGGGATCTCAGGTTACCTGTCCAATGGTAGTGCGAGAATGAGAGCTAAAAGACCCATTGTAACTTCTGAAAAACTTCAGTTCTTCTTGCGCAGGAGGAACTCGGCTTTACATTTATCAACATGCAACAATAAAGCCTAATTTTCTTTTTCAGAATCTGTCTCTCTCAAATTGCTTGAGGATGGGAGAACCTCAATATGTTATAGAAAACCACAACAAGGGAAGAAGGGCTATGGTAGGTGCTAGAGGGTCCGGTACAGGGGAAAGAGAATGATAACTGTTGTTAATTACGTCAGCAAAAAAATGGAGGAATGAGCAGAGATCCGGGGTAGAGGTCGGGAAGTGGTTAGTCCGGGGCTTGAGGAGGTTGTTCACTGTGGAGAAGAGGGTTCTGGGGTTTTGGTATGGGTCAGTGACGATGGTGGAGAGGTAGGCAGACATGGCAGCAATGATGGCTTCTTTGTAGGCAATGAGGTGGAGTTTGTAGGCTTCATGATGGACTGTGAGAGATGATTTTTCTGTAAGTCTTTCAAGTTGGCGGCCAGTCTGTTTTATTTTCCGGAGTGCAGGTGTGTACCAGGTTGAGGAGGTTTTCAAAGTGACCTTTTTTGTTTTGAGGGGGACTAGAGTGTTGAGGGAGGTAGACAAGGTGGAGTAGAGATGGAAGGTTAGGTCATCAGGTGAGATGGGGGTTGAGTCCAGGGGGAGAAAGGTGGAGAGCCGGTCAGAGAGACGGTGGAGGTTGATAGATTTTAGGTTCCGAAAAGTGATTTCTCTGAGGAGGCAGGGACGTGGGGTTGGAGAGGGATGGTGAACCGTATGAGTTTATGATCAGAAAGGGAAAAGAGGCAGTGATGGAGATCGAGTTCTGGTTGATTTGAGAAACAGACCAGGTAGAGGATGTGTCCTTTATCGTGGGTGGTGAAGGTGACGTGTTGGATGAGAGTGAAGTTGTCCAGTAAAATGGTGAGTTCAGATGAGAGCTTGCAGGTGGTGAAGTCCATGTGAAAGTTTAAGTCACCGAGCAGCAGTAGACGTGGGGAGAGAGATGAGGTCAGTGTGTGGATGTTTAAGTTACCGAGCAGCAGTAGACGTGGGGAGAGAGATGAGGTCAGTGTCAGGAATTCAGTAAAATGAGAGAGGACAGAGGGGTTGGGTTTAGGTGGCCGGTAGATGAGGATGACTGTCATGGATGATTGAGCTTTGAAATCAAGGAATTCAAATTATGATAAAGAGGGAAGGGTGAGCTCTGAATTCCGGAAATTCTGCTTGAAAATGACGGCGAGGCCACCACCACGACAGGAGGAGCGGGGTTTGGAGATGGAGTTGAAACCGGGGGGGAAGCTTGATTGCTTGATTGCTTGATTGAGGGAGAAGAAATTATTGGGTTGTTGCCAGGTTTCAGTCAGCAGAAGGAAATCCAGGGAGTTGTCAAGGATTAGTTCATGGAGGGCAGGGGCTTTATTGTTGAGCGATCGGGTGTTGAGGAGGGCAAAGTGGGCATGGTGAGGAGGTGGTGGGTTGGGGTCAGGCTGGAGAAGTCTACAGATGTCCCTGCTGACAGTATGTGTGGGCTGTGGGGAGTGGGGAGGTTGCACTTCAAGTATGTGAAGGATGGAGAGCGCTGTAGTCCAGTCCAGGTTTTCTATGTGACCTGACGGCAAGTTTGGCGACATGTTTTCCTGTGGCAACGGCGCTCTGATGACGTGTCACAAGTGCGACACAGCGTGCAGGTGACCAGATGGATGGAATAGAGCGTCCGTGATAAAAGTAAACAAACTTGTGGCGAGAACTTCTGTGAATGTGCTTTTGCTGGAGAGAAAGTGTTAGGCAGGAACATAGAAATAGGATGGGTTTGGATGGGATGGAGGGAAGAAAGGGAAGGGATAAAGGACTGTGCTGGTGGTGGAGAGAGTGGAAGGTAGGAACAGAGGAATGGGATGAGATGGAGTGATAAAAGAGAAGGGATAGGGGACTGTGCTGATAGTGGAGAGAGTGCAATTGGTAGAAAAAGAGTTATGGATGGGATGAAGGAGAAGGGATGAGGGACTGTGCTGGTGGTGGAGGAAGTGCAGTAAGTAGGAACAGAGGAATGGACTCCATCCCCAAACCCCACCTGACACCATCACCACATCCCACCTGACACCATCCCGACACCCAAACTGAATCCATCCCCACACCCCACGTAACTCCATCTCCATCTCCCTGATATGCACCCCCGCACCCCACCTGACTCCATCACCACATCCCACCTGACACCATCCACACCCCACCTTACACCATCCCGACACCCCACCTGACTCCATCCCTGCACCCTACCTCACTCCATCCCCATACCACACATGACTCCATTCCCACACCCCAACTGACTCTATCCCCGCACCCCACAGGAGACCATCCCCACACCCCACCAGTCACCATCGACACCCCACCTGACACCATACACACCCCTCCTGACTCCATCCCCACACCCCACCTGACACCATACACAGCCCTCCTGACTCCATCCCTGCACTCCACCTCACTCCATCCCAAATCACACCCGACTCCGTTCCCACACCCCATCGGACTGCATTCCCGCACCCCACCGGAATACAACCTCACCGCTCCTGACTCCATCCCAGAGCCCACCAGACACCGACGCCACACATCACCTGACACCATCCTCACGCCTCCTGACTCCCCCCCCACCCCCCACGTGACACCTTCCCCACACCACACCTGACACTATCCACACCCCTCCTGACTCTATCCCCACACCTCACCTGACACTATCCTCATACCCCACCTGACTCCATTCTCACCCCTCCTCACTCAATCCCCACACCACACCTGTTATCATCCCCACACCCCATCTGACACCATCCTCAGCCCTCCTGACTCCCTCCCCACACCACACCTGATACCATCCCCACTCCCACCTGACACCATCCTCACCCCTCCTGACTCCATCCCCACACCACACCTGACTCCATCCTCACCACACCTGACACCTTCCCTGCACCACACCTGACACATCCCCACGCAACACCCGAATCCATCCTCACACCTCCTGAGTCCATCTCCACACCACACGTGACACCTTCCCCAAACCACACCTGACACCATCCTCACCCGCCCTGACTCCATCCCCACACCCCACCAGACACAATCCCCAAACCACACCTGACACCATCCCCACACCCCACCTGACACCATCCCCACACCCCACCTGACACCATCCCCACACCCCACCTGACACCATCCTCACCCCTCCTGACTCCATCCCCACACCACACGTGACACCTTCCCCAAACCACACCTGACACCATCCTCACCCCCCCTTACTCCATCCCCACACCACACCTGACACCATCCCCAAACCCCACCAGACACCATCTTCACCCCTCCTGCCTCCATCATAACTCCTCCTGACTCCATCCCCACACCACACGTGACACCATCCCTACACCCCACCTGATACTATCCTCACCCCTCCTGACTCCATCCCCAAACCTCACCTGACTCCATCCCCACACTACACCTGACTCCATTCGCACACATCACCTGACAGCATCCCCGCACCCCACCTGATTCCATCCCCACAGCCCACGTGGCTCCATACCCACACCTCCCCTGACTGCATCCCCGCACCCCACCTGACTCCATCCCCAAACCTCACCTGACTCCATAACCATACCTGACCTGACACCATCCACATCCCACCTGACTCCATCCCGACACCACACCTGACTTCCTTCCCACACGCCACCGGACTCCATCCACGCACCCCACCAGACTCCATGCCCACAACCCACACAACTTCATCCCCAAGCCTTATCTGACTCCATCACCACATCCCGCCTGAGTCCATCCTTGCGCCCCACTTGACTCCATCCCCACAACACAACTGAATCCATCAACGCACTACACCTGACTTCCTTCACACACTGCTCCTGACTCCATCTCCACACCCCACCTGACTCCATCCCCACACAACACCTGACTCCATCCCCACACCACACCTGACTACATCCCCAAACCAAACCGACTCATTCCCCGCACCTCAACTGTATCCATCTCCAAACCCCACCAGTTTCTATCCCCGAACTCCACCTAACTCCATTCTCGCATCATACCTGAGACCATCCCCACCCTACAATTAACTACATGCCCCCACCACACCCGACTCCATTCTCACACCACACCTGACTCCATCCGATCATCACATTTGACTCCATCACTGCACCCCACCTGACTCCATCCCCACAGCCCACCTGTCTCCATTCCTGCACTCCACCTGACTCCATCCCAGCACCCCACCTGACTCCATGCCCACACCACTCCTGTCTCTATCCCCACACCACACCTGACTCCATCCCTGAACTCCACCTGACACCATACCCACACCACACCTGACTCCATCCCCGCATCCCACCTGACTCCATCCCTGCATTCCACCTGACTCCATCCCAGCACCCAACCTGACTCCATGCCCACACCACACCTGTGTCCATCCCCACACCACACCTGACTCCATCCCCGCACCCCAGCTCACTCCATCCCCACACCACACCTGACTCAATCCACAGCCCTCCTGACTCCATCCCCTCACCCCACCTGACAACATCCTCACCCCTCCTGCCTTCATCTCCACGCCCCACCTCCCTCGATCAATGCACCACACCAGACTTCGTCCCCGCATGCCACCTGGCTCCATCCCTGCACTCCACCTGACTCCACCCCCACACCCCACAAGACTCCATTCCCAAACCCCACCTGACACCATCGCTACAGCCCTCCAGACTCCTTCTCGAACACCACTTGACTTCATCTCCACAACCCACTAGACTCCATCACCACACCACACCTGTCTCCATCCCCACACCACACCTGACTCCATCCCTGAACTCCACCTGACTCCATACTGTTATGGCCCCAATTTGTTATTACAATTTACTACACAACAGCAACAGCAAGGGATGACAGACACAATTTAAAACTTAAACAAATTTAATTAACAGACAAAGACTAACACTAACCAACAACTAAGACCAAGATTGATTAGAAAAAAAACCTGAAATATTTACAGTCCTTGTGGGTTTCCTGGTGATGTGCTGGGTGAGAAAAAAAATGCTCAAACACAGGAAAAAATCCACAAAAGAAACTTCAAAGGTCTTGAACAGAAATGACAGGTCTGGTCACAAGTATCCTTCTCCTTGCAATTTCTCCTACTACTTTACTGTCTCAATTATTTTCCTTATATACTCTTTTGCAGACCCCACCCACATTTAGACCTCTTTTTTTAAATTTTCTGGGACTTGCCCCAGACATGTCCAGGACATGTCTAAACATGACTCCAGTCTGAGCTGAATAAAAAAAAAGTAAATACTGCCATCCAGTGGCCTATATTCACATTACAATACCCACACCACACCACACCTGACTCCATTCCCGCACCCCCACTTGACTCCATACCCACACAACACCTGACTCCATCCCCGCACCACACCTGTCTCCATCCCCAGACCACACCTGACTCCATTCCTGCACTCCACCTGACTCCATACCCACACCACACCTGACTCCATCCCCGCACCCCAGCTGACTCCATCCCCACACCACACCTGAAACCATCCTTACCCCTCCTGCCCTCATCCCCACACCCCACCTCACTCGATCCCTCCACCCCACCTCACTGCATCCCCTCACCACACTAGATTCCATTCCTACACCCCTCCAGGAAACATCCAAACCTCTCCTGACTCCGTCCCCACACCCCACCTGACACCATCCCTGCACCACAACTGACTCCATCCCTGCAGCCCATCTGACTCCATCCCTGCACTCCACCTGACACAATCCTCTCACCCCTCCTGAATCAATCCCAACACCCCAACTGACACCATCACTGAACCCCCCCCCGACATCATCCCCACACCGCATCTGATACCATCACGATGCCACACCTGACTTCATCCCCAACCCCACCTGACTCCATCCCGAACACCACCTGACACCATCCCCGCACCCCAAATGACAACGTCCAGACACCACCTGACTTCGTCCTCACACCCCACCTCACTCCATCGCCACACACCACCTGACACCATCCACACACCACCTGACTCCATCCCTGCACCCCTCCTGACTGCATCCCGACACGCCACATGACCCCATGCCCAGCGCACACCTGACTCCATGCCCACACCCCACATGACTCCATCCCCAGACCGCACCTGACAACATTCACAAACCACCTGACTACATCCCCACACCCCAACTGCAGCATCCACCCCACACCTGACTCCATGCCTGCACCTCACGTGACAACATCCCTGCACCACTCCATACTCCATCTCCACAGCCCACCTAACACCATCCATCAACATGTCTAATCTGACTGAATCTCCACAGCCCAGCTGATACCATACTCACACCACACATGACTCCATACCCACAATCTGTCCCCACACCCCACGTGACTCCATCCCGAGGCCTAATGTGACTCCCATACCCCACCGGAATCCATCTCCACGCCATACCTGACTCCATAGACACACCCCACTTGACTCCATCCCGGAACCACACCTGAATCAATCCCCATACCCTACTAGACTCCATCACTGAACTCCAATTGACTCCATCCTTGCACCAAACCTGACTCCATCCCCACACCCCACCTGACAACATCCCTACACCGCACATGACT
>CM056577.1:3816089-4101089 GCA_029721435.1 Gymnothorax reevesii
CCACACACACAAAGACACACACACCACACACACGCACCCACATACAGGAGTACACACACGCACACACACACACACACGCAGGAGTACACACACACACACGCACACAAACACACACCCATGCAGGAGTACACACACGCACACACACACACACATACAGGAGTACACACACACACACACACACATACAGGAGTACACACACACACACACACACACACAGACACATGCAGGATTACACACACGCACTTATATTGTGAGCATGTAGCACAGTATTCAGTAGAGAGAAGATACCTCTGTGATGGAGAGGACAGGTCTGGTGTCCCACTTCACCTGCTGCACTCCTTGTAAAGGAGGAGTAAACCGTATTTTTACTCGCTGGTTTATCTTCGTCGAAAATTCAGCAAAGCGTCACCTTGTTTTCCAGTAGAATGAATAAAATGTAGAATATTTCCTAGATTAAAATGCAATAATCTCTAGAACTGAGCAATGTCATGTGAATAACTACCTCTTAACAAAGTTCAGTGGCTGTGTGAATATGAGGTGCTCAGGTTTCTGCTGTTTGGATAATGTGTTTGAGTATGGGAATGTTACATAGCATTACAGAACATTACGTCGCATTACATTATATCACAGGCATCAAGCATATCCTCTTACCCAGGGCGACTTGGAACACAAAGAGCATTCAGAAGGACCGATCGTGCTGAAAACCCCATAAGGCGGTTACAGTCCGAGCACCAGTAGTGAGAGCAAAATGTTTGGGTTTATGAATGAGTTTTGTGTAAGTCGAGTGTTTGGGTATACCGCAGTTTAGGTTGAGCATTTGGATTTAGTTCAGGAGAAGTGTTTGGGTTTAATAAAAGATCACGGCTTGGGTTTAGTCTGGGATGAGTGCTTGGGTTTAGCCTCTAACAAGTGTTTGGGTTTAGTTTTGGACAAATGTTCAGATGTAGCTCAGGTTTAAATTAAAATTTGACTTCTTTTATATCAGACTGGAAAGCGCAGCTCTACATTCATACCTTGACATGTTTCGACGGGAACTCCCATCTTCCTCAGAAGTGTCACATGATGGTATTGTGACATGTCTTATCAGCTGTTTTTATTGAGGCGTGACCATCCTGCCAAGTTTGACATCATGTGACACTTCTGAGAAAGATGGGAGTTCTCGTCTAAACATGTCAAGGTATGAATGTAGAGCTGCGCTTTCCTGTCTGATATAAAAGAAGTCAAATTTTAATTTAAACCTGAGCTACATCTGAACATTTGTCCAAAACTAAACCCAAACACTTGTTATAAGCTAAACCCAAGAAACTGCGCTTTCTTGTCTGATATAAAAGACGTCAAATTTTAATTCTAAAATTAGAGACATAATGAATCTCATCCAACTATGTAGTTCAGGTTGAGTGTTTGGGTTCATTTTAAGCCGAGTGTTTGGTTCCAGTTTGTAATGAGTGAACATAATCAGTAAATGAACAACAAGGGACATTTGTTTCATTAATGTATTTTTCTTTGGTCTTAGTAATTAGAATTAATTTATTTATTATCATGCAAGGACTAAAAAGGCACTGACCGGGATGGTACAAGTTGGATTATTTTATGCACACAATTCAGACGCAGAAAAGAGGAGGATCTCTGGATTGAACTAACAGTTACAAGGCTCAGTGTTAACAAATTCTCAAGCAGGAAAAACAGTTGCTCCCATCAGACTAATATCAGTTGAAAATATTATTATCATTGAAATAAAGAGCCAAATATGACAATAAGTATGGTAAAAAAAGAACTTTATAAATAAAAATAAATAAATAAACAAAATTCAGTGGTCATACAAATAAGGAGGGCTCTTATTGCCGAAGACTTGGTGCAGTACCAGTTACTACCTGCAGGGGGCAGTAGGAGCCATATGTTGAAGTGCATGAGACAGCCTGCCTCTGTGCTGTAGCCTGAGCCCCTGGAGCTTGTATATCGCCCTGCAGCCACAGGTGCGGGGAGTGTCTGGTATATCGCCCTGCTGCCTCAGGTGCGGGGAGTCACTGGTATATCGCCCTGCAGCCTCAGGTGCGGGGAGTCACTGGTATATCGCCCTGCAGCCTCAGGTGCGGGGAGTCACTGGTATATCGCCCTGCAGCCACAGGTGCGGGGAGTGTCTGGTATATCGCCCTGCTGCCTCAGGTGCGGGGAGTCACTGGTATATCGCCCTGCTGCCTCAGGTGCGGGGAGTCACTGGTATATCGCCCTGCAGCCACAGGTGCGGAGAGTGTGGAAGCTCCCAGAATAAATGATTTCACCAGACAAACAGCTCTGGAGTCCTCTACAGAGTCACATCACATGATCTATTCTCTGTCTCCCACTTAATGTCTCTCTCTCTCTCTCTCTATCAATCCCTCCACGCTCATTCTCTATCCACCATCCCCCCTCTCATTCTCTCTCCCTATAGCTCCGCCTTCCTCTCTTTCTGTCCCTCTCTCTCTTCCATCACTCCTTCCCTCCATCTCTCCACGTCACTCTGCAATATCGAGAGTTATAGTGTTATTTGTGTACCTTCCCTCCCTCCTACGCCAGTCCAACCCCCGACGTGGGCGAGTGTTATCCTGGTGAATCACAGTAATGCCTCTGCAAAAGCAGATCTCCCTAAGGCCAGGGACCAGGGCAAGGCCTGCTAAGCCTCATAGCCAATCACAAAGTCTATCCCCTCAACCCTAGCCAATCAGGAACAGCAGTCATGTGTTGCAAGTTGCTGCGAGGTCAAATGGAGGTCACGGTGGAATACTGCTGCCCTCCTGCCAGTCCAGCACGGGAGCAATGAATCTTTGGTTGCCAAGGAAACAGGAACTGCAATGTGCAGAAATTCCAGAGCGGGGTGTTTGTGAGCTTGGAAGAGAATTTACTGATAAGTGAGTTTTGATTTCTGGTTTAATAACGTGATTGGAAATGCTTGAATGTGATCATGCAGCCTTTGGGCAGGTCTCATTTGAAATCATTCAACCCACCCTAACTCATCGGTGTGAGGGAAAGAGGTGACAGGCACGTAAAATACGCATATAAACATATAGATACCTGTATACAAATATCACAAGCATGTAAACACATCATATATCATACCTGAATTGAATAATCACAAGCATGTAAACATATACATTGTGCCTGCACAGGAATCACAAGCGTGTAATACCTGCACACAAACCACAAGCATGAAAACATGCATCATACCAGAATAAAAATCAGAAAAATGTAAACACTCACATCACACCTGCACACAAATCACAAGTATGAAAACAGACACATCATACCGGCTTTAGCATCAAAGGCATGTAAATACTTAGATCATCCCTGCATAAAAATCACAAGCATGTAAATAAGTGCATTAAACCTGCATTAGAATCAAAAGCATGTGAACATACTAATCATACCTGCACAAAAAAATCACAAGCGTGTAAATGCATACATCACATCAGCTTTGGAATCACAAGCGTGTGAACACATATATCATACCTGCAGAAATATCACAAGCATGTGAGCAATCATACATCATCCCTGCATAAAAAATCACAAGCATGTAAACATGTCCATCACACCTGCATAAGAATCATAAGCATGCAAACACATACATCATACCTGAATAAAAATTACAAGCATGTAAACACATACATCACACCTGCACAAAAATCAGAACCATGTAAATTCATCACACCTGCATAAAAATCACAAGCATGTTAACATGTACATCATACCTGCATATGAACAACAAATATGTTATTGAATACATTATATCTACATTTGGATCACTTACAGAATATGTCTATCATAAGTGGATTTCAAACAATTATATGAAAATACATATACAGTGACCCTGAATTATATATATATATACACTGTATATCTATATATATATATATGCAATAAATCAAATTTAAAAATATATACATGCAAATGTATACAGCATACCCAAAAGTTACATGCATGTAAATACATACATCATACGAGCATGTGAATATCATGAATGTAAATGTATACAGCGTATTCACCAATGAATCAATGATATGTAAATACACAGTAAGGAAGATACACACATATGAATCATACCTGCCTCGCATAAAAACTTACCACCTGCCCTCTAGACACATCATTGTACATACACACTGTAAACCCTGATAGTGTGGTGAACTCAAATGTTTTGTGGAAATCGATTCCCTCAATAAAATGGGTAGGCAAACTGAATTGCATTGTGTGGAAGGAACTTCAGGGGACTTACAGTTAAGCAAACATTTTTCCAAGCCATTCACTTTTTAAACGAAGACCTATTACCAAAATAATTCTATTAGAAATTGCAACTGAAAACACTGAGTTTTTGTAGCATCACATCAGTAGTTACCATGGCAACAGCTGTTTTAATGAACTTAGAGAAACACAGTTATTCGGATAACAAAACAGTGTTTGGTTATAATTTCAGCTGTAATGTGAAGGAAAAAACATTCCTAATGTCACTACAGAGCTTTTTTCCCAGGTTTCTATGTTCTAGTACTGATTTTTACCCCCTAAATCAATTTCGGCGGGAAACAGCTTATTAAATATGCATTTTTGATTTACTCATATTCAGAGGTACACATTGCAAAAAGAGTTCTGTAGAGACATAGATCATCACAAAATTGGATGTACAGTTGCTGAGAAATCTGTATTTTCTCATTGAAAATCAGTATTATTAGAAAAACGTGATTTTAGTTCGGCAGTAATAATTTGATCGAAGTTTGACAGTAACGTTCTCAGGAGGAATATATTTAGTATTTTGTTTCTCGTGGTTTTTAGGATTTTTTTTACCTCCTTAAAAGGCACCAGCCTTATGAGTAACTCTCTCTCCTTCAATCTGCTTCCTCCCTAGTTTTACTTGCTTGTCAAATGTCTATTTGTTTCTTTATTCAAGTTCTAGTGCACGTTTTTCAGTCTGTTTCACACGTTTCCTGTCCATTTCGTGACAGCCTTTCATTGAGTGAGCCCCTGCCTTTATGCCAAGTTTCATAAGAATGGAGGCAATTCCTCGTTGGCCATCATTGAAAGTCACCCACACTCATAGCTGTTCCAGCCTTGAAGACAGTGTTCGTGACGAATGTTTCCTTCAGAACACGACTCCATATTACAGACTATCTGAAGGAGCATTTCATGTTCTTACCTCAAAACTAAAATATTGAGCCAAAATTGACATTTTGCTTAGCTATAGGTCCCCTTAAAGAAACTAAGGTAAATGTATTTTTTTTAAAAACGTGTTTTTAAGCACTGTAGACACAAGATCATTAAGTTGGCAAACTTAATTTTTTTCAGGTAATTGGTTTCCACAAAACATTTTAGCTCACCTCACTTGTCAGGGTTTACAGTGCAGCCTACCACCACGTGAAAAACATCAATGAAAATAACGTATTCTGCATACATGAAGAGAATAATATCGTTGGACATATAGCATAGGTACATGCATCATGCATTAAACAAATATTCCCGTAAATACAGCATATGTACATATTAAACACTGCAATCTCAGAATGATTGGGTAGAAAAGTGGTGAAAACAGGGCAGTTTGAGGGTAGTCATGTATGATGTAGTCACTAGCCCAGAAGGTCAACCCACTCCTGACCAGACCTCTTGGGTTGAGGCCAATGGATGGACAGGGACAGGAGTGTTTCTGAGGTGACAGAGCAACCATATGGGTGGAACTGCCCTGGAGTGTAGCAAAATCATTGGTTAGGCTCAGCTTAGGGGACAGAGCACTCACTATGGCCAAATCTTGCACTTGCATACATTCAAGTAAGACATTTCGGTCACATAAATCTTGTAGTTAAATTTCGAGAGGCTGCAAATTACTGTTTTCCGTTATTTACTTTTGTGCAGGTGAGTTTATTTCCATTTTTGCAAGTAAAAGGTTTGGTCATCAGGAGCTTAATGCTCTTGGCACTTCAGATGTGTAGACAAGCGGCATTTGAAGGGGGGTGGGGGGTGGGGGGGATCACTGGTGCCTTCACATTAACAGCCATTAGAACGGAGTTCCCAGAAATTAACACCAACCTTTTTGAAATGTTGAAAATAAATTAATGAATAAAAACAAATGACAAAATACAAATTTGCGCACACCTGCCATGGTAATGCATCATACCTTTGTAATAAACTGAATTCCGCCAAGTCAAAAAGCTTATTTTCCATCATGTCTTTCAGCCAGAGTAAGCAAACTCAGGTCATGTCAACAACACCCCAAGGGCAATGAGTTTGTTGACAGTTTCAAAGGGGAATAAAATGAAAAGTGAGTCTCAGATGAGAATACCCGCTCTTACTCAAGGTGACTTTATGTATTCCACAGTAAAACTCTGTGGTCATGGTATGTTGATGCTTCTTCGTTGTCAGTCCTGACGACAACATTGGGGCTGTTGGGCTGCGTGGCTCCAGCCGCGGGCAAACTGAGTTTTAATGCGGACGCCTGTTTGTTTTTTGACGTCGGCTGCATGGCTGGCTTGACTTTGGCAGCAAGACCAAATGGCATTCAGTTCCAGCCGCCATCCGATAAATATGTTTATCATCCCGCTTGCTTACTACGATTTCCCAATGACATTTTCATAGCACAGGCAGGACGAATGCCTTAAGGTCATTCGCTGCCGTTCCTATCATAGTCACTAGGGGCGCTGCTACTTAACGGCAAGAGCGCCGTGGATGATTTTGTCACGGCGACGGACAGGGACACCTCAGCTCTTGCTGACTTAAAATTGCTAATCGGTCGCTATGCAGAGTTGCCAAGTCCGCTTATAATATGCGACTTTGGGCTTATTTTTTCCTGAAGTCGCTTGAAAAATTACGGTTCGCAGTGGCGATTTTTTGGGTTGGTTTTTAAAAATATGGTTGCTCCTTAGCAAATTCTAACAAGCGACCTCATTTTTATGCAGTTATGGTTTTTCCCTCCCTCCCATTCATTGATTGACACTGTCTGCTCACAGCCTCACGATTAATATCAGAACTGTAACGTAATTCCCCCTTCAGCAAATCCCTACGTTGACCTCCCCCGTCGCCTCCTCGCCCTGGTTGGATAAAAATCAACATAATGCTGCAGTTTGCCGATCTCGGCTTGAGTGATTGACACTATTCGCTATTCAATTTTATAATCACGTTATTAGAGTAATAAGTATTATAACAGTTTAAAATTACATAATGTACACATAGACAAATAGTAGTTACATGCCACAAGCTTCCTCCTGGCGCCCTTATGCATTGCATAGTTCACAATGCATAAAACTTTCTTTAAATAGTACAGCCCCCTCCATCCACTACTGCAGGGTTCAAGCGTTCTATCCCCAAGTAAGCATCATTTGAGTTAATGTTTTCACCCTTTTGTTATCAAGGGTGAAAGGCGGAGGGCCCTCAAATATCACCTTATCGATTATGAACTTCCTTTCAACAGTTAAAATATCATCTCTCCTTGGCCAGTCATACGTATACTGGGAACGGCTGCCAACACGTTCTAGGAATTTTATTTTGATATTTCTCTCATCAGCAAGGCTCCCAATATAGAATGAGCGTGTTTTCCCTCGTGTGAAAACGCCTGCCTAGAAACACTGTTCCTCTGAAATCACTTGGCTCTCTGTCTTTGCCCAGTGAAAGTGTCTCAATTTGCTCAGACTGTTACCTCGATGACTTTGCCAAGCCTTCCACAGCAAGTACTCCTTGTGATCTTCTGGAGACAAAGTGGAAATGTGTTCCTCCACAACATCAAACCCTTCTAACAAAAGCTTCTCAAACAGATTCCTCTGTATTGTGCTAAACTGAGCATCAATCTTATCTAATGTGCTGTTGGGTGTTTTGCTCTTTGGAATTATTGGAAGCTGTATCTGTTCAGGCGAATGGCAGGTACATGCACTACGTGACCCATTACAGTAACATGACGGTGTGCGATGTCTGAAGTAACCTGGGGATGTAACATCAATTTGGTGCATTTTGACAGCTCCCTTTACCGATTTGATTAACATGTCATTTAGACGAGACTCCGCCTCAGACATGTCATCAGGGGTGACCACAAACAATTTGACATTCAAGTTGCCATCTAATATTTTAATCATGCTCTCTGGGTCTGACCATATGCTACAGCACGATCAGCAGCAGTTTTTTGGCTGCCCCCACACCATCTGCTGGACCCTCTCTGTGGCCACTCTCTAGAAAATTCCATGAAACAAATTCAAATCCAAGATGGACGTAGGTGACATGGATCGGAGCGCTGCTGTGGTTTCAGTGCTGTGGGAGGGACGTATGAACACAGCTGTTTTCTGTAGGTCAGTTTTCCTGCGTAGCTCTGCTCTGTATGGCTGAGAGTGGAAAATAAGTGTCCTCATACCTGTCTTTCGTGTTACCAATTTGTCTTCCTTGTTACTCAATGATGGTAACAAAAAAAGACAAACTACGGTAAAAAGAAAGACGCATCCTAAAGTATTTCTTGGCACTGTGGGCACCTGTCCACACACAAACGTGCCTTAATTATGGCAAACTGGAGCCGTTACACCATTACAGGTCGCTCTTTCTTTTTACCTGGAATCCTGCATTATTTTGTAGAAACAAGAAGGCCTGCAGTCTGTGAGACACGCAGTTTGGAAAAACTTACAGGGCTGTCTCTTCCTCACACAGCTTCTTCAAATTCTAAAATGCAGCCAAAATAGATTCTTACATTCTGGTATTTAAAAAATAAAAACCATGGTAGTGATACCTATAGGAGACTGTTAATTACTGTCCTCAGATGTGACGGTGGTAACGAAAGAAGACCGTGACTCAACCAAGTTTGCGACATAGCGAAGTTGACTAATATTTCTATGGGGAAAACTAGGAAAAGGGGAGACAAATCTGTCTTAGAGACCTAAAATACAAAGAAACCTGTGAAGTTTTGTAAGTGATAAGATTTCTCTCAGGAAAAGAGAAAAAAATCAATTTGAGTAAAAGTGACCCCAAATGAGATGGGTAACAAAATGCACAATTTCACCATAAAATCCTGCCATTTCTTCCTTTTTCCCCTCAAATGTGACCAAACTTTTTTTAAACTAGAAGAAAGTGTATTTTAACATACTAAATTGCTTCCTGAGTGTTTATTTTGAATTAAATAGGTTAAATGTGATGACATTTTTTACCACTATATTCCACACTTGGCTGAAAATCGCCCATGGGCCTTTGTGTTGGCTACTTTAAAATATGTCAATATAAACAGACAGATACAAATTCGGATTTGGCCTACAATAGCAAACCAAGAGCGGGCCATATGTTAGATTTTTTCAGTTTGTTGATCACAGAAACCATGGCAACGAACTGCACGAGGAGGCATTATGTGCTACATTAATCTCACCCCTGCCAAATTAAACGTTGGAGTAACATTACCATTATCCATCTCTGCCCGGTAGCCCAGTCTCTGACTGTGTCGCGGGCTCTGTAATCCATATTGTTGGAGTGCTTTCCATAAATCACGGTAAACTGTCCTCGTTTCGGCTGCCGTCTCACGGCCGCGCCGCTGTCTCGGGCGGAAAACGGTATTTAAAGTGACGGACGCCGTCGAGGGAGCCGAGCCAGTGAATAAACTACCAACGTCGCCACTAATAATGCTGTAATGAAGTAAATTATCGCAGTAACAAATGTACTGGACTCCGGGGGGTGATTTCGGCGATACAGTCAAGAGGGCAAGTGGAAACGGATATTATCCACGAATGCGCGTGCAGGCCAGTGAATTAGAAATCCGTTAACGACACGCTGGGTGATAAATTCCACGTGTTGTCCCTCCCGGCCTTGGACGCACCATCAAATCCTCACATGGACCGCAGGACGGTGCCTCACCATCAAATTAGTTAACAATCTTTTTCTCTCTCTCTTGCAATCTCTCTCTCCCTTACTCCGATTTTGCGCCTTCAGTGAATAATTTTTGAATCTTTCCGAAGTTTTCAATTTCAACCATCTCGTAGGCATTACCGATCAATTAATTAAGGACACAAGGAGTTAAATTATTTTGCGCGACAACCAAGGCCTTCCCCTTACATGTATTATCATGCCAGTTTAGGACGTAGTTCTTCAAACTGGCTCAAATGAAGGAAAAAAAAAAAAAAACAAGCACTGATTATTTTTCAGCTTTAGTAATTAGCTGAAAAATGACGCAGTCGTCTGTGAACCCGACTCCATGATAGACGGAGTGTTTTATGTCTCAGCTTTTAAGGACGAGGATTTTACACATAGGGTTTAAGGATGATGTGATTCTCTCGAGATGGAGTGAGGGATTAACAACATTAGTCGATATGGGGCTGCCACGCGTAATTCTCAGCGACTAATGTGTGGCACAGGCTCTACAATTTGATGAGAATTGCCTGCTGTTCCAGGATTAGTTTACTCTCCGCTGTGTCGAGGTGGTGGACATTGGGGACTGGACTGAGATCAGTACTCTGGCATTTCAGTGCCAAAGATTTTGCTTATCACTCCAAGTGTCTTAAAGTCTGGGGATGGGGCCATATTAGTGTGGCCGTCTCCCAGAATGCAATGGGGCGATGGATACGATTGATCAGCCTCGATCGGTTCTATGTGACAGGCCAAGCAAAGACCTGTCTTTTTGGTGGCTCCACCCCTCTCTCCAATGACCTTTTCCGCAGATAATGCCAAGCTAAAATGCCCTAATTACCACCGGCGCAGTAATCCATACACCTGATGGGGCTGTCAGAGGCATGTACCGCATGTGACCTGATCGACCGGAACATAACCACAGGACCGTCCGTTAACCTTAAACACACTCACGCTCAGACCCAGAGTCACAGTCTATACACTCCCACCATGCTCTCTCACTCACATATACACACACACACACACACACTCAGGCTGTGACTGGTCTGTTTACAGACACACACACACACACACACACTCAGGCTGTGACTGGTCTGTTTACAGACACACACACACACACACACACACACACTCAGGCTGTGACCGATTTGATTGCACACACACTCAGGCTGTGACAGGTTTGTATGCACTCACGCACGCACACACACACACACACACACACACACACACACACACACTCAGGCTGTGACTGGTCTGTTTACAGACACGCAGACACACACCCTCAGGCTGTGACCGATTTGATTGCACACACTCAGGCTGTGACAGGTTTGTATGCACACACACACACACTCAGGCTGTGACTGGTCTGTTTACAGACACACACACACACACACACTCAGGCTGTGACCGATTTGATTGCACACACACTCAGGCTGTGACAGGTTTGTATGCACACACACACGCACACACACACACACACACACACTCAGGCTGTGACTGGTCTGTTTACAGACACACAGACACACACCCTCAGGCTGTGACCGATTTGATTGCACACACACTCAGGCTGTGACAGGTTTGTATGCACACACACACACACACACACAATCAGGCTGTGACTGGTCTGTTTACAGACACACACACACGCACACACACTCAGGCTGTGAAACGTCTATATGCACACACACACACACACACACACACACCCTCAGGCTGTGCCCCTGTCAGCAGTCTCATCCCCAGAGGGAAAGGAAATGTCTCCGTAGGAACATCACGCAGTGCGGATTCATCTGCACCCCTATCCACCCCCCAACCCCTCCGCCGGGAGACCCCGCAAGCTGAGTGAGGGGCAGTCAGACGGGACGGGGGGGTAAATTTGGGGCATATCTCTCATCTCCACACTCGGCTGTCGCGCCCGTGACGCCCGAACCTGGGCCCCGCCCTGCTCCCAGTACGCCCTGCTCTTCCTTTGGGGATGGTGTGCATGGCTGACCTTTGACCTCACTCCTCCGCACTGCTCACACCTCAGCCTTACTCCCCCTCTCCCCCCCACTCACTCACACCAACAGAAAGGTCACGTGACTTGAGTAACGAATGTTAAGCCCACATTAAATCCCAGTCAGGAGAGCCTGTTTTGCAGATACATTTCGGAATCCAGGCGCATCTCATTCCCCACGTGTCATAAAACGACATTTTGTTTTCAGTTTTGGTGCCTAAACATAACCAAGGAGTTTCTGTGCCTAAACGTAAATCTAAGCCAAGCCTAACTCCAACCCTAAATATAACCAAGTACTTTTTTGTGGTTATGCGTAACCTTATGCAAAATTGTATAGCAAAGCTGTCACATGATAACACTTAAGGGCTCATGTAAACTGTACAAAGTTTGGCAAGACGATCATTATTAAACATGTCGGGATGATACTGTGTTGCAAATTCAACACTGGATAGACATTCTTCATGCATAACTCAGTTTACATGAGATTCGTCAGTCAGGTAATTGTTGAGCTTGACTTGTCTGGGGAATTGGATCAGAACAAACCTGTTATAGTATTGATGAAGGGGCGCTGTGTATCAGGGGATATGTCTGTGAGTTTAAGCATATGTGTGAGTGTGTGCGTATGCGTGTGTATGAGGACGTGTGCGCGTGCATGCTTGTGTGTGAGGATTTGTGTGCATGTATACTTGTGTGTGAGTATGCATGTGAGTGTGTGCATGCTTGTATGTGAGCATGAGTGTATGAGTATATAGTACATGCTTGTACATGTATGTGTGCATACATGTGTGTATGTGTGTGCATGTTTGTGAATGTGTGTTTGTGCTTGAGTATGTGTATTTGTGCGTTTGCTTGTCTGTGAATATGCACTGTTGGTGTGCGCACGAGCATGCGCGCACGAATGTGTGTACATATGTGTGGTGCGCTTGTGTTGTGCCGTGCGTGTACAGTGCGCTCTGTAAGAGATGTGCAGGTGTGTTGCTGTCAGCAGGTGAAACAGAACTCTGGTCAGGTGTGTAACTGACAGAGCTGTCACTCAGAGCTGTGGGGATCAGCCTGTACAGGTAATGTTTTACACAAATCCTCATCATCTCACGCGCTCACAGCTGTAACAGACATCTGTCTGTCTACTGTTACAGTAAACAAATGCATGCGCTCTCTCATAAACACACACATGCACCATACAGGATGCTCATAAAAGGGCACCTCTGATTTTTCAATAAAAAAGAGTTACAAAAAAAAAAAAAAAAAAGGGCATTTACATACACACACACACACACACACATACACAGGTAACACACAAACTTTATAAGATATGCACACAAACGTTCGTTCGCATGCACACACACACAAACACACACACTCATACACAAAAATGAACACACATACACCCATGACTACCCACTTACAGTTGTAAAATTTGATAAGAACAGCTGTGTCAGTCGGACAATGTGACCGTGTCGGGCCCATTTAGAACTGTAACCTCAGAAGTTCTGTCCTGTACTGTCCTGTCCGGTCCAATACGACCAGGGTGAAACAGATCAACCTACATTTCTCTCATTTTCAGCACAATATTTCTGACAATGTAAACAGGCTAACTGTAACAACAAATATATCTGCCATGCTTAAAGAAAAACTTACCGGCTCCTGAATGAAGTTAATCCCCTCTGATTACCTGGATAAATAATCAAAGCCAAAGCTGACTAGAATTTGTCAGTCAGCAGACAAATTATCCTTAATCCTCAAAGCTCCTTCCCATGTCTGCAGCTGGGCACACGTGCGCAATCCTCTGCTTCCGCACGTGCTGCTCTGACACGCAGAGAAAAAGAAGCCCGGTTTTGTCAGGTGATCGGAGTGCGCGCGGTATTCCTCAGGTGATGAAACAACTGTCCCCTCGAGGCGGATCAGCTCTCACCTGGCAACCGCCCCGGGCTTCGCGCGGACTCAACCTGCCAATCTCTCCATGGTCTTCTGAGTTTACGCGGCCAGGCGTCAATGCTAACTCACAGGTGCACGGAGTCACTTAGGGCCGTCAAAGGGAATTTGTGGAGACGAGGGTCATGACAGATTAGTTTTGAAACATTTGTCTATCTTACTTAAATGTAAAGTCAAGCATTTTTTTGAGAATCTTTAAAGCGAATCGGGAAAAAAATCGCGTTCATTGGAGGCTCGCGATTCATTAAATCAATGCGCCGTTCCATGGCCTAGATCAAAGGAAATACTTTTCCCGCAGTAAGCGATTAGTTTTCTAAGGAAATGCAATAACTGCTGTCATTCAATTTTTTCCATCAAAGGCTTAAAAGCCGCTGCAACACGTTACAGCAAAAAAAAAAAAGAAAAGAAAAAAAGAACTCACGGTGCGCAAATGTCAGGAATCATCATTCTTTGAAAATAGCGGAGGGAAAGTAAGAATTAATTCCGGTGTCAACACTGTTGCCAACTTGGCGATTTTCTCGCGAAACCTGAAGACTTTCCAAATCAAAATCTTGGCAACTTTTTTTGTCAAAAGTGACTAGTGACAAATCTAGCGACTTTTTCTGTTATTATCGGTGAGTTTTCTGGTGTTTTGGAGACTGACGCGAAAGCACGTTGCGATCTAGGCTTCTGTTACTGTCCTGAACGTGGAGCGTGAGCCCCTCCCCTGTCGGAAAGCACTGGAAGATGTGCGTAATATGAATGAAATGAGCGACTTCTAGGGCAGCCAATTGCTACTTTCCTTACCGAGGAGTTGGCAACACTGGGTGTCAAAGGAAGAAGTAAAGAGTTTGTTTCCTAAACGCGATATATCCATTAGACTCAGGTTGAGTAAATCAACTTTCTCTGTTGGCGCCAATTGCATTTTATTGAGAAACGTACTTCGACTATGAAAAAATATGCCATGTAGTATGAATTTCTGAAAACAGATTTTTACTCCGTGTGTAACGCAGGGCTATCATCGCATGGTAGCCTATTATCTCAATAGCCAAATTATGGTCCATTATATCACACTCTAAACTGAAAATGTCTGTTCATGTGTTTATTTCATCATGACTTGATTACTGCAATTCTCTGTTTACCTGCCTCAACAAACCTACTGTAGACCAGCTTCAACTTGTCCAAAATGCTGCAGCAAGACTGCTCACTAGATTGAAAAAGTCATGTCACATCACCCCCATCCTAGCCTCGCTACTCTGGCTCCCAGCGCACATGCAGATCCAATTCAAGGTCCTGGCGCTTACAAAGCCCTCCATGGAGAATCCCCAGTTTACATCTCTGAGCTTCTCCAAAAATACTCCCCCAGCCGGTGTTTGAGGTCAACTGACCAGTTGCTCCTGGCGTTGCCTTGTACCAGATTAAAGACCAAGGGTGACAGAGCCTTTGGGGCGGTGACCCCGAGGCTCTGGAATGCCCTCCCCCTGGACCCGAGAGCCTCGATCTCGGAACTCATGTTCAAAAATCGATTAAAAACACTCTTATTCAGACAGATTTTTGGCCATATTTAGCCCACTTCATGGTGTTTCCTTGCTTATTGTGTTTTTAATTGTGTCTGCCTGTGTACTTTTTCTCATGTTATTTTTTTTTTTTTCTTTTACTCCCGTGAAGCACTCTGTGCATTTGTGCTGGGAAGAGTGCTGTACAAATTAAGTTTTACTTACTTACAAGATTAAAATGAGTTAAAATAAGAAACACCGCCATTGCCAGCAATGAGGTCCAGACTTCGGTTATTCGGTTTTCAGGCTGATGTTTGCATTTTGTGTATCCGTGTTTGTGTGTGAGAGAGAACGTGAGTTTGGGAGCAAAAGTGTTTTGACCAAATCCCCCTACTATCAAGAAATTTGGGCCGATCTTTGTAAATCTCGTATCAATCCGCCAAGATGTGTTTTCAGCCTACTTGCTCCTCAGTGAAAAGCCACCGTGTTTCTGTCAGAGCCTAATGTTACCTGGAGTGATGTGAATAACTAGAACCAGTGAATAACCTAACCAGTGAGTAACCTAACATTTTACCATTTGATGGGGAAAGAATTCTGTATCCAACCTCCACTTTTTATTTGCTGGTACAATTTTAAAAGGGGGCATTCTTTTTCTTTGGGGGGGGGGGGGGGTTATTATTGAGAAAGGGCTTTACAATTCAATATGAGTATTCAATATCGCAAACATATATGCCTAGCAACCTGGTGCGTCAACATGCCTGCTGCTGTTCTATGCTCTTACCAAGTATAGCAACACCAGAAATTCAACTCAACATTCTCTGGATTGGATGTGCGCTTGATGCTTTTACACAGCTGAATGCTTGTATTGGCATCAAAACATCAAGGAATGCTGAAAAAGTACTGATTTGAATCGATTTTTGTGGAGGTTGAATACGGAATTCGGCAAGACTTCATCCCATCCCACCCCTGTCTGATAAGTTATCGGAGTTAAAATGGCAGGGCTCCCCAAACGCGGCCCTCAAATTCAAAACCAGCTCTAGTATCCTCTTCCTCCTGGCAAATATGGAATAATTATTGCTTTTATTTGGTCAGATTTACATTACAGCTGACTGTCAGGTATCGGGAGAATGGAAAACATTAGGTCATGGCCCACGAGGACATGATTTGAGGAAAACTGGGTTAGGGTGAGGAATAGGGTCAGGGACAGGGTTAGTGAGCAGAAAAGGAATTGAAATACAATTTTTGAAATGCATACCAGACCTCGTAGACTGAGAAAAGGGGTGGGGGTGATGGTGAGTCTTTCCCGAAATTCTGTAACATTAAAATAGTTGGCTTGGGATGGTAACGTTAACATTACACTATGAACAACTGCTGACGATAGCAAACTCCTGATTGCCACAATGACAGCATGGACTGAATCCTAAAATGAGCTGATTAAGCAAAGGCAAGTTTGGGGAAGATCCCAGTTTTAAGGAGTTAAGCCCTTCTCCTTCAATCCGCTCGACACTATGAAAAAATTGCGCATCATCTTCAGACCAATAAATCAGTCAAAATTTGGGTAGACACGACAATGTAGGCTACGTACCTCACACACAAACACACACACACACACACACACAGTAAGTGTGGGAGGGAGAGAGACTCACCACAGCAGAGTGAAGGATAATAGATGCTTGTCAATTTGTCCATCATTAAATCTAATTGGAGGTGAAAAATGATGAAAATATCAGTTGTTATAATTTTAAGATCTCGCTTGATAAGATCCTTTCTTGTTGTGAGTTTCATCACCCGTGGGAAGTTTGTCATACCCAGATTAATCCAAGTGATTGTTACGGTTTCAGCCAACTCTTCACTTTCAGCTTGTGACATGCAAGCTGTTACTGAGGTGTCAATAGCTGATTACTATCAGAAGAGGTCAGACCACCTGACCTCAGATCATCAGAGCTGCCTAAAAGAACTATGGGTAATTGAGTCCTTATTGCTCCCCTAATGGAGGAACAAAAACTTGAATAAATTCAGAAAAAAGAAAACAAAAAAAAGAAAAACTAGAGGCACTTGTAGAGTGAAAGCCTCCGCCAAGGCAGCACAATCCAAATGTGCATGAGTGGGAGCAAATTGAGTTTTCGCGAGCGATAGGATTTCAAGATGGCTGCCGTGGCGGCCATATTGTTTCAGTGATTGTAATTAAAATCAATAGGGTCCATCCTTGATGTAATGGCAATCCACCCACAAAATTTCGGACAAATCTGTGCATTACATTTTGAGTTATGTTGTTCACAAACAGGCAGGCAGACAGGCAGACAAACAAGGGCAAAAACATAACCTCTGCCCCAACTTCGCTGGCGGAGGTAAAAATGGCTCATACAACAAAATGTATAAAGAGGATTAAGCATAATATTTGTGCAGAAAATGAAGTGGAAATTCCTGAGAAATGCGAAAATGATTCATTAGACAGTTTTCATCAATTACATCCACTGAGGTTTCACTGATTAAATATCCTGTTATCATGAGTTGCCTAAAAAAAATTTAATTGGTTGATCAATTGTGTTTTACCTCCATTTCATCATAATGATAATTAGTTGTTACAATTAGACAGTTGTCTCGTCTCAAATGGTGCCAAAGCACAAATAATAGGCGTGTGCATTAATAAGAATTGAAGCAAAATTTAAAAGTAATGCAAAAGTTATTTTTCCCACTGACTAATTATGGTCTATACAGTAATTTGTAAGGTAAGAGGCCCAGTTTTTAGTTTTTTTTTTTTTGCCAATGTTATTCTTCTTCATCCAAACATCACCAGAAGACCTAAAAAGCACAAATGTGTGATTACAATAGACCTGTAGTACTGGCTTCTGGACCTCAGCTGCAGTTTTGTCCAGCTACAACTCTGAGAAAAGGCCCAGTTATTGTTCTTCAGGGTTGTGCGCGTGTGCAGGTCAGGTCAGTCTGAAATACTTCAGCTCATCAGGTTTCAGTAAAATTGCTCAACTCTTTTATCTCTAAGAATTGACAGTGAAGGCAAAACATTCAAAGCCAATACTTTTGACCACACACCATGCAATCCGGAAATATCAATGTTATTACGAATGTAGGATTATTTTTGTTTGAGGTTAATAAACTTTTAAAAACAAAGAAATTTTAAACATATGTAGATGAGCATATTTAAATACACCAAAGAACACATGCAGTAAAAAATTTCTGCTGTTGAATTAATTTTGGGCCATTGATTTGTACTGTATAAAATGTCTGTCTGTCTCTGTCTGTCTGTCGGTCTGTCTGAGCTATAAGCGCAATCCATTTACTACTGTTGTTTGAGGATGTTAGCACATTATAGAAAATGTACCAAAAAGAATCGATGAGTGATTTAAAAATGTCCACTCATCTTTTACTGCACTGGATGCTTTAAACTACTGATTTCTATTATTTAATGAAAAATACTCATTTCAAATCTAATGACTATCATCCACTTGAAAACAGCTGACCCAATGATGCTCTAGCATTAAAGGAGCCCCCAAAAAAGGCCCAGCCTCTCAAGAGCAAAGATGGGTCAAAGCTCATAAGTTTGGAAACAGATGCATTAGCTCATTATCCATCACTTCGAGGGCAACATTTCCGAATCATAAATTAGCAGGATTTTGGGCATTTAGCCGTCTAAAAGTGCGTAATGTTAAAACAGGAAAAAATCTGTTTGAATCTCAGTGTATAAAGGGCAAGGTCAAAAATCACTTCTGAATGCATATGGTTTCGATCCTCGTTTCACTGGATTTGGTAGCTAATGGGAACGTCCTGTAGGTAACTAACATTAGTTTATTTACTTTCTTGGCTGATGGACAGACTCATTTCTTTCATCTTTTGTTCACCAACCACAATTACAATGTGATGGTGTGGTATGTGTCTGTGTGAGTAACATATGCATGCTTAATGTTTTTCTCTTTGCAATGAGACACAGCTAGCGTTTGATGGAAAAGGCTAGTAAGTCACATTTTTGAGGGTGATGATTTTGATGTAACTATGCACCTACTGGCTTATTCTGTGTCATTTCACACTGGAACTGCATAGAAATAATGCACTGGTTTAAAAAAAACCAAACAAACAAACAAACAAAGGAATAGCAAAAGGTATGGCATTATTGATGGGGCTGGATATGTTTTCCCCATTTTTCTCAAAATGTCAAACATGTGACTTACTAGCTTTTCCCATTTAACACCACACTGGAGCTCCTGTGTTTCTGCCAGCTTTATAGCTTTTGAACAGAACTCATGAAAGAGCTCAGAGGGAGGCGCTACAGGAAGGAGGGAACGAGCTGTGGTGTTTACGAGCAAATTTCTCTCTCTTGACTCTTTTCTCCAAAGTTGCCGACAGCAGCTTTAATGCAGAAAGATATGCAGATATTTTTATATTTTATTTTACACAAGCCTCTCATAATCATCTGTTCTAGGGCCCCCCCTGCATTTTCTTGCCAAAAAACACCAAACCGCAGTCTGGAAAGGTCACAAGTGCATGGCTGTGTAAGCAGAGAATGGGGGTGCTAGATCGGCCCGCCTGCAGTCCTGATCTTTCTCTCTCTGAGAATGCAAAGGGTATTATGAAACAAAATATGAAGGCACGTGCAACAGTGCTGCTGAAGACCTGCAAAATGGAGCAATGGGGAAAAATTCCACTTGACTAACTGGTGTCTTCAGTTCCCAAACACTTAAAGAGTGTGAATAATAGTCAGGGTGATGGTACACCATGGTAAACAGTCAACTGTGGCTGTTTGACTACTACTTTTTGGACTCAATCAAGACATTGTATATTTTCAGTAAGCAATGGAATTCACATAAGAATATTTAAAAACATATGTCAGGATATTAGCAGCGACTACATGAACTTTTAAAATGAGTCCAGTTTTTTTTTTTTTGGCACTTTCCTTGATGCACCAAATTTTTGTAATTGAGGTTGTACTTTCACACCTAAGCCGATGCTGCTCATAACAACCTCAGATGTCATTTGAAAATGACCGGCGTATCTTTGGACTGTGACTGTGAGGAACCAGACTATCAAGGGCAAACGAATCAGCGTGAACACAAGAGAACACGCAAAATTCATACCAATCTTGATATGAGGCAACGTTGCTACCCGCGTTACTACATTACCCACTTGGTAAAATGTGTTTTGGTAATATATACTGCTGTGATTTGCTGCCATGGAAACCTTGGGTAATTAGCTCCAATTTAACTTCCTGCTGGTGGAGCCCCAGTTGATTGGCTCCTCATTGCCTTGTTGCTAAGGGGAAGTTTATGTGATAGGCTGCTCTCTGCCTTGTTGCCAGGGTAACCCTGGATGATTGATACATGGCTTCCCACTGGGCGTTAGCTCTGTCGGGCATTCTCCACATGTGACCATTACTCAGAGAAGCACAAAGGATTCTGGGTGGTGTTGATAGGGCAGAACAAAGGATTCGATTCCGCAGACAGCAGGCAAAAACCTGATGTTCTGCCAATCTGGGCCGGGCTACGTGGCTGATTGGGGTCATCGAGAGGTCATATGCACCATCAGAATGGAGGGACAAAGAAGGCGGGGTCAGGACTGATGCAGGGAGCTTCACTACACACACACACACACACACACACACACAAGTACATGCACTTACACTCACACTACCCATGATATGCAGCAGCACCGGCACACCCACTCATATACACCCACAGACACACATCCACATACCCTTATACGAACTCAAACGCACTCACACGCCCAAGCATGAATGCACCCAAACACATGCACACACACACACACATACACACATGAGCCCACTCACTCACACTCAAATTGCGCAAACTCATGCACTCAGAAAAGTACACACTCATACGCGCACCCGCACACACATACATGCCCACTCATTCACACACAACAACTTGCACAAACACTCAAACAAATACCACATATGCTGACTCTCACACACACACACAAACACGAATGCTCACATGGTAAAACATTGAATGCTCCAGCTGTTTCAATAGAGTGGCGGTGAACATTGATGCAACCACACTCATGCACATGCTCGCACTCTGTCCTGTGCGTTTGTGTCTGTACCGGGAGGATTCTCTTCACAATCAGCAGCAGGCCTGTCAATCAAAATGGAGGAAATGAAGAGGACTTTGCGGGGGAGATGAGCACGATTCTGGGTCAATCCACGCAGGTGCGGCGCTCAGGCTTTGCCGCATCCTTTGTACAATAAAACGCAAACATGCTACACTCGCAGGAGATGGACCGAATGTTGCCAAAGGGCCCATATCCAGAATTCTGCAGGGCCGCTAGTATGCCGCTGTTATGTCACAAAGTTCGCGTTCCATTCGGACTGCACCTTGACAAATTGTCGCTTTCGCCGATTGAAACGATTATCCGCTTTTTTCATTTGCATTATCTATTTATTCAGATGACGTCTCTGTGTACCACTGCCGATGTGCGTCAATAAGACGGCGTCAATTTAGATGCACTGCAGTTTTACCCACTGTAGTTCACCGAGAAAGCAAGATTTTTTTAGTTTAGGGGTGGCGGTGAAGATTGGCAGCTTCAGTCGTTCGCAGACCGTACAGCCCACTATTTGCACGATTAGAAATCAATCAAAGCGTCTTCGCAAACATTTAATTCGGTGGCGAAGGTAATATAATGAGTCAGACATGCTTTGTACTCAGATCAGCCATGACCACTGACAGGTGAAGTGATGATATTAATTAACCTTTTTAGCCCTGAGCCTCTGGCCCAAAAACAACATGACCAAAATTAAATGTGTATATCTCTGCAACTACTTGGTCCATTGCAACAATCTTGGCATCATAACAAAGGTTACACCGTAGGGATTTTTTGTTGTGGTGTTAATATCAGTGTACATGTCATGAGTCAGAGTAAATGAAGATGGAACACAGTATAAATGAAAGAACTTATTACTGCCTGAAAAAATTTTACTTTCATCCCTTTTGAAATTATTTAGTTCCTGTTTGAAACCTCTGAAAAATTACAGCACAAAATCTCACCATTATCTATGCCAAAGTTTATTCTAATCAAGTAAATCAGAGCAAAGTTAGAGAGGTTTAAGTTCCGGAATGTCTCGGTGGCGTCTCCAAGTTGGCAAATGGGCACCTTTTGGGTACTATGTGCGATTTCGGATTTGAACTGCAAAACCCATTTAATTTCACTTATATATATATATTAAATTCACTTATAAATTATACAACAGGCATAGATTCCAACTAAATACAACCATTTTTTTTGAATGTTTAGTGGATAATTATATCGAAAATACTAAGAACAAACCAGTTAAGCCTTTATATTTTTATGCTTTGTAAGTGCATGTGCGTAATGGCACATGGACTCTCAGTAAGATGTACCAGGATCACAAGGCTCTGTCTCCGGCTAGGTTTGTGCAATGATGGGGATTCAGGGCTCGTAGGAAATGTCAGAGCACATAACATCAAATGGCCACCCGGTAAGTCAAACAGTCTGCATCAGCCGATCACAGAGGAGAAAATACTTTATGTGCAAGTGCAGTGCTCAGGGCCTGATCTCATTGGAAGCAGTGCCTTGGAAAGAAAAAAAAAATCTTGCATGGAGACTGGCTGATCTAGTTTCAATATAACACATTGGGCTCACAATAGCCAGCGCACATTTACCATCAAACAGTGTTTTATTACAAAATTTCAATTGTTAGGAAAAAAAAATTGTGATCACTGTAGAATGTAAAGTGAATGCCCGCTGTTTTTTGAGTGTGGTGTCAGTTTAAAATGACATGGCTTATATCGTTGGGTTCAGTGGACTTTCCTCTTTCATTTGATGTATCATTTGTATGCATAGCACAAATTCAGTGGGAACGCTAGGGATCGAGCACTGATATAATTCTATTTTACGTTCTAAAACATACTTATTTACTTGCTTGGTGCTTGAATTGGTCAAAAACTGCAGCTCTCATGGGGTGATCGCAGTATGCAGTAGTCCGTACCAACCAAAAGTGATCCAAGGATGGAAAACTTGTGAACGGGCGACAGGGTCATGGGCGGCCAGGGCTCTTTCATGTGCGTGGAGAGCGAAGGCTGGCCTGTGCGGTCTGATCCAACAACAGAGCTACTACAGCTTAAGTAGCTAAAGAAGTTAACACTGGTTCTGATAGAAAGGCGTCAGAATGCACAGTGCATCACAGATTGTTGCCTGTGGGGCAGCATAGCTGCAGACCGGTCAGGCTGCCCATGCTGACCAATCCTCTGCCAAAATGCAATGAGCATGTGAGCATGAGAACTGTACTATGGAGCAACGGAAGAAGGCGGCCTGGTGTGATTGACACTACCACCTACTTAAACATTGTCACAGACTTAGTACACTCCTTCATGGAAATGGTATTCCCTAATGGCAGTGACCTCATTCAGCTGAATAATGGAGCCCCTGCCTCACTTCAACAATGCTACGGGAAGGGTTTGGAGAACACATTTGGCTCAAGGTGTTGACTTAGCCTCCATATACCCAGAATCTCAGTGCAATTGTGGGATGTTCATGACAAACAAGTTTGATTCATGGAAACCCCACTTTGCTAGATGCAGAATTTAAAGGATCTGCTGCTCACGCCTTGGTGTTGGATATCACGGCACATCTTCAGAGGTCCAAAGGAGTTCATCTCTGCCAAGAACGGTTGAGGGCTGTTTAGGCAGCAGAAGAGAGGCCTTCACATTATTAGGCAGATAGTCATAATGTTATGGCTAATCGGTGTATTGATTGCCCTATCATAAACCATCCGCATTATGAAGCGTGGCTTAATTATGATTTGACAAGTGAAGCTTTATTTCTGTGGGCAACTACTATGATTCTGGGAGGAGATTGGTCCTTCGAACCGAGGTATCCTACCGAGTATTCAAATTAGAGACTTAATAAACAAATGAAGCCCCAGTGGACCTCAGATCAATTCCAGGGTTAATAAAAACCCAAACGTTTTTGAGTTGTTCGGGCGTAACTGTTTCCGATTTCACAATTCCATTTACTGTCATGATTTCCTTTCATTATATAAGCCAAATGAGGCATAAAAGTGAACGTGCTTGCGGAAATACATGCTTTGATTTTAATGACCTCTCCGGTTCCTCGAATTTCCCATCGCGTTCGGAGCACCAATCTGAATTTGAACGCCGATGTCAAAGTGACAAAAGCCAATGCAACTTTTCTGCTTGCCCCTATTCAACAAAAGGAAACATTTTCAAAACAGTCCTACCTGCAACCGCTCGAAATTCAGTAGGTAAGACGTATCCATTCTTTAAAAAATATGACATGCGTGAGAACTGCTGCACTTCCCTAAAGCGAATGGAACTTTGAAATGCCTAAGTTTCATGGAGACACCACTCACAAACGCTCAAAAATATTGGCTCACTGTGCTTGCCTGACGGCCATTTAATCCGGATTGTGCGCAAGACGTGTTTCAGCGTTTACCTCCGTCACTCTTTCCCTTCAGAAAGGTATTTCGCGGAGGACATAAAAACCGTTCGGCTGCTCGGCCCCGCGGGCGATGGGATCAATTTCAGAACTTTGGCTCACGAGGCTCGCAGACACTGCTGAAGTTCAGAAAGCCCTCGAGCGCAGTCACTTCTTCGGGAATGTCAGGTGTAACAGGTTTGTAAAGTGGTGGTAAAAGTAAAATGATTGGCATATCGGCTCCACTGCAGTAATATGCAACACTGCAGTGGATTTACCCAAACTGAACTAAATAACAGCATTATTTGATTGATATTTTTCGTGAAGTCCTCCTGGCCTTAATTTGTTATAACGGCGAGGTGACCTTAATAGGCCTAACACCTAATGAATGAAAGAAAGAATACGTTCTTATTTATTTATTTATTCATTTACTCATTCATTCATTCTTTAGATTTTTGCCATCATTGAAATCGCAGTTCTGGTCACAGCTCATATCGGCTTTACTCAACGACATGTTTTATGATTCGGGCAATACCCACGGTGTTTATCATTGCTTTTGACAAGTAAGCAGGCCTTTTGCAACAAAAAATCTTATTGTAGCCCAATCGACGAATTTTGTTCGATCCATCGCAGTTCTACCAGAGCGAATTTTACTTATTGTCAATTACTGTTAATAAAAAAAAGGTTCGACCTCTAGCCATACCATATGGGCTATAACGAGAATTTTAAAATTCATCGTTGTCATAAACGTGAGTGAGCTATGAGCGACACGAGTCGGACCATATAGGATACACTTTCACAAGGGCAAAATAAAATTTCAGAGTAAAAACGCTATTCAGCATTTTTTTGAATTTGCTCACATAAAAAAAATAAATGAATTAATCACAGAACTATCTGTTCAAGAATTTCAAATATGAAAGAGCTGCCTACGTTTTTTGTTAGCTTTTTATTAGCCTGACCGCCCTCCAGTTGCTTATTTGAAATATTGTTTAAATAAAGATAAAATTTAATAATATAAAATAAGCATTTAACTTTAAATTTAATTAAGTTCAACAAATGATTATTTTAACACAAAGCGAACATAATACTACTACTGCTGCTCCTACTACTACTACTAATAATAATAATAACACATAAACAAGTAGTTTCTTTCGACCGAAACAACAGATTTCCCTTTCATGAGACACACAACACCATTTTTTTAGGCCAGAGAGCCTCAATCTTGAAATGATAGATTATCTTGACGCTTCTTAATTATTGCTTGATCTCAGAAAGATTGGGACGGTGAAAGTAAGTAGAAGTTAAGTTCGACAGAGATGATTGGAATGTTAAATCTGATCGTCCTCGTTCACAAAGGCTACTTGACAAAGGGCAGTCAACGTTCACTCATATACGCAGTTAAATTCATTCATATCTGTAATGAAAGGTGTAAAGCTCACTGCCTGGTCAGAAGCTGATTCAATCATTTCAACAGATTAAAACCGGGAATCAGCAAGGATGAAATGTGAGACTTCGGACATCTCTGCGAGAAGAGGAGGGCTCCCAGCGGGTAAGCTATGCGGAGTGAAACCCTGCTTGGGTGTTGATGCTGTGGCAACAAACTCTCCAAGTGACCGCAAAGTGACCCGGCACGGGGTCGATGGGGTCACGGTGTGTTTCCAAACCAATCACCTTGGGTCTGTTGTGCCGAAAGTCGCGTGACTCATTCGCCATTGAAAGGATCCAATAAGACAGTTCATATGCGCCTTGAAAAGCTAAACCCCGAAAACTTCTGCTTCCACGGAGGCAGAAAAAGTTCAGTTTATAATATGAATCAAACGAGTGTATGCGTCAAATTTCACGGAGACTGAAAGATGCATGAGCAATAATTACATATAGTGTAAACCCAATATGACGTCTGGCGGTTTGTTTAATAATTTCATTTGTTTATTTATTTATTTATTTATTTTATTCAGCCTCCAAAAGGAGAGACAGTACAATATAAGATAAAACACAACGTATAAGCACATAAATAAACATTAAGATGCACACATGAACATGATTAACCCCTTTGTGCAGAAGCCAAATTTGGCTATTTTTGGGTTACCCACTTTAATGCTGTATAATTCAAGATTTAAGCTTCATAAAGAGGAAAAATGTGGCTCAATTCTGAAAAGACACTTACAGCATTTAGAATTACATAGTATTTCAGTTAATTTTCATGATTATGGTAGAGAAAATGAGCTGCAAACATAAAAAATCTTCATGAGAATTCACCATTGAAATTGCAAAAAAAATAATTCTGAGGATTGAAAAACTGCTGGGGCTTAAAACTATACATTTCTGGGATCATAAACTCCTTGACCACAAGTACAATTTATCTTCAACATTACATTCTAGATTACCTACATGCTTTTAGCCAAATTATACACCTATCCAAGTGTCTCCCCAAAGTCTCAAAATGAAGTCCTGTCAAATCATAAAAAAATCATGTATATAACACAAATAAAGTTTTAAGGCATGAAATTTAATATGAACAAATGATTTTCTGGTTGAGTTTTGTATGAATTTATCAATCTCAGTGCAGTTAAATATCAATGGTCACCAGCAACCTCTCCAAAGACAAAATATGCCTTTTCTCCTTAATAAAGTTTAGAGTTTTGGCCATTTTACTTCAAAGTGCCCCAAGCCAGCACAAACACGCATTAAATAAACTTCTTATTAAACGGTTAGAACATTCACCCTGTAATGAAAGCTACCAGTCCCCTCTTCTAAGCTTACAAACTCATTTCAACACTTATAAGGAACAAGTGCAACTCACTAACTCAGTAATATCTGAATTCTGAAATATACCTTATTTTAATAGAACAGACACTCCACTTTCAGGGAACAATCCATTGCCTCCCTGGATTCAAAAGAAACGTGCAATGAACGTACCAGGGGGCCCACCCAAATGCACGGGCAGTTCGCGTTTTTCACAGGAAAAAAACCTCGACATTCGACTTTGTAGAGTACGTATACATTCCAAAAACAAAACAACAACAACAACAAAAAAATAACAAAGTAGCAGCCTCACCTTTTTCATGAATCCCTTTTTCCAGAGAATGAAGTATCCTGTAGCAGGAACACTCCGGTCCTGTTTCATTCGAAATAATTCCAATTGACCATATCCTTATCTCATTTAAATCCCCTAAATGTAACTGAACACTTCAAGGCCAGTTTTGCGAACGTGTTTTCTATAAATCGCGTCTATTTTAACCGCGTAATGTGCATAACGTAGACAGGATACAACAGCGCATGCTGATACGCATTGGTTTGTATGCTCTGTGTTTGTCCAATCAATGTGTTTCACTTACTCTAAAATGTTTAAACACTCGGGAATTGGATAAGAAACGAGCCAATCAATACATTTTTTACCAGGGTAGCTTCAGGAGGCCATGAAGTGTAACTCTACAATTACGCAGAAGAGCTTGAGCGTATGATTGAGTGATTGGCTATCAACGCCAGTACTCGGGTGGATATAAGGAAGCGCTGGATTTGTCAATGAATGGATCTGCGCGTAAATCCACGGTAGGGAACAACGAATTTTTTTGTATGTGACAACTGTAATTAACAGTAGAATGTGAGAGAATCAATACCATGTCGATTTTTTTGCCTCAGAAAACTGATTTTTCTGAACCATTACTTGGAATACTGTTGGCTCACTGTGGCTTAGCTGGTTGCTACAGGGGATAACGATTTTTTCTGTGTCAAGATATCGTTTTTTTAAACTGCTGGATCGATACTATAGGCAAGGATACTGACCAGTTTGCACATCAGGCTTAGCTGAGGAGTTAAATTCATGCAGCTCTTGAAAAACAGGGCGTGGAGTGAACTTCCCCATATTCAGAACCGCGTTCGAGGTCTGCTTGCTTGTGAACATTCAATAACTGATCCGGGGGTGCCATTTATTGATCGAGCACAGTAACAGCGTGCTTCCAATTTGCAGGTCTATAGATGCGGGCGTCTACATCTGCAGAAAGGGGTTAAAATGGTATAAGTAACATATCCAAAAGCAATTTATTGAATGGATCAGAACTGAGTAAAAGACTTCTGACTGAATCAGCACACCCGTCATCCTGGGGAAAACATTTCATTTGCCTATTACATTGTGAAGCGTAGTTGTCACTCAATAAATATTTCATAAAAGATATACCACGTTTAATACAAGACTGACTAGAATAAGTTTTGACTAGGCTTTCTTTCACAGTTCTGACTAAAGTTTCTATCACAGTGTTGTATATTCAATTAATGTACATAAAAAATGTTGCTCTGGAGTTTCACAACATTGACTTTCGCAGTAAAGTGACATATCCAATATCTAATGTTGATTCAATCTTGTGCATTTTCAGTGCATTTAACAGTGCTGTATTTCTACAGTATTTATGTATACCTAAGGCAGCCTTTGACAATTTGGCCTGAATAATCGAGGACCACAAACGAAAATTCAGTCCAAATTTTGCGTTTTTGTATATTTTATATATTATATTTTATCTTGATATTTATTATAATATATATTTAATATTTTTAGCATATTTTTTTCAGTGCTTTGTTTCAAAGATCGTTTTGAATGTTTAATTAATCATTTCTCCACAAAGTGAAAATGTGACTCTGATCATTTCTCTATTCTGGTCTTCATATATATATATATATATATATATATATATATATATATATATATATATATATATATATATATATATATATGCCATTATAACAGGAAAAAATTCAGGGCGAAGAATTTGAATAAAACATTCAGAGGACTATTGTAATCTTTTCTTAAACGAATGAAGCTCGAAAACTGCAATTAACATGCCTCAGTGGCAAGACTGGATTCAATTCGGACTCCAGCTATAGGGTTAAATGGTTATTGTACTACTACTAACACCACTACCACTACTATTACTACTAGTACTACTACGACTAATAATAATAATAATAATAATAATAATAACAACAACAATAATAAAAAAATAATAATCATAATAATAATAGATTCGAGTTATGCCCACTGGCCATCTCCCAGCAATGAGTCCAAGCAAAACATAACGACGGCTTATTTTTAGATAGACGAAGAGATACGGCAAAAGGTAATAAGATTCGTTTACTCGCTCAAAATTTCTATAGGCCTATTTATGCATTCGTCAAATGGCCGTCGTGGTATTATAACATCGAGACTAACAATCTGGGAGAAGACCGTGGACAAAAGGAGTTGAGACACGCGTCAGAGGGTGGATCAAATCTGATTAAACATGGTTGCTTAAGAATAGATCCAAAAAATCAGTCTGTCGTCACTGATAACTCATATTTTGAGTAAAAATACATGTGCGATATTTCTGCTGTAGCTTCGCCATTTGTAAACGTGCGCTGAAATCGTTGTAAAATAGCCCACTTATCTTCAAGATGCACTAGAAAACTCAAACGCTGCTGTTCTGCACCGACTGCAAAAGTACAAGAGTGAAAATATAGGCTCATACGAGGTGAAAAATTACAAGAGTTCCTCATGCAAAAAAGCCGTGAGTTAAAAGAATTTACGACAGAAAAATTTACGACAAAGGACCGACAAATAAATGATCGTAAGAGCTTTGGAATGGTTTAGTGTAGGTTCTACAATCTGGTCAACAGACTTATTGGTAAATTTAACTTTTATTTATTTATTTATTTATGTACCAATTATTCTATTTTCTGGTTTGTCTGCTCATGTTATTTCGAAAAGTAAATCTTTCAATTCAAGGCATTCAGCAATCAGCTATATGTGGGCTCACAGCATCATGAAATTGGACATTACTTTAGAAGATGCATGCTTACATTCTGCCACTTCCATGAATGATTTCTGACAAAAATGTATGGCCCATATAATTTCGCAAAAACTGAAAAACTAAAATTTAATCGCTCACACGAATACATTCAGGCAGACACCACAGAAAATGACGTATTTAAGTGAATTAAACATTTCAACGTTAAAATCACGACATGGGGACCAGAACTTTCCATTTTAACTGCGCGGAATATGTTTGGCTGTTCATCAATCGTCGAAAGTCTAAAATGATTTCTGCCGAGGCGCAACGAATGCCACAGGTATTACGCACTGTAGAACACGCGAGAACAAGAACTCAGACAAGATTAGTTGAGAGTTTGTAATGTTATGAGTTATACAGCAAACTAATCAAGCACAATAACATAAATCTGGCCAAGAACTAAACACAAAATAGAATAAAGCAAATATTCAAGTACCAACATCTAGCTGATTATTTCACGTATAGGGGTTCCACAAACCCCATGCGAAAACAGAAATACATCCGCCTGAATATCTTCGAATGGTATAGGCCTTTCAAAACCAGGTATTTTACAGGAAATATTCTCAGCATAAACAGCACTTACACGGACACATCCTTCATCTCACATCCGGGGGGAGTACAAGGCGACATGCTCAGATTTGCGCGGCCTGCACAATTACCTTTCGCACAGGTGGATTCAAGGTAAAGGAGAACGTGCATCATCAATCAGGCAGTTCCAGCTGGAACCGCCTCGCCCGGGGCAAGACCAGGAACAAGGGCCCCGGTAAGGAGAGGGAGGGCTGTAACCCAACCCCGCTTCAGATGGAGGCAAGAAATGAAGGAGTACGCCGTGTGAATTTCCTTAAGTTGGGAAGCTTTTCCTGAGACGTGAGATGCAGAAGTTGGCATTGAACCTCAAGGACACTTGAAGATAATTCTGTTCAGTGTTAATGTCAAATAGGAAAATAAAACAAACACTAACAGGAAAGCCATTAACCCAGGACTCGGATGTAATCCATTGAGAATGGTGCAGAGAAATGCTCAGTTAAGCCAAGAGTGACAGTCTATCGCAATCTGATACGGTGCAGTTTATCATTCATTCGTTGATATTAAGTGGTTTTACGGTAGTAGCGCTTGTGGAGGTAGGCTACTGTGTAACCTAAGTAAACTGACCTGGGTAAATACTAATTCATAATTTACCCAAGGCAAATGTACTCAAGTTGGGTGCATAATAAAATTTAGATTAGTATTACAGCAGAAAGAGATGGGCCATGACTCTTGTTTGCTCTGTGCAATGAGCGGCGCCGAGGCGAGTATTTACCGGGTGTGTGTCACTGCGTTCTCATTATTCAATACATTGACATATCAACAATAGCTTTCTTTCTTTTTTCAGTTAGCATCTTGATCTGGAGCACTGCCTTCCGACAATGGGTGCTAATGACTTCATCGGGACACAACATGGACATCTGACAAATCCCATAATGCACCCAAGAAAGAATTCTCCTTCGCCCCCCCCCTGTGCCTTCAAACGAATGAAGATATTTTTCCAATGATACTTTTGTGGAAAGAACAATGAGCGAGTATAGCATTATTGTGCTTAATCCACATACCTGAAGAGGTAGTGAATGTCTGAAAATCGTTAATAAAATTACAGGCTTGGGTATTCAAAATGGCATTACACCCCAACTGTAATGCAAACTTGATAAAATGAGACAGTTTGGAAGATGCACTGAACCTTCTCTCGTTACGTAGGTTAATTTAGAGAGAGCAATGCAGACGCTTTAGTTACGAACATGTTTGGGAAATCCACGTCATTTTATGGATGATCGTAAGAGACATTTAAAGACGTTCTTAGGGTTAAGAGGCTTTCGGGAAACCCACTGCTGATTTCTAAATATAGTTTCTGTATTTCTTTGCAGGCAGTATAAAGACACAATATTCAATTTTTGATTAAGTCAACTTTTTTATTTGTCAATATACAACCAGGCCTTCCATTCGGGCCTGCAACACATCCAAAAAAAAAAAAAAAATGAGATGAGGGCAATCAGTACTGCGGTAATGAAATTGAATAATGGTGTGATTTGAAACAGCTGGTTTCAGCAGGTGATTGCACTCATGATTCGGTAGAAAAGCAGCATTCAGGAAAGGCCTGGTCCTTAAGATGAGCCGAAGATCACCAATTTTCCCACCGATGAGTGAGAAATTCGTCGAAGGGCTTGCAAATGATGTTTCTCAATGGAAGACATGAAGGGATTTGGATTTTTCACTTTCGGTGCATGACAAAATTAAAAGACACAAGGAATCTGGAAGAATTTCTGTGCATAAACAGGTAAGGCCAGAAGCCTAAGATTAACACCTGTGGCCTCTGGTCACTCAAATCATCACCCTCAATGATTAATAAGTGATATCATCTTATAGGCACAGGATTACCCTGTGAAACCTTCGGGAAGTACCAAAATACATATTTTCATCCACAAATGCCAGGTAGTCTTATATCGACAGAGTCCAGCAGCTTCATTGACTTCCCTGAGCTGGGAAGTATCTGTGATGAACCATCACACAATGTAAATGTGTGTATTGTATGGTCTTTTTTAAAATAAATGGATTTTATAAAGCAAAGAAGAAAAGGACTGTCCAGACTGCGAATAGCAAAAAATCCATAGGCCATGCTTAGTCATGGTGCGGGCATGTGTCAGCGCCCTTGGGCCAGCGCCCTTGGCATTTCCGTGATGTCTCTATTAAAAAAAAAACAGGACTGAAATTTTGTTGTGACATATGCTGCCTTCAAGGCAACCTCATTTCCAAGGACAAACACGAACATTTCAACAAAACAAAGCAAAACCGAAGGCAGGATGCAGAGGCCAGGCTGCGTAGGTAGAGGGTGCGGGAGCTGGACTGGCCTTCCGGCAGCGCAGACTGGTCCCTAATGGAGAACATGGGGCGTATTTGGAAATTCAAAATGAAGAACCCATTACTGCCGCACACCTTAACATGCCTTTTGCAGGATGTTGGGGGAAAAGAAATTTGACCTGAAACATTTAATTACGGGTTGTATTTGGTCCCTAAATGCTTATCAAGTGTTGTGAAAAGGGGTGGCAACATAACAAATTGATAAATACTGTCCCAAAATGTGCATGAATCAAAACTGAAACGCGTTTGTGTTTAGAAATCAGTAAGAATAAGATAGCGAAATATAGGTCAAAAATGATTAATAAATCACTGCATTCACTTTTCATTTTCAGGAAGCAAACTGTTTCAACTTTTCTGATTTGGAGTTGTAAAAGAATTGACCAATATTGTCACACAAGCTAAAATTCTTGCAGAAAAGTGACAAGTTTACTCTGCGCTAGACCCCTTGTCACGCTGTCGCAAGCGTTTACTCTCAACATTTACTCTGCAATAGTTAAATCAAGCAAACGTTTTCCTTCGAGCAGATGAATCTTTGGGTCATCATTCTCACTGAGTGTGGAACACGCCATCATTTCCTCGAGGAAGCAGTCGGCACCACAGCTTTTATGTAACTTTATGAGCCATATTTCAGTTTGGATGCTTATGTCCAACCCCATGGGCGTGATTGATTCACCCTGAATCTTTGCTTTGCAGTGTAATGTAATGATCAAAATGACGCCCCAAATTCAGGAACTATTATTGAACGATAATCATTTTTGTCGATGTTTCAAGATAAAGGCATAGTAGAGTTTGCGCCCCGTAACCGATCTTCATTTATGATGACTTAGAATGCCTATACACGGTTTTTAAAATAGCCTACGGCGCGAACTCTTTACTACGATTCTTAAGGTTCGTTGAAGGTGACCCAAACACGAGGAAGCTTGAACCCATTTAACAAAACCAGCTTGAGTAAAACCATTATTGTCAACAGAAGGAATTCCAAAAGGAATCAAGTCTCCTCCGTCTTATTGAATTCTGCGGAAAGGCGTCAATATGTGCACGCCATAAAAGATTCCGGTGATGGATACAAAACGGAGAACTATTTGATGGATTTGTTTTGATCTAGTCTAATTCATCAATACTCAGGTCCGAAATGACGCATTGTTCACTCGCTCTCTTAAATAGGTCAATAGGTCAACTAAAGATTATTACGTATAGACCGAATGAGGCGCTGAGTACAGCTTTTGCTGTGTCGCAAGAGTGAAACAAAATATGCACAGTAGTCCATGTAAAATATAATTGATATTTCATACAGAGTAACCCGTAAGCTCCGTTAAGTGGAAAATAAATAGAAGGGGGAAAAAAGGGCACAGACAGTTTCTAGGACAGTAAATGAAAACCTTGCGCATCATATAGGTTACACTAATCCTCTGACGAATTTTTCTTAAGCAGATATGGCGAGATATCTGAAAAATTAGCCCGCGCTGGGCATGAAACGGAGCACTTTATTTACAGCGATGTTCTATATAGGTATTCTGACCTCGGAACCGCGGGGTATCCGTTCACTTCGGGTGCACCCAGCTCATTACTCGCAGCGACAGGAACTGCGACAGAGCGTGCACACATTTCTCGATTAGAAAGTGTCCGTCTTCTTAACAGGAAGAAGATAAAACACTGAGCTTTCAGAGCACACTTTGGGTAGGCTACTAATTTATGACACTTGATAAATTGCTACATATTTCACAACATGAAAATGGTCCAGATTTTTTGCCGCGTCAGAAGTGCTCGAATTTAAAGGATGTATCGTTGTCTCTTGGTTGTCGCGATTATTTGCTCAACCGTAGTTAATCCAATGTACCCATTAATTTGACTTGGAAGTATAGGCTATGTTGAAAATTCGTTTTAAAGATGATTATCGTCGCATTCCTGATTGTATATAAATTATAAATATATATTATTATTTATATATTTATAAAATATAAATTCCCCTTGGAGGAATTTATTTGCCCCAAACCAGGTGGAATTTTCCGGTGGGATGTAGGTGCGCCCTAGTCAGAGATAAAGGGATCGGTTATGGAGGATCCTATGGATGACGATGGAGAAGGCGCGGACCGGGCAGAGACCGTTTTCTGAGAGGCACTTCCCGCCCTTTCCATCTCACTCTCCGCGCGACCAGCCGGGAGTCCCCGAGGCAGCAGCTGTCCGTCCTTTTCGCGCTTCTTCTGCTTCATCCGGCGGTTCTGGAACCAAATTTTCACCTGAGTCTCGTTGAGGTGCAGCGTCGCGGCGACCTCCACGCGCCTGGCGCGGGTCAGGTACTTATTGAAGTGGAACTCCTTCTCGAGCTCAGTGAGCTGCTTCGTGGTGAAGTTGGTCCGGACGACGCTGGGGTGGCCGCAGAAGCTGTACTCACCGCCGGAAGGCGCTCTGCCTGGAGATAGGAACAAAAGAGCGGTCAGTCTCCATATGATGTTTGGTTTAAAGAGCGAGTTCACGATGTCAACGGTTCAACAGTATTAGGAGGACAGTTGAAGGGGGAGGTGGCATTTCAGGAGAAATGCTGCTGATCAATTTAGACTTGTTTTAAGGTTCAGTCAAAGGAAATGATGATATATCAAATTCAGCAAACTTCACAAAAAACCCCGTTCCAAATGATTACCAGGGTCACGCCAAGCTAAAGCTCACTAATGTGCGGAGTCTACCCAGAAAGCAAGCACCTCCGCTTCGGATCTGCCCCGGCTCAAGCAGATCCGGAGCGGAGGAGCTTGCTATCTGGGTAAGATAAACTAAGTCCAAAAACATTTTTCCTTTACACTGTGCCACTTACCAGCTTTAGGTGGGCTTCTCTTGACCTTCATCCAATCAAAGGTCTGCGGGGAGCTCTCGAACAGCTGTGAACAGCTCGAACCACGGAGCGCCACATGCAGAGACGACAGGGGGCTCGTGCATGATCCTGCGAAGGGCAGTTTGGGAAGCCCCTGCCGAGAATAAGGGGCATGAGTGTACTGGAGTTTGTTCAGAGATGCTTGACTGCTGCAGTAGCCCAGCGAATGCTGTGCCGCGGCCGGTAAGATTGTCCCAGAATAATCTAAAGATCCACAGGGCGGGTACCTAGTCCCAGAGTTTGAATCCTGATTTGGCGCATAACGATTGTAGTGGGCACAGAATCCCTGTGCACCGTAGCTGGAGGTACCGCTGTGGTCCTGGCCGTAAGAAATACTGAGCCGGCTTTGTGTCTCCGGAGGGAGGGGAGCGATGGCGTGAGGTGACCCCCGGGCCGCGATAAAACTGTTACTCTCCTCACAGCCATTAGCGCTGACAGCGCAGGCGGGGAGGGCCCTGGCGCCGCAATGAGGATAAGGCGCCCCGGCAGAGCAGAACGATGGCCCGCCGTCTCCGCTCGTCACGGCGTAATCTAAGAACGAGCTCATCGCCACATCGTCTCGGTGTCACTGACTCGGACAGGGCCAGGACTGACAGTGAGTCGCCCCGCATGACCGCGTGCCCACCTGCTGGGGCTCGATCCGTCAGGTCAGCAGTAAGCGATGTGAGTGACTGTTGGCCGTCACATGACTCGGGTCAGCCAGTGAGTGCAGCACATCTCTCAGCACACTGTTCCCTCAGTGACAGATCGCCGTTTCATTGGCATTTAAATTCCAAACGCTTGGCCGATATAGGAGACCCAGGTCAGCTCTGATATCAGTTGGGTGAACAGTGGAAGAGAGAGAACTTCTGACACTGGAATTCATGCCAATACAGACCCTGATGGAGCTTAATCGCCTCCCTCAAATTTTCTAAAAGCAGCAACAGTAAGCTTTTACCTCATACACAAGAAATGAAATGAAAACATTAACATGTGAAAAGATATTTCCAGTTGACTGCAACATGGCAAAGACTTGTAACCCTACTGACCATTGTTTGTGTGTGTGTGTGTGTGTGTGTGTGTGTGTGTGTGTGTATGTGTGTGTGTGGGCGCGCGCACCCATCTATCTGAGCACCTGTAGCTATACAGTATATGTGTGTGTACGCATGTGGATGGGCGCAAGTAATTATAATGTTGAATGTAAGAGTGTCATTGTGTGTTTGTTAATGTGGGTGAGTGTTGGATATGCATGTATGTTCTGAGTGTAGCGTGTTTTTGCAGGATATGTGTAGGTGTGTTTCCGTATTTATGTGAAACCATGAGTGTTGGGTCTATGTGTGTGTCATGATTGTCGTGTGCACGTGTGCAGGTGAGTCGGGTCTGTGAGGCTGTACCAGTGCTGGCTGGTGAAATTGTAACAGGGGAAGCTTGAACCATCCCTTAAAATAAATGATCGGTCATGACCGTTTTCAATCATTCTTTTAAATTACCATTACAGAAACTCTCAACATTATCAAGTGTGGCCAGTTTTCATTAATAACACATACCTTTCATCTGTCATGCATTCGGAGTGAGTTTAAGTGGCATATTTACGTTCCCCTCCCGTAGTCAGCAATCATTCAGTCAACACGTGTAAGACGGGTTGGAAGTAATGGAATTGCATAAAGACATTTCAAATGATCTTATTTCACTTAAACGATCATGAAACGCATGCATTGCTTCCAGCCCCTGAGTAAAGAAAAATGTGAAAGTCGTGATCAGTGTGGATAATTAATAATGTTAATAATATTAACACTGATAATGTTGAGAGTTTTCAGAGTTTCTGTAATGGTCATTTGAATTAATGACTGAAAACAGGTCATGGCCACCTTTTAATTTTAAGGGATTGTTTGAGCTTCCCCAAATGCCAGTTCACAAGCCGTCACTGGCCTGTACTGGACGTTGTATGTGTGAATGTGTGTTGGAGGTATATAATAGATGCTGTGTGTGTGTGTGTGTGTGTGTGTGTGTGGGGGGGGGGGTGCTCTGTGAACAGGAACTGGGCATTATGAGTTCAAGTACTGGATATTGTGTGCTTGCGCGCATGTATTTTGGGGGTGTGCGTGTTGGTGTTTTTTTGTGTGAGCCTGTGTGTTTGTATGAGAATAAAGTTGCTTTCCTGGTGCTGGGCTAAGTGAGGCCGCAAATATTTGAATCGAGGTGCGAGTCTGGAGCGTGACAGGGCAGCTAACTTCATATTTGTTAGTGTTTAAAGCCGTTGGCATGGAGATGAGCAGCTTGCGTAACCTCACACCCCGGTGAGAAAAACAGGGGAAATACAGCATATCGCTGCCTACGGCAGGGCACTTTCACTTGCGCATTCACTGGCGAATGTTACGAACCAAATCGAACTTCAAATAATTTATGCAGTTCTCGCGATATATTGAGAGGCCTATGTCTCTGAACTGCGACTATTTATATATCCCAGCGCAACGAGCAATGTGAAAATCAGCCAGAACTGTAATTTTGAAGAATGCTTACGTTAAGGCTCAATATCTCCACTGAAAATTTCCCGAAATGGGTCCTAAACCCTAATACCGCCATCTGTAGCATGCCTGAATTCTCTTCGCGCTGAGTTGTTTTCAGGATAATTGGACAGGAACATTTCTTTTGATATAAAAACGATTTAATGTCTACAACAATGTTAATGCCTGACCACAAATTTGCTTTCCACGTTATTTTCTCGATGAGAAGTGTTCGCTCGTATATGCATGTTTATAGCCTATATCGGCCTATATATAGGCTATATATATATATAAACCTTCTAATAATCTAATGCAGCCATTTTCTAATCTAATCTCAGTCTGTGAAAGGCGATGGGAGAAAGCACGTGGCATGACTCTGAAACCTGATTCACCGAGACAGAGGCCCAGTAGACGCACTGAGCACGCGCCTTCTCGAATGTAAAATGGCGCTGCTCTTTTCCCTCGGTCGCAGAAAGAACAAAGCAGTCTCCGCATCATCCCAAAGTATGAAAACCATCAGCGCTGTATCTTCGGCGAAGGCAACAATATTTGCATGCCAAAACTCACGCTTGCTATAAATTAAAAGTCATACTTATGCTTTTACCCGAAAAACAGAAAATAGTATGGTTTCAAATGCGTAGGAAAGCTCGCCGTCTCGACTATACACTCGGGATATCAGGCTGGATGAACCTTGGTGGGGTGGATTCGTTTACGTGCTCGACATGTCTTGTCCTGAAGGGGATCGTGTTATACATGAGAGAGGTCGCATAGCCAATGTATCGAAAGTAACTGTGCACGAGAACAAACTGAAACTGGTGTTTTCTCAAACTGTTTATACGCAGTCGCGCCGTGAGCAAACCTTCTGATGGGAATATTGGCAAGGTGTCACTCGTGCAACAGTGGAATGTAATAAGGTTACGCGTCACGCTCTGCTTTGATAAGTCCCTCTATTGATTCAAATTAGTCACTCGAGGAAAGGAGCCTGACACAACTAATACGAGAAGATTCCACCAGAAATGTGTGATAATGCGCGCATGACCAGAAATGCTCAAAGAAAAAAAATGTTTTCTCATAAAATTAAATCCAGTGTTTGATCTCTATCAAAACCTATGGCATTACCGCGAGGTAGGCCATCAATTTTTTTTGATGTTCATCCAATAACATTAAATTCAATTCCTTCATATGTTTTCATGAAATATTCGGAGGTGAAAGTGGATGAATCGGTGTTCCCTTGTAAGTTTAAATAATTAATACAAGGTCATGCAGGCTACACACGCTGAAAATATGTGTGCGGTGCATTTTATACATTTGAATTAGGAGTAAAATGGCTCGTAATTTTATACAATTTGTTTTGAGTGTCCTGAAAACTGGAAGGAACGTGAGACCCCGGATTAAAGAAGAATGAATTTTGCGGACTGAACAGAGCCGAATTACGGCCCGCGCCACACTTGGTTATTGAAGTCAAATAACACAGCACGCGCTATGTCGAGTTAAACCGCTATAAAAATGAATTACTGCTGAATAGCAGTTGGAGTTTTTGGCTGGGATGTCCCGGCCTCCTCCAAACAAGAAGGAGTTTTTTTTTATTTGCGTTTGCGCTTGGGGGATTGATCACTCTGATGGCATGTTCATTCATAAAAAGGGTTTGATTTATGATTTCGGGAAGAGGTTCATCCCGAGATTCCTGTGCATGTCCCGGAGCTCGCGTAATAGGAAGTAGCGCTGCCGCCATTCTCCCTTAGCGAGCCGTGTTGTGCATTGTATTTGTAATTGCGTTTAATTTCGCCGCAGCATATTATGAATGTTTACAGAGTAGGCTCGACTTGGCAACTACATTTGTTCAGTCCAGAAAATCCCACGCGAGTGAACGCCAATCCAACAAGAGGCCAGGGCTTCCCCAGAGCAAGCCTTAACTGAATTTCTGTTGCCGAAGACCCAACCTGTATCATTATTTGATCACTGAATTTGCATTATTCTCAAAAATATAAACAAACAAAAAAATCCAAACAAATTTTTATTATTATTATTATTATTATTATTATGAGTGATGATGATAACAATAATAATAATAATGGACTCAAGGCATAGCTGGCTAACGTCTTAACGGCATGTATGCAATGTAGAGACCGCGTGAATTTCTCTTAAAACGGTGCTGAAATGTGAATCATTATGGGTCTTTTGAAGCGCGCCCCCGGGTAAAAGCTAATTATCGGCCTACTTCCAGGACTGATAGAAAGTTTCAGACTCTCACCCACAATATAATTTAGCAAGTCTCTATTCACGTGTATTCTAACATGTCAATTAACACCATCGAAACATTCCAGTTATAAGCTAAAACATGTACTAGCATATATATTAAATGGATGACTTTGTTTTGCAATGGATAACGTGTTAGCTTGAACATTTATTTCTTTTCTCCAAAATATACACTGAGCTCCCATCGTATAAAAGTTTGCTGAAATAATCCAGGGACGCATCTGACCAAAGTTACCGATATGAAGTCAGCTTTATTCTAACAAAAATATTAATAACATTGTACCCCAAAGCCATAGAAAAATAAAAACACAAATATTGTTTTTGAATCAATTTTTCGCGTTTGCACCGCCATTATATTGCCTTTGGATTGGAATCGATTTTTTTTTCGCTCAAAAACCAAACTAAACATGTAGGCCAACACGAATCAAAATGGGGAATAATCTTACCTCCTTTAATTAATGATCTATTATGTAACCATAAACACTGTGGTCTGATAATTTCGAATTAAAGAAAAAAGTTTGTGAGAGAAGAAGAACAGCTACTGAGTTATGTTGCCGTTTCAGAGTAGACCAGTCTACTAGATGTTTTCAATAGTTCAAATGCTGCAAGTCGATTGTCGTGAGTGACTCCGAGAAGAAATAGTAATTGTCCGTAGAAATGTCTGCGGGACTGTCCAAGGACTCCGACAGGCTGGGAGAGGCGGTGTCTGCGAGATGGAGGCAGGAATCCGCAGAGAACACAGAAAAGTCCTGTAAAGCTGGAACGTCCAGGGCCGGCGGAGTGCCATTGTCCGGCCCAGATGTCGCATCTGGACCCATTGTTGATGCGCAGGCCGGCGCGGTGGGTGAGGGGCGAGTGAAATGCTTAAGATTGTTGTCATTGGTGCTCAGAGGTGCGACTGTAAAAGTGTGGGAGTCTCCATTGTGTGTATTTTGCGGTTTCTGTGGAGCATGGGCGTTGTGCTGAAAGTGGTATCCGTCCTTCTCCGGCAGGGTCGCGGGCGCATTGTTTAAGGGCTGCTCGTATAGCGAGCCGGACTCCTCCTCGCTCTGTCCGTCATCCTCCGCGCTCCGCGGCTTCCCCTCCCCGCCGTGCTGCTCCTTGCACTGGGTCTGTCGCTTGTGTTTCATCCGGCGGTTCTGGAACCACACTTTCACTTGTCTCTCCGTCAAATCTAGCAGGGCGGCAATCTCGACCCTCCTAGGCCGACACAGGTACTTGTTGAAGTGGAACTCCTTCTCCAGCTCCAGGAGTTGAGTGTTCGTGTAAGCCGTCCGCAGCCTCCGAGATCCCGCGATGCCGCTGTCAGGAATCTCCGGCGAGCCTAGAATGTGTCAGCAGTGACAGCATTAACAAATACAGTAGCGGCGGCAGCAATGAAAAATGAAAACACATCGTGGTATTTCCGCTGTATTGTGAAATCCACAATCCACCCGAGGATACGCTGAATTTAAAACATGCATTGCAACAAAATGGCCGCCAATTGCTGTAAAAATTTGCTGTTGCTTTGCCAGAGCAACTGGTGCAATGTTTGCGAAAACCATGCACGGGGGACTTGCTGGCTTTCTGATCAAAAAGGGAAAAATAGCCCCAAAATAGCAGGAAGGCGCGCGGAATGTGGTTCAGCTCAGCAGGATAATGCACACGTCAGCTGCCTCGCGGAGCAATGGCCATCGATCACTCTTCATTACTGTCAGCTATCAGAGCACTGGCACCAACGTGGCGTGGAAGGTCAGCGTGGAAATCTAATAAATGTGTTCACGTCAGGGTAGCTTTGAAACGGCCACAGTTTTGCACTCAGGAGCATGATCATGAAACAAACGTGATTATATTAGCGTGCACCTCCTAATTCGTAGACGCATTATCCCAATCCGAATAAAACGTTCATAAACAACACTTTATAACTTCTGAACAGCACACTGCCTCCGACAATCTCCATCTCACGTGCATGCGTAGCTCACCTTTCGGGGAGAAACAAATTGTGGGGCTTGCAGCGGCCGTGGCAGTCGATGTCGGCAGGTGATTCTTCTTGGAAGCTTTTTTCTCCTTCATCCAGGGGTACTCGGGCGGCAGAGCCGCGGTGGAGAGCGGGCTGCTGCCATTGGGGTTTTGCTTGGGCCGGCCGTGGCGCGGGTGGCTGCCCGGGTTGATGCTGGGAATCGTCTGCTCGAAAGGCGGAGGGACCTGTGTCGAGTGTGAAAGCGTCGAGCTCTTGATTGATGAACTTTGAAATGAATCAGCGACGGGGGGAAGAGATGTCAGGCACTCTGCAAGCGACGGCTGACTATTGATAAAACCGCTCTCGCGCTCGAATTCGTAATTCATCTCTCACCTCCGCCCGCTGGAAAGTTGGCACTTATCAGAATATCCCGGAAATTTTTAAAATGTCAGACTATACGCTAATATAATTTTATTTTCTTATTCACTGATTACGGCCGTATGGGGACCGCGCTACTATTAAACTATAGAATTCACGGAGACAAGGTTGAAATTGGACCGAATTGCCTGTCACATGATTACTTCTACCCAATGACAATTTGGGGTTTAATCAAAAGAAGCCAGTGTCTGCGTGATTGATCCAAAAAGTCTGTAAGGAACGCCTCGTTCTTGGGGGAAGGACTGTTTTTATTTACACGTTCTGGTCGATTTGTTCACTGTCCTGAAACCCCGATACATATTTCTGAATCGCCATTGCGAACGGGACCGCGTGCCGGAGGCCGCGCGAGGCTTCCGCCCTCCTCTCGTGCTGGTGCTGGATGTCAGGGGAACGCCTCGCGCCTCTCCTGTCGACCTCAGCAACAACATGCAAAGCCTGCAGTCACTAACAAAGTACCCCATTAATCTAGAAAGTTCTGACAGGATACACCAATCGCCCTGGGATGCCGGGAAAGCTCGGTTGTAGCTTGTATGGCCCCTGTCACGTTAATGCACACATACAAGCACGTTGGCTTTATGCGCACAAGTGTATGCGCACACTCGCGCAAACACCGTGCATGTAAGCATATGCGCTTTTAAATCCAGCGTAAAATATTCGTTTCATACTTGACAACTCAAAGCATGCCTTGCACTGTAACAACGTTCGATTCAAGCATACATACATAAGACGGTCTTCATGATGGCGCATTAATCTTATGTTAAAAAGCAAAATATGGTACCTCAAATACAAGGTAGGCTCAATAGATACAAGGTAGACTCTCTCTCTCTCTCTCTCTCTCTCTCTCTCTGTCAGACAATTATGTGGGTTAATTGATTTCATTATATATGTTTAAATTGGCATTTGTATGATGAATAATGTTTTTCTATGAATGCATAACCATGGATACTTCAGATATAAGCCACGAAAGAGAGAAATGCGATCTCCTCTTGATATGTCACAGAACATAAGAAATTGATGCAAATAGTTGTTTCCGTTCGAGTGGACGGCAGACCTCACACCTTTTTGACCTTTCGGGCACCACGCGCCTTTTCTCGCTGATGGGTTTGCCAAGTGTGGTACGTCAGCATGAGCTTCACATAGAATTGTCCGATGTCTGTTCTACATGTGAATTGTTCCTAATAAAATGAGAAGGAAAAGATGTCCGCGCTGGAGGCATGACAAAAGCAACTCGGCTCGTTTGAATTATCGAGATTAATTTGTTGAAGAAATTAGATTCGGAAATATTGCAGGCATGGGCTTTAGCATATTTTTCCTTGTCCAAAATAAGGGAATTTTGCGTTTTACCCAGCGAGGCGAACAGTAGGCCGCGCGGAGTTTATTGCTTATATACCAAACAAAGAGTCTGGAAGCCTGCGCGCGATCAATCTTACTCGCCAAAAGGTCTGACAGCTTCGTGCCCTGAGAACACATTTAAACCTTCTAACTCTCTCTTAGATCAAATGTGGCCCAGAAGACGAGAGAAGCGCAGAGCACTTAAAGTAAAAAGCCGTGCATGGCTCAGCTTCCCTTCCATTTTTAGAAGGTATAATCATATCTTTTTTGTTTTTTCTGAAACCGATGAGGTAATGCATTATCGGTGAGTAACACCATCTTTTTATTATTATCATTACTGCTATTATTTAAACTATTGCGAACAGGAGCACAATTCGTTGGAGCGTTATTTAATGTGTAAAAAGGCGTAGGAAGGAAGAGGGTGCGCGAGAAGGAAGGAGCGTTTTGTTTGCTACACACAGGATTTCTGTGAATAGATGAGTGGGCGCGCGCATTCTGCTAAATCCCACGCAGATCAACTGCGTGCTGAATTTGATTTTTCGCCCACATAACACACTTAGGATAAACTAAATTGCAGATCGCGTACATAAATTAAATAAATTCAAACGATGCATTTATATGGAACACATAATGCAGACGCGTATATTGCATTTTCTTTTATATGTATGATTAATTATGAGACACATCACGGATCAATTGTTCTTCGTGTTCCTACTGACCATATGTCGCGACAGACTATGCGTTCCAAGGCAGAAGTAAATGAGTACTTTGAAACTTTTACAAGAGAAATGTGTTGATAAAAAATCCCTTTATGAAAACAACCGCGTGAAAGACAATATTTAACACTAAGATCTAGCAATATACCCACTGTATTCAGATCAAAATAGTTAATGAATGGGGATTCATATTATTTTGTTTCCAGTAGGCTTAATAAATGAAACAAAATACTTCACTTAGTAATAAGATATAATTCCTATATTTCGTCCGCCGTTTCGTTTATCGTTTATGACGAGGGTATTGCCTCGTCAATGAAAGTATACCAATAATCTTTTTTCACCTGATAAATACAATATAATACATTTCAATGCTACCAGGAGAAAAAAAAAAAAAAAAACATGACACGCTTTAAGACGAGTTTCCTTAGATTACAAATCAGAAAGAATCGTTGAATCATTGCACAGCGCCTTCGCGTAGTAAAGTCGGTAGACACTTAGGCTAAATGGCCTCTGCCTTCGCTAAGAACAATAGAAACACACATTTCAAAATATCGACGTTAGGGGGAAATGGCTATTAAAGAACAACTGAATTTAAATTACAATTTTAATCATAAAATGTGGGCTATCCTGTTAAAACAATGCACTGACATATTTGTTTCCGCCGCAAATTTTTCTTCGGAATTTTCGTTTTTTGATAGGCCTACTGTTTGGTAGATAGACCGCACAATCCAACAAACATCTTTATGTATTTATGCATTAATATAGGTTACCGACGCTTAGTGATCTAAACATACAGCCATTAACTGTTTATTTGTGTTATGACCGAAAATGTACTGAAGAGAAAATTCTCTCATTTTAAGCTATTGGGAAAATACAGCCTACCTTAGTATTTTCACTTTTACCTGTGAATCCCATTTCCATGCCTCACTACATGTTTCTGCAAAAATCGTGAAAACACTTTAATGCTTTTTGAAATCTTAATTTCTTTTTTTTTCTTTCCCCGTTTTCATTTTTCCCACCCAAACTCCCGGCCCCCAGGCGCTTTGAGGCCGCGATGCTGACTGCGCGTGATGGATGGCTCCGCGCGCTGGTGGGGGAATCCGCGGGCACCAGGGAAGAGGAGCCCATCAAATCTACATTAAAACGGCATCTTCTGCCCCAATTAAAAACCCGCATCTGTGCACAAAAAGCGCGCCTATAAATCAGCGTGTTCTGGGTCTCATTGGATATAGAGGTTTATACAAATTTCAAGCTATAATGCTCGCAGGTAATTCCTAGAAAATTATTTGTTTGTTGTTATTGTTAGTATTATCCATATTCGTTCTGTTATTATTATTTTTATTATTATTATTAAAACAATAAATTAATATTATTGAAACAATGTTAATGAAGGCAAAAAGATGACTAATAATTTTAGTTTTTTTTTTTTGTTTATTTCTTGGAACTGGAGCAGCATGGAATGTAATACAATGAAACATGATTTTTTTATCTTCGAATAAAATCAAATGTTCAAATAAACAAAGCGCAATCCTTCTCAGAATCCTTGCCTTCCACTCCGGTCTTATTGCTTGACAGGTATGTTTTTAATATATAGCAAGAGAGACAGGAGTCCCGGGAAGAAACCAAGTTTTGCCAAACTGCTCTTCACAAGCACAGCCTCGAGGAAAGACCCCCGGCCGCGCGCCGTGTGCCTTTCCCCTCTCGGAACCAATGGGAGCATTAATAATACTTCAAAACTGTATTTTCTTCAGAGCAAATAAATAAAGTCGAAAAGTCCGTCAGAATACAACAGTGGAGCCCCCGACAAACCGCTCCAGTTCTTCACAAACGAGCGCGTGATTCTATGCGGGGCCTTCCGAAGTGCAACAAAATGCAAACAAAATTCTTCAAGCGGGATAAATAACAGAACAAATTCACATTAAAGTGTTTTCGTAAAAATAAGAATAAAGTTCATATACCCTGTTTGATTAAAAGAAAGCTCACGATAAGGCTAGATATGCACATCTGTGCCTCCACGTGATGTATATGCGCGTGGAACAACAACAACATTAACAAACTTACAGAGACATTCAAGCAACATGAGGGAACACTCGGCCTATAGCTACGCCAGACAAACTAAAATAAAAAGAAGGTATATAATGCTCATGAGGAATTTCCCCTCTTTGTTACTGTTTTTTTTTTTCTTTTCCTTTTTTTATGAAAGTTGAGGGCTCGGAGGTCAGAATATGGCGCGCGAGAGAAGGCGTGTCTCTCTGCCGCTGACAGTCGCGTTACAGATGCGTCAGCTTGGGCGCCTCCTGGATTTTTCCCTGAGAGTAGTTTGGTGTTAGATCTGCGTACGTGGGATGCGGGTCACACGGTCCGTGCTGGTGACTGTTGCCCATTGCAATCGCCCCATTGTAGTCCATGTTGGAAGAGGACGGATGAGGAAGGTGTGTAAGGCCGAACATGGAGGGCCCGGAACCGGCCACAGAATCCACATAACCCCCGCCGACATATACCGGGCTGCCTTGCAAATGAGAACCGTAACCGTGGTTGTTTTGAAGGGCGTGTGCGTCATAGTCGGGCGTGGCTGCACTCGTTCCTGAATACCGTTTCTGAAGAGAAGCGCAGCTGTTCATGCCGCTGTTTACAGGCGCTGAATATGACGTGGAGATGCTGTACGCGGTTTGATTAGGCTTACTGTAGGACGTGGGTGACCTGGATTCGTAAGGAACGCTGCTGACAAGGGCGTGCATAGAGTTGAGGTATCCTCCCGACGACGGAGGTGCGGCGGGGCTCCGCGGTGACTGAGCCCCGGGAGACGGCATCATCCCAACCCCCTTCTGGTCTTTTTTATACTTCATCCTGCGGTTCTGGAACCAGATCTTTATCTGCCGCTCAGTCAGGTTCAGGAGGTTAGCCATCTCCACTCTTCGAGGGCGGCAAAGGTAGCGGTTGAAATGAAACTCCTTCTCGAGCTCCACAAGCTGCGCGCTCGTGTAAGCAGTCCGGGCTCTTTTGGACGCGGCAGATCCGGGTGGGCTCGCGTCGTCCCCTGCTGTACAGCTCTCAACTGCGCGGGAGAGGGAAAAACAGGAGATCAAAAAACCGCAGCACGAGGACAACACGCTGGGTCCTGACAGCAGCGGTCATAAGAAATAAACTGACATGATGAATAATACATTAAAATACATGACTTTGGATTTGAGGTTTTCCTGCAAAACCACTATGGCTGATCTAAAACAGCAAATGTCGTAATACAGAATACTCTGCCAATAAATCCGTCCGAGAATAAATGAGGTAACAAATCGATAAAGATACACATTTGTGAACAATGTCTCTACAGATTATGGGTGCGCGTATGTGTGTGCATTTTTTTTAATGTGCAAATGTGATATGCATTCATGTGTTTGAGCATGTGCGTACATATATGTACGTGTGTAAGTGAATGGATGTATAGGTGCATGCATGTGTGTGAATCAGTATACATTTATGTGTGCGTGTGTGTGAGAGCTTGTGTGTGCGTATGTGTGTGACTGAGTGCGTGAGTGTATATGAACATACTTATGTCTGTATGCGTGCATGCATGTGCGGGATTGTGTGTGTGCATGTGTGTGTATCTGTGTGTGTGTCTGAGTACGTGTGCGTGTGCGTCTGTGACTGAGTGCATGAGTGTGTGTGTGTGTGTGTTTGTGCTTATGTCAGTATGCGTGCATGCATGTGTGGGATTGTGTGTGTGCATGTGCGTGCGCATGTGTGTGTGTGTGTGTCTATATGCATGTGTGTGTGTGCGCTCGTATGTGTGTGTGTGTGTGTGTGTGTGTGTGTGTCTGACTGAGTGCATGAGTGTGTGTGTGTTTGTGTGCATGTGTGTGTGTATGTGTCTATACGCATGTGTGTATGTGTGCGCGCGTATATGTGTGTGTGTGTGTGTGACTGAGTGCATGAGTGTGTGTATGTATGTGTGTGTGTGTGTGTGTGTGTGTGTTTGTGTGCATGTGTGTGTGCATGAGTTCGTCAGGGTGGTAACAAAGGAAGGCGAAAAAGAAACAGCCACAGTAAACTATCCCCCCGCCCCCAATCCCAGACATCACATGTGAACATAAAAACAGCCCCTTTGCGTCGGCTCTTTTTGGCCCATTTGCCTCTCCCTAGCTTCCTCCTTGTCTACTCCCACCGTGACTTCCTGTATCTCTGAGCTGGACTGCAGGGCTGCAGTGCTGGGAATCTCAGAGATCTATCCCCGGGGGGCTTCCTCGCGCAATATGCGCGTAGCTTGGATACGGCCTGCATTCCCCAAATAAAAATAACATACTCAACAAGCCCATGTCTTCACTGCGACCAAACTGCAATTAGCTTGCTCGGTGATTTAACCCTTTAAAGCGAAGAGCGGATTTAGGACACTTTAAGGTAAACGCAGAGATAAGCACTACCGGTAATCGTCACAATGGGAGTTCAGAATTGAGCTGAATTCTGGAAAAAGACGCATTCCAAAAACCCATACTCAAAAGCTTAGTGACAAAAAAAAGCTTTGACATATTTTAATTGCTGTTATGATCGACATTATTAAAACTATGATTGTCAAACAGCAGCGGTCATGAATAGTATTCATCATTAGAAGTAATTTAATCAGTAATTAGTAATAACTGTGAATCATTAGCTCAATTAAACATAATGTATGTCCATAAAAATACATAACCAGAAGTACCCAGGGAGTGCTTCGATTCAATTACAAAGATCACACTGTACACATTTAAACGCTACATGCAATGCTGTAAGTTGAAAACAAGGCCGTTGACGCAATGCATTTAAACGGCGCAAGTTGTCAATGAAAAAATAATCGAGAATAAAGTTAACACTATAACCATTCATTAATACTAATAGTACTACTGCTACTACTCTCAATAATAATAATAATAATAATAATAATGATAACAATAATAATAACAATAATAACAACAACAACAAAAAGTCATTGTCATGGGCATTGATCACATAAAAACTGCTTTAACATCTAAATGAATGACCTAAATGAAAAGACCAGTTCACCAGAGCCAGTGATCGCCTGATCTCAACCCTTTCGCATAGAATCTCTATTTGAGGTAACATATTACTTGGGGTATGATATAATCAACTATAGCTATTTGAGCTCATAATTTTATATACTTAATCAAGACACTCACAACAACCTTTTACATGCAAAACAAGAAAAAAAAAAAAAAAGCTGAAAGGAAAATCTTGTATTCCTTGCTTGGGTACAATTTTATGAATTAAGGTTCAGCATACCCGTGATTAGCCATTGTAGGCCTACTGACACAGAAGCTGCCATAACTGATGCCCTGACTGCACTCATGCTCTAAATATCTTGTGACCTCAGCACAAGCACACACAAAACAAGACATATTATTAAAAAATAATAAGAAGAATCATTATTTAGCGCATAAACCAGATTTATTCCACATTATTCATTCATATTTCAACGATTTAATGAGTAAAATTCTACTTGAGAGAAGCCAAGATTCTGCATTAAAGGCCACATAACATTTAGGGTGACTGTATAGGGTCCTGCTATGTAACACAAATCCTGTTGATACATTTGCAGGTACAGCAAAAATCTAGTTCCACTGAGGAAGCCACTGTCCTCTAATCATTGTATTATTTATACACTGCCAGGCTTCAAAAAAGCCACACGCTCCAAGAGTCTGTTGGACCGCCTTTTTTGATCTTGGCGCACATTCATCCTGGCGATGTTTTGACAATCTTATGCAATGTTATAACACTCATTTTTCAACCAAAGTTGAATCAATTTTTGGCCAAGATCTTGTACTGATGATGGTAGACAGCCAAACCACTTCATTTAGCCCTCTCCTGCACATCCCAAAACCTTTCAACTGGTTAAGGTCAGGACTCGGCCAATTCATGCAAGCAAATATTCCTCAAGTTTGCTGAACCGCTCTTTTACAATTCAAGCCTGATGAATCTTGGAATTGCCATCCCAGACTATGCCAATGCTGTAAGGAATTAAAAAGTCAATTGATGGGTTACTGGTCATTCAGTATATTCAGGTTGTCTGCTGAATTTATTTTGTTGCTACAACAACAGTGCTGAGCCCAGATCTGAGCAAGTCAGGCAACCCCACATCATAACACTGCCTCCAGGGGCTGGTACAGTGGACACTGTGCATGACGGGGGCATCGCTTCAGGGGCTTCCTTTCTTACCCTACTGTACCCATCACTCTGGAACAGGGTAAATCTGGACTCATCAAATCGCAAGAACTTCTTCCAGTGCTCAACAGTCCAAACGTAATGGTCCCCAGCAAACGGAAGTCATTTTTTTCCCAATTAGCCTCACTAACAAGTGGCACTCTTGTGGTCACACAGCTGTTTAGTCCCAATACTGCAAGTTTTTGTCATTGTGTGATTGAAAATGCTCTGAATTTCATAGTTAAACATAGCCATATGTTCTGTTGTCAATTTCTAAGGATGAAACTTCACAAAGCATTTTGATAATCTCAGATTGTCATCAATCAAGATTTTTTTTTTCTCCAGCCAATTTCCGCTGCAAAGTTGACAGTTCATCAGGATCCTTCCAGGTTTTAACAATGTGGTTGTTTAGTTCTTAACCCAAATTTAGTTGTTTAATTCTCCTCACTTGTTTTCTTTACTTGATAAGGTCAATTATTTAACCCTCCTGAAACAGTAACGTCTTTTCCATGACCACAGGATTATCTTCTGACATGGTGAAGAAATGAGAAGCTGCTCACTGCATCTTTTAGGGCTCGATGACCTAGTTGCCAGATGAAACATATTAATCCCTGCGGTAAATATCCAGCGGACGGATCAGACCTGTTTGCTTAGTTATTCTAGGTGGTGACTTTTTTTCTGGCTGTGCAGTGCAAAACAGTATAAAGTGTAAATCAGTGAATGAGTGTTTATAACAAAAAATGTATTATTTTCCAAAAAAAAAAAAAAAATTCAGGGATCAACACTAGTTCTTTTAAAACTAAACAAACTGCATCCTTACAGATCTTGTTAGAAGAGCAGGAGAGGATCTCTGACTTGTGTTTAATCTCTGGAAGCTTTGATATGCCAGTGATAGTGCACCTGTTCCAATGCCTCGGTTCAGCAGCAGCTCTGTTAGTGTCACCGGTGTAGAACCAAACATGTGCAAAACACTGCACCCCATGGCTATGAGTTTTATAATTAATTTCTGCCTTCCTTTCTTGTAAACTGAACTTTGAAACATCCAAAGAACACTACTGCACCTTTAGGATGTGTTAAGGGATATTGTTAAAGTTGTACCTTGAAGTATCAAAATGTTTGTTTGTTTTTTTTTCCTTGTGCTTTTTGAAGAGGTATTGTAAGGTCCCCATTGTCCTGACTATGGAGGAGTCACCACTGTCTCAACTATAGAGGGGTGCCCACTGTCTCAACTATAGAGGGGTAGCCACAGCCCCGTCTATAAAGGGGTCCCCACTGCCTTGAATATAGAGGGGCCCCCACTGTCCAGACTATGGAGGGGTCCCCACTGCCCCACCTATGGAGGGGTCCCTACTGCCTCGAATAAAGAGGGGTCCTCACTGTCCCGACTATAGAAGGGTCACCACTGTCTCAACTATAGAGGGGTCCCCACTGTCCTGACTACAAAGGTGTCCCCACTGTCTCGACTATAGAGGGGTCACCACTGTCCCGACTACAGAGGAGTCCCCACTGTCGCAACTATAGAGAGGTCCCAGCTGTCTCAACTATAGAGAGGTCCCCACTGCCTGGACTACAGAGAGGTCCCCACTGTCTCAATTATGGAGAGGTGCCCACTGTCTCAACTACAGAGGGGTCCCCTCTGCCTCAACTATAGAGGAGTCCCCACTGTTTCAACTATAGAGGGTTGTCCACTGTCTCAACTACAGAGGGGTCCCTACTGCCTCAACTATAGAGGGGTCACCATTGTCTCAACAATAGAGGGGTCGCCACCGTCTCAACTATAGAGTTATCCCCACTGTCCCAACTATAGAGGGATCCCCACTGTCTCAACTATAGAGGGCTGCCCACTGTCTCAACTACTGTGGGGTCCCCACTGCCTCAACTATAGAGGGGTCACCATTGTCGCAACAATAGAGGGGTCGCCACCGTCTCAACTATAGAGTTATCCCCACTGTCCCAACTATAGAGGGATCCCCACTGTCTCAACTATAGAGGGCTGCCCACTGTCTCAACTACTGTGGCATCCCCACTGCCTCAACTATTGAGGGGTCCTCGCTGTCCCGACTATAGAGGGGTCCCCACTGTCTCAGCTATAGAGGAGTCCCCACTGTCTCAACTATAGAGAGGTGCCCACAGCCTCGACTACAGAGGGGTCCCCACTGTCCTGACTATAGAGAGGTCACCACTGTCTCAACTGTAGAGGGGTCCCCAGTGCTTCTACTACAGAAGGGATACCACTGTCCCAACTATAGAGGAGTCAATACTCTCGAGTATAGAAGGGCCCCTACTGCCCCATATATAGAGGGGTCACCACCTACCCAAAGATAGAAGGGTCCCCACTGCTTCGAATATACAGAGGTCCTCACTGTCCCAACTGTAGAGGGGTCACCACTGCTCAATTATAGAGGGGTCGCTCCTGCCCCAACCATTGAGGGGTCTCCACTGCTCAAACTTTAGAGGGTTCCCCCCTGTCTGATTATAGTCAGATCCACACTGCCCCATCTATCAAGTGTTCCCCACTGCCCATCTTCAGAGGGGTAACCCCTGCCCCATTGCCACGACTGAGATCCCCACTGCCCCAACTACAGAGGGGTCCCTCAGTGCCCCGACTGGGGTCCCTGCTGCCTCGACTATAGAGGGGTTCACAGTGCCCAGACTTTGGAGGGGTCCCCACTGTTCCGACTATAAAGGGGTCCCCACTGTCACGTATATAGGGGGATCCCCACTTTCCCAACTTTAGAGGGGTCCTCACTGCCGCCCAGTTAAGTGCAAGAGCTTGTGACTGTCAGGTCTGTGGGTGAACACGTTTATACAGCTCAGCTGTTACAGTAAGGCACAGAGCGACTCTCACAGGCGCTTTTACAATGCGAATGAGCTCTGCTCACACGTGCTGCTCTTTGATCACAATACGCCTCAGCAAGAAGGAACAAAATGTTTTCTCACTTGTTTGTTTTTACGCCACAAATCAAAGCCATACAGATCGGGCACATTTGGTGTGTGTTTTAACAGCAGAGGCCACGTAAGAACATTTGGAGACCTTATGGTGGAACACAAACTCCGCGAGACGCCCAACGTCTCCAGACCGCTCACTGTTTATATTAGTAGTTCATGGGTTTGGCTGTCTGTTGACCAATAAATCACAGAGCATGTGTGTATTCTGACTCCAAGCACTCTCCCAATTGCTAAACCTAAAGTCTTCCTAAGCCTTGCCAAAAACAAAATTAAAAAGCAAAACAAACCAAAAAAAAGGGAATAAAAAATTAGGCAGCCTGTATGAATTTGGGCCATACAGGATGACAGTTCCCTGCAGTTCTCCTGGTATGGGTATTAATTTTCTAATTTAATTCTTTATTTCAATCTCCTTGTAAATTTGTGCAATCTCCTTTAATCTCCTACTTGTTTTCATCCTGAATGTGCAGGAGTTCCGTGTCCTAAATAATGTCCTAGTATTTACGATCTGCAGAATGTGTACAGATATCTTCATGGAAATGCACCAGTTAATAATAAAAATCCAGTGATATGCAAGTCTGGACAATTTGGCTCAGAAAGTCTGTCTTTTGTCTGTTTGACCGTGGCTATTTTCTTTTTTTTTGGTATTTTTATACTCTTGGTATTTCTTTGGTATTTTTTTTTTCTTTTTATTTCGGCATGATTGTAGAATCATTTCATAACAATTTCAACACAACACAACATGTATCATGACCGAAAGGGTCACGGGGGAAGCGAAATCGCTTATCAGAGTCCCGCCCCCAGCTTCCAGAAAAACAGTTTGATTATGGTTAAGATATCATAAGGATTATAAATCACAGCAGAGCTAATGTCCATATGCGCTACGTTTTAAAAGTCAGAAAGTAAGATTGTGAAATTTATGGATATCATGAAAATTATAGATTAGCAATTAGGTCAGTGTTCATATAACTTAGATTCAAATGCCAATCCTGATCCAAAGCGACATTGTCCCAAAACCCCATTCTTGATCATTTGGTTTGTTCTGGCTAATTTGGAGTAGATTGTTTATTAGTCGATTGGAGTAGGTTGTTTATTTTTGATGCAGTACTTGTTTTAACTAACACCAGGGTCAATAAGGTTGAATTTGGCTTTATAAATGCAATCAATCCTGATGAAACCTTTGCACTGAAGATGATTAATAAAAAAGCAATATGACAGTTAATATGAGCACTCAGACAGGCTATTGCAGATGGACATATTTTGGGGATATACGCCTGCATTATAGCCACCAAAGATGTATTTGGAGTTATACCATGCACTGTGGGAAATGTAGCTGGGGTAATTCTTTGTGCTGTTGGGGTTATTGCTTATGTTGTTCCAGTTGTAACTGCAGTTATTACCTGTAATGCTGGAGGTGTAGTCGGGGTTATTACCTGTAATTTTGGAAGTGTAGTTGGGGTTATTTCATGTACTGCTGGAAGTGTAGTTGGGATTATTCTGCGTAGTGCAGGATGTGTCGTTGGGGCTATATCCTGAGCTGTTGGAGGTGTAGTTATGGTTATTACATGTGCTGTTGGAGGTGTGGTTGGGGTTATTACCTGTGCTGTCGGGGGTGTATTTGGGTATAGTATTGCGCTGTTGGAGGTGATGTAGCAATTATTTCCTGTGTCTTTGGAGGTGTAGTTGGAGTTATTACCTGTGCTGTTGCAGGTGTAGTTGGCATTATGTCCGGTAGTTTTGGTGGTGTAGCTGGGGTTATTACCTGTGCTGTTGGAGGTGTGGTTGGGGTTATTACCTGTGCTGTTGGAGGTGTAGCAGGAGTTATTACCTATGCTGTTTGAGGTGTAGTTGGCATCATTCCCTGTGCTGTGGGAGGTGTAGCTGGGATTATTATCTGCGCTTTTGGGGTGTAGTAGGGATTATTTCCTGTGCTTTTGGAGGTGTAGTTGGAGTTATTACCAGTGCTGTTGCAGGTGTAGTTGGCATTATTTCTGGTAGTTTTGGTGGTGTAGCTGGGGTTATTACCTGTGCTGTTGGAGGTGTGGTTGGGGTTATTACCTGTGCTGTTGGAGGTGTAGCAGGAGTTATTACCTATGCTGTTTGAGGTGTAGTTGGCATCATTTCCTGTGCTGTGGGAGGTGTAGCTGGGATTATTATCTGCGCTTTTGGGGTGTAGTAGGGATTATTTCCTGTGCTTTTGGAGGTGTAGTTGGAGTTATTACCAGTGCTGTTGCAGGTGTAGTTGGCATTATTTCTGGTAGTTTTGGTGGTGTAGCTGGGGTTATTACCTGTGCTGTTGGAGGTGTGGTTGGGGTTATTACCTGTGCTGTTGGAGGTGTAGCTGGAGTTATTACCTGTGCTGTTTGAGGTGTAGTTGGCATTATTTCCTGTGCTGTGGGAGGTGTTGCTGCGTTTATTATCTGCGCTGTTGAAGGTGTAGTAGGGATTATTTCCTGTGCTTTTGGAGGTGCAGTTAGAGTTATTACCTGTGCTGTTGCAGGTGTAGTTGGCAATATATCCAGTAGTTTTGGAGGTGTAGCTCGGGTTATTACCAGTGCTGTTGGAGGTGTGGTTGGGGTTATTACCTGTGCTGTGGGAGGTGTAGCTGGAGTTATTTCCTGTGCTGTTGGAGATGTAGCTGGAGTTATTACCTGTGCTGTTTGAGGTGTAGTTGGCGTTATTTCCTGTGCTGTGGGAGGTGTAGCTCAGATTATTATCTGCGCTGTTGAAGGTGTAGTAGGGATTATTTCCTGTGCTTTTGGAGGTGTAGTTGGCATTATTTCCTGTCCTGTGGGAGGTGTAGCTGGGTTTATTTTCTGCGCTGTTGGAGGTGTAGTAGGGATTATTTCCTGTGCTTTTAGAGGTGCAGTTGGAGTTATTACCTGTGCTGTTGCAGGTGTAGTTGGCATTATTTCAGGTAGTTTTGGAGGTGTAGCTGGGGTTATTACCTGTGCTGTTGGAGGTGTAGGAGGAGTTATTACCTGTGCTGTTAGAGGTGTAGCTGGAGTTATTACCTGTACTTTTGGAGGTGTAGCTGGAGTTATTACCTTTGCTGTTTGAGGTGTAGTTGGCATTATTTCCTGTGCTGTGGGAGGTGTAGCTGGGATTTTTTTTATCTGCGCTGTTGAAGGTGTAGTAGGGATTATTTCCTATGCTGTTGGAGGTGTGGTTGGATTTATTACCTGTGCTGTTGGAGGTGTAGCTGGAGTTATTACCTGTGTTGCTGGTGGTGTAGCTGGAGTTATTACCTGTGCTTTTGGAGGTGTAGTTGGCATTATTTCCTGTAGTTTTCGAGGTGTAGTAGGGATTATTTCCTGTGCTGTTTGAGGTGCATTTGGGTTTATCATATGTGCTGTTGGAGGTGTAGTAGGGATTATTTCCTGTGCTTTTGGAGGTGCAGTTGGAGTTATTACCTGTGCTATTGGTGGTGTATTTGGGGTTATTATCTGCGCAGTTGGAGGTAGAGTAGGGATTATTTCCTGTGCTGTTGGAGGTGCATTTGGGTTTATTACCTGTGCTTTTGGAGTTGTATTTGGGTTTATTATCTACGCTGTTGTAGGTGTAGTTTGGGATTATTTCCAGTAGTTTTGGAGGTGCAGCTGGGTTTATTTCCTCTGCTGTTGGAGGTGTAGTTCGGGATTATTTCCTGTGCTGTTGGATGTCTAGTTGGGGTTATTACCTGTGTTGCTGGAGGTGCTGTTTTTCTGTTTGGTGCTCTGCCGTGACTCCTTCATCCAAGGGAATATCTGCTTCCTGCAACGAGCGTCGGGGGGGCCCTGCTTGGTGCCGGATCGGCTGGATCTGTTAGTTCCATTTTGTGGGGGAGAGACAGGAGAGGGGGGCAGGAGCGGGGCTGGGGGGGCCTGGGTGCTGTCGGGGAGGGCAGGGGTCTGCACGGGCGGGGCGCAGATTTCAGGGGCGTCGCTGTGTTCAGGGATGGGGTGGGAGCCACTGAGGGGGGTGCGCAGAGAGCAGTCGGGTCGATGGAAATCGCTTTCCACTCCAGCGGCTGGCGGATATTGCAGCTGTGCGGCGTTATAACCAAAACCGTTTGCCCCCTGATACGCGTATCCACCGTACGCCACCGAGCTGTCGTAGTAGGTTGCCTTCTGCATTTCGCCGCTTCCCAATACTTATTTCACAAAGTGACAGGGTCCCGACACCCGCGGGGAATAACATTGGCGCCTCGCGTCACGTGACGCCTCTCCTCCAATGGCCTCCTCCGCAGCACCTGTGGGCAACATGTGAAACTGTGAGCTGCAGAAATGGTGTCGATCCATCTTACTCCCCTGCACACAGCCGACACCAGAAATTATACACAGCAAAATATGCAGCCAGCTTCTGTGAAAAATGTGAATTTTCCCTTTGACCATTTGCTGACCACGTTCAGGAGATCTGAACTTACTATCCACGTTTCCAAAATACATTTGGTAATTAGGACAAACAACGTTTTTTTTAATAATTCCATCCAAATAATTGAAAGGTAAAACATAAATGTATGAACATGAAAGGTAAAACATAAATGTATATGCTTTAATCATAAATTAATTCAAACATTACCTTTCTTTTCTTGCAAAACAATGTAATTGCAGCACTAAACTGTTTTAGCTGTAATATAGCTCTCATGACCAAGGCAACGACATAATGAAATCCATCATCATCATTAATAGACATTCCAATGAACCACAAAAGGATATATCAATACTAACCCCGAGAAGACGACAACAACAACAACAATAATACTAATAATAATAATAATTCTAAATGTCGTGATGGTAAATTTTAATAAACGGATCAGCGTGTGGTCAGGCGAGACTGCGTTTCTTAACCCCCCCCCCCACCCATCATCTTTCGGTCTTGAAATGAGGCGCTGAGCCTGAGAAGTTGCCAGCTTGTCTGCGTGGTCCGAAAGGCCAGCATCGCCCCTTTTTTTCTGCACGTGTAAAACGAAGATGGATCGGGGCCCTCGAGGAACCTGAAAAACCGGGCGACCATCTCCATGACCACGCGCTGAACTTTACTCTAAGCCCCACAATAATGGTGCCTGTCCGCGAGGCTGCCGCGCGGGTGATGTATGGGGGTCAGCGCGGGCGCAGCAACCAGAACCAGCGCGGGTTTGTGGTATCCGAGGCAGCGGCCTCCAGAAAACGCGAGTTTATTGAGCAAACCGCGCAAGAAATGGTGACAGAAATATTAACACCAGGCTTGTAAAGTCGTGCAATCAGGCTTCAGTGACCATGCGCCATTCTGGGAAGAAAAAGTCTTGTATGTCCATACGCTTTACAGTGGTATCAAATGCGCACAGTTGCTCAAAAGTGTACTGGAGTAACCATGGGATAGCCTATTTCTTAAAACCTTTTTTTGAATAATATATTATATATATAGCTTACATATGGCCTAATAAGGTGATACGAGCGAATTCACAACCAACCACACACACACACACGCACACACACACCGCATATATTAATTCATTCACATGAAATTTGTACGTCTTCTTAAAAGGCAAAATTAATATTGCAGTCGGTTATTTTTTCCGAATCAATGGTTTATAATAATAATAATAATAATAATAATAATAATAATAATAATGTTATCATTGTTATTGTTATTATTTTTATTATACGTATTTTAAAGCTTATATTAACTATAATATATTTCTAAGAAGAACCTAAGAAACTTTATTTTATTTTGTTTTGCTGTTGTCAACACTTAGTATTATTAATAATTGTGATTATGACGCAATGCTCTGCAATTTGCTTCATTCATAAACGGACACATACATCACTCTGCAATTTCCCTAGGACTTCAGTAAATAATATTACAAAATTCAGCTACATTCAATAATTCAGTCTTTTTTGGTTTTGGTTTTGGATATAATGTAGCTATTGGTGTCAGCTGAATATGGAACGGATACCTTGCAGATAACAGCTAATGTTGAAAGTTCGTACGTTAAAATGGTTTGAGGCGATTTTACAAGGAAAGAAACGGCACGGAAACAGGACGGAAGGCAAACGTGTCCAAGCAAGGCAACGATTGCAGTCAGACTGGTCTAACGAAAAAATACGTGGCAAGTCCAGAATATGCTAATTATTGCTTTCATAAATTATATTTCACGAGCAGAACCAGTTACAGCAGTTAGACTATTTTTAAAGTAGCTACATTCTCGCATTAAAATGAACTAGCCAATGATTTTACGTGTTTTCTGATTAAAAGAAAAGTGAAGCACATCCGGTCAAATCGCTAAATCACCATAATAATTGCGGTTGATGATAACAGTGAATGAAGGAAGGAATTTACAAGTATACAACATAAAAGTAGCTGCTGCGCGGCTATTCGAGTATGAGGCCTCGCGAGGGAGGAGGCTCGAGCTTGTGAACTCTTCTTGAACCGAGATATAAGTCATACGGCCATAAATCACCGGGACACAAACTCCGCCATTTACAACTGATAGCCCGTTTCTGGCCGGCTTACCTTAGCTGCTGACGACAAATGCAGCGCACATCACGATACTTTCTCATTCAGCGACACAATCGATTTCACACCGTCGTCCAGAGAAAGTTTGGTCAGGGATTACAATACACGGCGCTGCACTTGTAGGAGTCATTAAGCCACCCGAAATAGAAAAACTGAAGACAAGAACAGGTTCTTTCATAGGTGAAAAAAATCCTTTCTTTCACTGTAGAATGGCGAATCGAGATTATGGTAGAGCGAGAGCACCGGTCACGGCGATATCTGCCCCCAACGAGAGCTCCTATCGCACACAGAAGAAAAGCCCCATGTTTCATACCAATATTAAACTCAACACAAGCTGTGCTGGAGTGTTTCTCTTCGTGGAAGTACCATGCAGACGCCAGTGAACTCCCCCGAAACTCAGCGTCACTGTAGACAAGGAACATTATGCAAATGAACGAGGGCTTCAAGACGCTCAACGGCTCACGCGCAATGAAATATACCACACCCAGTGGAGCGGACTATAGGATGGCAACGCAAATGTTGATTTCTGTTTTGCAACTAGAGCACTTATTTGTTGAAAGTTTTGCGAAAACGTTTCAAACCAGCAGTACACTCCTGGTTTTAAACGTTTTCGCAATGGGTCTTATTTCTCAATTGAGTTATAGCATGTCATTGTCGCTATTTATGATATAAAATATAGGCAATATCACACAAAATTATGAAATGAACATCAATATGAGAAGTTTTTGTGTTGCAATTGTAATTGTAATTGTCCATTGAAAATGATATATGGCATATCCTCTGTTTTTCTTAAATGACGCTACAGCCAAACAACTAAGCAATGCATCAGCACACCGCGCCAGAATGCATTGAATCGTGAAAAACAATGTTCGCAGATCATACAATTAAGCGCGTAATGAAGTCACTGATCTGTCCCCTGCACGGGGATGTTGGGGAAGTCCCACTTTAAGTGGAAAGAGGGGTAGAACCCGAAGAGAAAGAACGGCTTAAAAACAGAACGAACATGCGCAGAGACTCCTCTGCATACGAATGCCTTTGTGTCGTTTCTAGGAAAACCTGAGATTTATGGCTTCATGTATCAAGGCAGTAAACACGTCGAAAATAGAACGAAGCTCGAGCCACACAAAGCCGCGCAGAGCGCGCGGCGTAGGAGGGGTGCAGAGCGTAAAAACCCTCACGTGAGCATTTTAGCAAACAGTGGAGGAGCAATTTAACAGAAAAGGCCCCCTGGATAATTATTTACCGCTTTGTATTAGTGTAGTGCTGATTCGGTTTTTTCTTTAATACTGCGCAAAGCGCAGGGTTAAATGTCAGAGCGCGTGAGAGCCGCCCTATGCCTCGCGGCTCGAACTGAAGATTAAAAGGGTGCTCCAGATAAATTTCAATGAAGTACTTTGGTGCTTTTGCGCCAAAATATGCGGGTTTTTTCCTTCGGAAGAGAAGGAATAGGCAGGAGAATGAAGCTGATGCTTGAAGGTGTTTTGAAGATAGCGTTGTGGTTGAATATAAATTTCTTTGGCTTAAAGTGACAAATTGCCCAGTATAGGAATGAAGAGACGGCAAAATGACTCTCTGTCGCCATACTATTCAAGCACTGTGACCAAAACAACATGGCCTAACTATGTAGTTTTAATAGGTCAAATAATTGTAAATAATAATAATAAAAAAAAATAGAATGACAGCACAATCATAATTGTGACTGTTAAGTAGCCATTTCTTCCACTTACGTAAAATGGGTCAGATCCTCTCCAGCGTCTTGATTCGCGAGCTTTCTATTTTTTTGGGAATCTGTACAAAAAGGAAATAAAATGAACAATAAAATGTGAATTATCATTCCCCATTTTAGGATATTAGATATTTCAAATGAAAGACAAACGGATGATTTATTTAGGCAACTTTTAACTCGCTCTCTTCTTTGAGACAGAGACAAAGGGACAAACTAAAACTAAAACACCCAGGGTAGCAACATTTATTTACCGACTTATTTATCTGCAAAAATAGAGCCTGATTCTCCTCTCCAATTCTTTTCTTGCCTCCACTGAAGGTTTCAATGTATATTAAATGATACTTATATATGCACTCGTATCCCCTCTCCAACTCATATATATATATATATATATATATATATATATATATATATATATATATATATATATATAGATATATAACATTTTAAATTACTGATGAATTATCAAAGACAGGAAAAACTTTTTCACATTCAATCACATTTCACAATTCAAATTCAATTCCAACATAAAATATAAAATATTACTACAACGAAAACTTTCACGCAAATTATCTATTTATCATTATTATTATTATTATTATTATTATTATTACTACTACTACTACTACTACTACAATTAATAATAATAATAAATATTATTATTATTATTGTTGTCGTTGTTATTATTATTATTATTTCTGTGGCTGGTCGCCGCTGAACTCAGATCGAAAAGCCATTAGCCCTTTTTCTGAATAACTCTCGCGGCAGTCTGCCCTCTCTCCCAGAGACATAAATCACGAGCTGCTCCGTGACCCCCACACGGCCGAGGCGCTCACGGATGGCACTCCATATTACATTATAGGCTCATTTTCTTGGCGGAACACAGACCGCCGTTTTTCTTTATTATGTTTTTATAAATAAAACGTTATGGTTCTTGATTTATTCGTCCCAAAGCACACCTGTGTACAGCACAAATTGATCCGTTTATAGTATTTACAGTGTTTAGCGAATGGCCTTTATATGGCATTCTGCCTCCATACCGTTATCGGCTCTTTATCCAAATACATCATGGCTACTATCCTCACATTAATATGATTGATTTATTTACCAACCCAATGCAAGGTAGTAAAAGGCCCAGCCAGCACCTCGAATGACATGAATAAAAGCTGCAAATGCACGGGTCATTTTTACTGTGTCCTAATTTAAACATTACAAAAAGCAGTCGACAGTTTGATTTGTTCAAGCACGCACATACATTAACACATACAGAGACGAAGCCAAAAACACGTGAAAAGGGTTTTCGCTCAAAAATATTAATCGACCATAAAATGACCCCTTTACGGTACGGACAAACAAAAATAAAAAGGATAGTATTCTCGTCTAAAAGGTAGGATTTGTGAGTGATCTGTGTTCATAAAGATCACGACGCTGTACAGTGTTTTGGTTCAAGCTTAACATCTAGCGCTGGAAATAAAACTTCAGCGATTTTTCCTTTATCAGTGAAGTCATTATGGATGTTTCTGCCATGTTTTCTGCCGGTTACCGGTTATCGACCTTTGCCACGAACGGCAATAATTCAGGCGCGTAATGAACAATCAGCGGAAATACCTCAAAATAAAATCCATCCTCCCAGACGGTAGTCTGTTCTTCTCCATCATCAAAAAAAAAAATACAAAAAAAAAATACAAAAACACAGATCCACCCGCAAGAGCGGCTGCAGTGCCATCCACTAACGCGAGCCCCTCTCATGCAAAGGCGCGTGGAACCAGAGTACTGACGGAAGGCGGGGAGGCGTATCAGCCCCGTGCAGCCGGCCCGGGTCTCCGCTCTCGGTGACACTCTAATGTGCCGTATTATGCGTTCTCTCACGTGGTGCGACGTCAACTTAAACCCTTTTGGTTCAATCTGTGAATCATTAAAGACAGGCATTCATTACCAACCGATAAGACGAACGGGTCGTAAACCATATACTATACCAGTATAAATAACATAGCAGAATTGGACGGTCATTGCATATTTTTGTTCTTAATCAGATGAATGAATTAATTTTAAACAAAAAGAGTGGACGTTTATGCAAGGTGGATAATCGCGCTGTAGCTTGCGGCTCTAATTCGCAGGAGTGGCGGTGTACTGTGGGCAGCACAGCGCCGCGCGTCGCCGGGAACGTTAAGCGCAGCAGTGCCATAATTTACACGCTACAGGAGAATGCTTTTCCGCGAGGAAGCCTCTAATGGGTGGTGTGATTATCACTCAACACTTTCTAAGTCGCCTCAGATTTTATGGGACTATTGCGCTCGCGCTGTCCCCCCGCCAACTCCCTCCCAATTCCGTGGTATTGCACCAACGTGGCCATTAAAAAAAATCTAATGTTCCATAGTGACTTGAGAAACACATAAAGAGTACAGATGACAGTTGGGTGGGTTGGGGGGGGGGGGGGGGGGGGGGGGGAAGTATGAGTATGGAAATCGCTCAAACTGAGTTCTCCGTCCTTCTACAACTCGCGGAGATCCGCCGCGCGACCTGTGCTCGAGTATTTCCTGCAGCCAGTTGAGTGATGGCGGGAATTATACGTCTGAAAGCATAAGAACTGCACTCAGCCTCGCTAAGAGGACGAGGAATCGTGAGGAGCTCCGCGGAAACTCCCATGTGTCCACAGAGATAGCCCCGACATGAGTTAATGAAGACCAAAAAAAAAGAGTTCACACTATGGCAGTATTTCAGATCGATTGAAATAAGAGCATATTCACACACGCATGAACTTTTTACTTTCATACTCTGTTTTAGTCTTTCTCTGCTCTACACACACGAGACTTTCAAACTAGGTTTAGGTCAAAGTTAGCGACATTGCACTTAACTTGACTGCAACATGAGCTGCGGAGTTCAACTTCAGGTGAAAGAGAGGGCTTATCAGTTACTTCAGAAAAAGGTAACTGATGAGAAGATGTGCGCAGGGAAATAGTCGTTTGTTTCCGTTCTCTGCTCAGTCTGTCTCAAAATTTCCGTCAACACGACGTTTCTGTCCGGAAAAACCGCGCCGGCGTGGAACGGCTTCAGAGGGACATTAATCACTAGAGTCGGTCTCCAGCGCCAACTCTCGCACGCACCCGTGGCCGTCTTTGTCCTCTCAGAAACTAAAGAAGCACCAAGTTTCAGCAGTCTCCCGGGACCGGTCTCAACAGCAATTCACTCCCTGATTATGGTAAAATTACAGCAGAGTTCGGAAAAACAAAGAGATTTTTGTACAACTTGAAGAACTATTATTCTATAATTCATATCTTATCGTAAGCTTGCTTGTTTCGACCGACTGACGCTTCATCTGACTGCTGTACTGACCACAACAGCCTGTGCGCTCAGCAGTATCATACAATGCAGCGGAAGCGTTGCCAAACTTCCGTGCGCTTTACAGACCATCGGATGTGCTGATTACCCAGTCGGTATCCGCGGCACGTGGTGTGGAAAGAGTCTTAGACAATCGCTTACGGTAGAAAAAACGGAGACCCATCTGTACATTTGTAACGGGCGCTAGAGCATGCGCTCTGGCTTCGATGACTGTCACGGCGAGCAAAAGGGATCCCGAGACGGACTTGTTGGTAACCACCAGTTAAATATGCTAACTTGAATTGCAGTTGGAATCTGAACCGAACTCTCAGAGGACGGACAAGCGGGGAGAACCAGCCGGCATTAAAAGCAGCCCCACTCTTGGACCCAGGCCAAGGAGCTACTCGTATCTTCACACAATGTTGACACTGTGAGCTATAACGACACAGCTAAGGTTACCAGCACTCCCAGCTGATGATAGCTCTTTCAGAGGCGTTTACATCAGGCGCAATCAAAGATGAAGAGGGCTATAAGCTCATGTCCTCCAGTGCTGCCCCGTCCATGGACATTAAGCACTTTGGCAGGCGTTTTCAGTTTCTAATGTGACTGTAAAAAGGAGGTGGGCATCGACATTAAACTCAAAGATTAGTGTTGTATGCATCTAATGTGTGACTTGCTAAATATACGGTAAATTTGCAATGTATTTTTATTTTGTAACATGTATGCATGTAAGACCATTTCTATTGCCTATATATGTGACTCATTGCATTTAAGTGCACTTGAACTGTATTGAAGTCAGCCGCCTGACTAATAGTAGTAGAATGATATTATTTTCTCAATCCATGATTCTGCTTCTACTTACAATTACCACCCATAATAATAATAATAATAATAATAATAATAATAATAATAATAATAATGTTTTGAAAATATTTTGCTTGCTATCTTACACTTTGATTTTTTTTTTCTCTCCTGATTCATTGCGTTCAAAAGTTGACAGTGTGGCGCGAGGAAGTTGTGAATGTTCACCCTTTCCTCTGGTCTCGGCTTTTGTTCCAAAAAAGTTATCGAGGTAGCTGCAGCTTTGTTTTTTTTTATACAAATAAATTCTCATAATTGAAACTACATATCCGGTGCGTTCATAGGCCGCACCCACATCTCAAAATCTGCTTATAGCCTCGTTACTAAACAGTGGTTTCATTCTAAACATACTGTATTAGTCTCAAGATTCGAATAAATGCGCCCACATCAAGCATATGTTTAACCCATAGCATTTGTCATCGCAGTCAATCCAAATATGTGCTTTTAGAATGACAGGGACAACATATTTTAACATCCATCGAGGATTGACAATATTAAAATAAGAGACTTACGCAAAACAGCGAAACACAAAAACAGTTTGATTCTCCGTAGCCTTTATATTTTGCCAATTTAAATCCCTTAAACTAATTTTGCTTAAAGCTGTTTTAATCGTATTTAGGATTTCGCAATCTCACAATACTAAAGAAGCTGCAACAGCGAGATTGAATGTCAAAAGGTACACTACTGTTGTAATACGACGACAGTGACTTTTTCAGTAGCCTTGAGCGGTTCTATCAATCCTGGTCCGCGATTGTTGATTTCTGATTTACATATTTTTTTCTCAAAAAAAAAAAGTTGATAGGAGCAATTTTGTGCACAGACTTTGCGCTAACGTCTGCGCCAATGTCAAAAAGAAAACTGTGCACTAGCGGCACATGATGGCCTTCAATCAAACCTCACCATTCCACAGTTGGCGTTGTTGGGTGGTATTTCAGCAACAGCCGCGCATAAATAAAGTTAAGTATTCTACAGCGGCAACAACTTCCTGCAGGAAAGCTAATGGACGTCTGCCCCACAGGCATACAAAAAGACAAACAGTAAAATACGCAAGTAAAAATAATAACACATTAGATTAAATAGCAATATTTTTAAATCATTTTACATCACTTGTACAACTACAGCGACTACTGTACGACTACTACTAGTAGCCTAGTTGTAGCAGTGCAATTACGATAACTGTAAATAAAAATAATAATAATAATAATAATAATCCGCTGCATGCCGTTTTATCACACCATGATAATATAACTTAGCTCCAAAGTTCTGGTTGGATGACGGACTTGCAGAAGTCAAACTGTATCAGTTGTAAACGCTGCAGCAGAACCGGTCCTTACCTTAGAATATACTGATCCAGAACATACTGATCCGTGTTCCCAATCCGATCAGCTGGAGATAAAGACTGATACTGCCAGGTAGCGAGGGGTGACCGAACTGCGCTTCGCTGAGGACCACATTTGAGTGAAATTACCGGCGACTTCATATCTATTTCTGACCAGCAGCATTAATTATTTAATGAGCCACGTGGGTGCAAAGATAAAAAAAAAATGGATGGCAATGGGTGACCTTTGCGAATGTCTTCTCTAATTCGAAATTTCCTTAAATTCGCGGGTTTCTAGTCGCTCAGACGGCATGTAAAACCATCGGCTATCAAGTCTGAATTTGAACGGGAAAGATACGATATGTGTATACGCACGAGATGAGACAACTGCTTCGGTTCAAATCAGATATCAGGCTTCTCTGTCATACATACTTATGGAAATGAAGACACTATTCTGATAATTACGATATAGTCCTCAATTCGAGCCAGCATCAGTAGGCCTATAAGGCCTAATTATACTAACGTTCCACTTGCAGACTATTTTCAAATTTTGTAGGCTGAAAACTATATTTATTCATTTAAAATAGAGAAGTTACGCGACTGAGCGGCCTACACATTTGCAGCTCCCGTGCAACTCCGGATGCAGGTCCTGCCATTTGCTAGTCTTTGTTTCCAAACAAACAATATTGCTGTTATTGTTGTCCATTGATATAAGCCAGTGTATACTGTGAACATACATGCACACGTCCCCTTATCGCCCCGAGAGTGAAAAGTGGAAGACTGGACAATGTGTAGAAAGGTCAGGGTTCACGGAGAGCATTCCAGCTGGGTAACTGAACTGGAGCAATGACCTCTGGACGAACCCGAACTATGGCTGCCCGAAGCAGGTATACAGAGGCGAGCTGACGCCTGCTTACGAACTCACGCCTGTAGAAGACGGCCGACTATCTGGAGGGTGTACGCACAGGGGTAGGCCTCGAGTAATTTCACAACTCAATTTTTAAAATACAAGATTTTATCCATGATGATAGTTCATATTTGTATGACACCATGATCACTGGGGTTCTAGACGCACAAGCTGTTTTGCTCACTAAGTGTTTGAGTATTATCTTCCAGTTACACTGTGCAGGGTGAATCCGAAGCCTTCCAAAGGAGCATACTTGGGAAATGCTTCTATGTTATAAAAAATTATTTGATCCAAATAATTGCTTTGGATACTTTTGCAAATACAAATGAGCGACATTAAATAAAATTTAATAATTTTATAAGGTTTTGCCAAAATGAAGTGTCCGAATAAATCACTAAAATGCCATTCAACATACTGACAAAAATAAAGACCTATGCAGTTGAATGGCCTCACATCTCCTATATGTGCATATTTTCATATAAAACACAAAGACACATCCGAAACAAAAAACTGCACTTCCGTCTGCATGAATGTTAATTTTGCTAATCTGGCCACGTGTCAACAGACGTGATGCCCAGACGAAATGGAGACAATCAAGACAACCATATAAATCGTTTAGCAGGAATCACAAAAATGACCAAAGTTTTCACCCTCAGCAGTTCATCATATGTAAAAAAAAAAATCTCACAAAAAGTAAGGTCTTACTTTTTGGTGAGTGCGCGCACATGTGCGCGTGCGGGTCTGTTTATGTTCTACATTGAATCGGTTGACCTGGTCTCGTTTTCCTTAACTGAACAAAACCTTATAAACTGACATTAAAGCATAACGTTAGAATTTTCCTAAAAGGACAGTTTAATTTAGGTTCATCAGCGATGTTCGTCCACTGTGGTAGCGGCAATTTCTGCTATAAATACGCGAAAAATAATTTGAACTCTGAGGCCAAATCTTAATTTTCGGTCTAGACCGCCTAGAAGAAGTTAAACACATTGAATGGTAGTGAATTGTTTTCAACGGTTTTGAAGGGGAAAGCTCAGTTTCGACACATAGGACATCACACCCCTTTTGCAGAAAAGGTCTCACAAAATCAGATCATTTACACGTACTTGTAAAACAGAAGCAGTACGATTTCTGTTTGTTGATTGCGAGCAGCGACAAAATAAGCAAGAATTTGTCAAGAATTCGGCAAAGCTTTATCTGAAGTCTAAAGAACATCTCGTGCTGACAGTGATTCAATTTTAAATATATGTTTATTAATTTATTAATGAATTAATTGCACAACTTTATCCTAAAATACATAACATCGCCAACCAATTAAACGTAATAGCTACCACTCATAGGAACAATACGAGGCACTACACGACTTACAGCACTCAGACACTCCAAAGAGCACAGACAAGATATCAAACAAGAAACATTCATAAATAATTCTACTATACATAACACGTATACTGAACGGCAGATTTCTATCGATGTATTTATATTTACACGAGTCAGTCTTCTATAAGCGTGACATGAACTCTCGAGTCTAGAACAAGAGGGCAACGCTCTTCCAAGAGCGCTTCGTAGTTCCCACGTTTCAACAGACATTCATATCATTTCAGTATCTGAACAGCAGTCTTGCGCTGTATTCCTGCCCATTTTTGTTATTTTCTGTTTATATGAGAGGGACATTGAGAGAGAGAGAGATAGATAGAAAAAAATCTATTCGCATGCTCTCCTGACGACAAACGCGACAGGAGTGGGGAAAAAAACAAAGGGTGTGGGGTGTCCATCATTACGAAGAAAGTGCGTGAATGTTGGGTACATATTCCACTAGGAACGGGTCCAAACACAGCAGCCCAAGCTTTTTCAGTCATCTCGCCTGGTAATCTTCCAGACACTGAGAGTTATAGTCGTGAGGCGCAGGACGTTGGGAGCAGTTCTGTCTGGTGGGGAGGACTTTTCACGAGCTGCTTTCCGGAAGACGCGCCACTGGACCGGATCTTAGTGTTCGGCAGCTTGTGGTCTTTCTTCCACTTCATTCGGCGATTCTGAAACCAGATCTTGACCTGACGCTCAGACAGACACATCGCATGCGCTATCTCCACGCGCCGGCGCCTGGTCAAGTAACGATTAAAATGGAACTCTTTCTCGAGCTCCAGAGCCTGCTGTCGGGTGTAGGCGGTGCGGGACCTCTTGGGCGGTCCTCCGTTGTAGCTTGGGCAAACTAGACACAGGCAGAAGCAAGCAGGTGTTACGGTAACATTCACTTATACGCCACGTCTCAACATAGGGGGATTTCCAACTGACGCACAGGCTAAGTTAGTACGGAACAAAAACATGCCACAAAATCATGCATTGCCGCGCTCAGTGGGAACAATTGTGTAAAATTTCACAAGCGAATGACTGCGACTTGCATTTGAGTATGACCTCGAAATGTCTAATTCAGTGACGTAATGTCCCAGCACACACATATTCGAGCAATTAAATTCGTCAGGAAAACAGCGGGGATATAGAATCTTGGCTACTGTCCAAAGCAGGAGTTTTCGGTTAAGAGAAGCGACGGCACACCGATAAAATTTACGAGGGTCTTTAATTACCGTCCTAACGGCTCGACGCTCGTAAATATCCTGAATGGGACTGCTGTTCTATAATGGGCGTTCTGCACGTTCCAAGGGGCACGCGGATGGCCGGGGTTCCATTTTCAAACTGACATGTACAACTTACCCGTGTGAACATGAACCTTCTTCATCCACGGATACACCACGGGCTCTTTCGTTTTCTGCGCGGGCGGAAGAGTTTCATTGGAGAGGCTGCAATCTTTTGGAGCCACGCTGCTTTCATCACAGTGGGAAATCATGCGAATATCGTGGTTTTGCGAGACGGACTGAGGTTGAATGTGCGCGGGGTAGTCTTCAAGTCCGTTTGGATGAGCATTGTTGTATTCGTAGCCTGGTTCTGGGAAGTTAGACCGCTGAAACGACGCATCATCCTGATGGACAAAACCAGGACCTTTCGGTGCTTCGTAGTATTCTGAAGGGGCGGGAATGAAGCCGTTCTGGGGGTACTCCTCGCATGGAGGGAACGAGGGTTCGATATAGTTTGAGTTTATCAAATATGAACTCATGGTCATTAATTTCGCAAGTGCAATAATACTAATTTTTATTGCACTGTCGTTTTCTCATCTCCACGAATCCCTCCTACCTCCCTGTCAGATGTACATAGTTTGAGGGTCACGTGGAAAGCTCCACCAATGAAATGCACCCCTATGGGCATCGCGCAAACAGACACCAATGGAAAAACAGAAAGGCATTCGACGAGATTTACCGGACAGTCTACGTTGGGCTTTTCATAATTGACAAAAATACATAAAGAATATGAAAATGTAATGTTTCCACAAAAGTCTTATATCCAATTGTATTCATTTTATGTTTATATACTGCATTCAAATCAGAATTTTAGTCCCGCAAAACCATGCAAATAAAGATAAGTGTGATGAAGGGTAATTAAATGGTGTTCTGTCAGTGTATGTTATCTCTGCTCAAACAAAATAACCAATCATTTAAATAACAGATTGTTTGAGATTATGAAGTTTTTCGAAAGGTGTTAGATTCTGATAACGCCAGTTCAATCCGTTAAGTGTCAAATACACCGTGTCCACTCACGCTGCAAAACAATGCAGTAACATTCTTGACGGTCACAGATGGAGTCTACGACGGGGCTGGGAGAGAACCCACTACGGACTGTATCACAGACAGGAGCTCATCATTGTGTCACCGCTCCAAAAATGAAAAGTGAAACTCATTCCAAACTTAGGCCAAAGTCACGCACGAGCCGTGTAGATTGCATTACCCTCAACCAGGCCATACACAATGAACGAATGAATGAATGAATGAATGAACCAATGTGTATGAAATATTGCATTTGTGTAGCGCGTCTCTCACTGGGACTGTGAAGTGCTTCACAGTGATGTACAGAAATTCTACTTCAACCACCATCACCAAAGTGTAGCGCCCGCACCTCGCACAAACAAGGACTTTGCTCATGTCAAACGGCTATAATTCATGTTATGCCCCCGCAGCAAATCAGCAAAAAGGAATATCAAAAACCTGAAACTTTGGGCGATAACATCGGATCAGCCAATTTGGCAAACAAGGCCGAACCCCTAATCAAAGGGAACGGGCGACAGTACAAATGCATAGAATTTATATAAAATACTTCTTGATTTCGGATTTCAATCAACACTCAATCAATTCTGACTGCTTCGACGACAAAGATTGTCTGGCTTATTTCAGCCACAAAATGTGAAGACGTTTTACTCAGATTCCGAGAACTCCCACCGCAGTAACAACCCATCTCATGCAAACTTCAATCTTCAAGAATTCTGTGTTTTCATTTCACTTAATGATGGAAAACAATTTTCTATCGATGGCTGAAAGAAACAACCCCAATTACATATGAATGACGTTTTTTTCAGATAAATTGATCATTATTATTATTATTATTATTATTATTGTTGTTGTTGTTGTTGTTTGGTTTCTGTCTCGTTAAATGCTGCTGCTCTTAGATACCCTAGCTAAGGGACAGCTCATTTATTCCTGCGTGAAATATCATGAATTTTATAAATATAAATTATTAGATAGAGCTGTTAAAATTACTCATTCGTTTTTTGAAGTCAGTGGCACAGATCGGCCTGCATGTTTAAGCGTATTTCTTCTCAAAGTCCGGCCACTTCAATTGCCTCGTGGACGATAGTCCCTATCTTGCCTATTGTTGTTGTTCTATTTCTTTTTAACTATGTTCTTCCACATTATCCGGCATCTATTTACAAACAAATTTTTCTTAAGAAGCTAGTTCTGTAATTCAGGACACAGCCAAAATAATTAAGAATTGGCCCTATCGACAGATAATAATCAAACAAATAAAATACTCCACTTCAGGTCTGATGTGCCTGAGCGAACAGATCACAGCACGAGCACACAGCTCACTGACCGAAATCTCCACTTGCCCATCTTGTGTCGCTCATCGTGATGCCATGCTCTATCTTATCCGCCATAGCACGAGTCCATCCGCCTCTTCATCCGCGAGACAACGGCGGGTCGCGTGTATCAACAACAAACTTCCGTGACACGGTCCCAGGACCGGCGGGGCCTACGCCATCAGGCGAGAACGTCGGAAACTCAACAAACGAACTCCCCTTCCTCTCCCTCGGTTAAGCCAGCACCAACTTTAAAATGACCGAAAACTGACACCGTTTCCCACTTTATTTTCTTATTAATCTCGAGCATTTGACAGTCTTTGTTAAACAACAAGGCGTGTCCCTCGCTGGGCGACATTTTCATATTTGTTAGACGCAGTGACCTGAAGTTCACCCCCATACTTGGACTTCGTGTTTCCAAAAGTCTGTGTGGCTCTGAAGAGACAAGTGAGCGGTTTGCACGGGTCAACAACCAATCGCGACCCAATAGGAACAAAACCCGGCCTATAGTGTCATTTTGAAGCACAGAACTGAAACATTCCTGACCTTAGCCGCCTGTGCTGTAGCCTACACGCATGTTCGTTCCAACTTCAGTGTCGCAGAAGAGTTGAGATTTCTTAGAAAACTGCTGCCTGTAAGTGTGTTCAATTATCATTTCAACCGATGCCATCAAACATAGCTAATGCTATAACAGGAAAGTAATGGCGTCAAATGAAAATTTGATAGAGTAGTCAAAATTGTTTTGTCGGTGCATTATAGCGTATCCCGTGTGCAGTAATGAACCAGAACTGGACGTAGAAGGCTACGTGTCGTACTGTAAGATTAGCTGAAAGTTTACACATCACAAGGGGTCAAGCAGACCGAAACAGCAAATATTTCTGACCATCTTATGCAGATGCTGCTTCCTAGGAGGTACGGGCCTGCATCTTGTGCCGTCAGAGCTAAAACCGAAGGAAAGTGATCGATAGCGAGCAAAAGTGATTGCTTCATATTTTAAATTAGCAAGTCGCGTCATTAGATGGATCATGGGAGTGTGTGTGGCTGGGTATGTTTTGCATTCAGTGTTAAAAGTAACCCATAAGGTCGCTCCTTGATATTCATTTAATGTAAAATTTAAATACAAACAGCACCCTTTACTTTAAGTCATTCGGATATTATTTCGTCCGAAGTATTTCTGAAAAACAAACGCTGTATTCAAAACAGAAATCCAACGGAAATTCACGAAGAGCAGACGTGGGCAAACTGGCATGATCTCAATAAAAATACAGGGGGAAAAAAAGAAAAAGAACACGAGATCCTGCAATTGAAAGAGGAAATTGCAGCTTTAATTGTTTAATTAACTTTTGCCATTCGGTTTCGACCCCTAATGCACGAGCACTGACCTGGAAAATTTGGTATTTTGTTCCGAATATTTCTTTTTGCGGCGTTGAGATTGAAAATCTAACGATGGAAAACATTCCTTTGAATTGTTTGCCAAATAACCGAGTTTTCTGTTGAGCACAATTCACAAAGCATGTTATAGACTAATAAAAAATCTTTTACGGCACCTGTTCTTTAGTTCGTGGAGGCAGAATATGTTTTAAATGTGGATAAAACCGTTTTAAATTGTCGCACAGAGGCTGCTGGTTATCACTTCTCTCATAAAATTGATCTTGCGTCTGAACGCGCGATACAGGGACAGCTTCAGGATGTTGACTTATCTACAAATCACTCTAGTGTCGACAAATTCACGAGATGGTGGCAAGGTCGACCATCAGTAAAACCTGTGAATTTCTTTTGTTGGTTTAAAAAAGTCGCGGACCGGCGAGATTTAAGCTAATTATGAGTTAAAAATGAATGTTTTATACATCACGGAAAATGATCCGCTTGTGCTAAAATAGATGCTTGCCATTGTAACATTTTAAATGCACTGAGGTACACAGCACTACTACAACTACTACTACTACTACTAATAATAATAATAATAATTATTATTATTATTATTATTATAATCGGCCTAGAACATTATTATTACCACAATAGAGAAATAAATTCATAAAATTCATAATATTCGCGCAAAAGTTAGCAAACATTTGAAACATTTTTATGCATCGGTGATTCCTCTTGGTCACAAACACAAATACTTCAGTTACTGTCCGTGTCCTCCTGAAGTCACGGGCTGCCAGCCGACTCACTGTAGTTTACTTTTTAAATGTAATTTTGGTAATTTTAACTGCAGATGTATTTTGAATAGTTGGCTGGGCAGATTCAAGTTTCAAGTCTTATTATAGACTATATCAACGTCAATGTTTACAATGTTCTGCACAAAAGTCAGATGATTAGTTAATTGAATTTCTGACAATAGTAAGGATTGAGCGGTAGCTGAGGCCGATAAATGCTCGATTATTCTGCGCAGGAATGTTTTATTTCAATTGTTTAAAAGGTTCAGTTTTTGAAAAATTCAATCCAACCAATTAGAACGAATCAGTTGTTTTGGCCGATCAGTCAATGTGACGTCTAAGGTTGCTTTTTCACACAAATATTATTTATATTTCCGGACTGACTTGAATTGTTCCCCCTCTTCATATTTTTTTAAAATCACCCAATTCATTCTGAAATCAATATCACAGCATTACAACATTTAAAATAGCAGTTTTATCTAAGAAAAATTATCTGATAGCTTCGATTAGGCTAACTGGGAAAAATATTTGCTAAGATAGACAGTCTCCGATGACACCATTTAATCTGAATTTGTGATCTGCATCACCAAATCTGTCTATGCGCTTTTGTTTTCTGTCCACATGATGTTATTTTTTGTCAAGCAACTATTAATGTGAATTCAATTTCACGTCAACGTATAAATAAATAAATAAATAAATACATAAATACAAAACGAACCGATCTAATTGGGGCCCCTGGACGGTGTTTCCCAGCAGCATGCGGGTTCATAACCCCAGGGTCACGCCGCTGCTCGGGTTCATCTGGAGGTCATGGTGATCCATGCGCAATCCGGAGCCATTTTATCTTTTGTCCCGCGATTCAAAATCGCTATTATAACGGTGGCATCGAGCGCGAGCTGAACAGATGACAGAGGAGCCTTCGGAGCGTAAACTATTGACCCCCATTTTTCCTCCCGTTCATCCGCCCAGCGTCAACTGCGTGGCTCCTGGTCTTACGGTTTCCGTACACACGTCTGGTCCCGACTCTCCCTTTCCTCTCATTGGTAGGGGCGTATTATGGAGGTATTATGTTGAGCATTTACGATAGTCACTGGGCAGTTTTTAAATTAGAATGGGGCTATGCCATATTGGCTCAAATCAACACAAACCGGCAATTTTACTAAGCTTGACTTCCTCATCAGCATCAAAAGGCAGAATATGGGATCACATAGGCCTATAAGCCATGACCTGACTTAACCAGTTTATCTACAATTTCAAACGTGATAATGAGTAAAATACTGAAAATGACCAAGAACTCTGTTTATTAACCCGTGCAGTGGCCTGTAGGCGCAGCAGCAAAACAGTAAAGAGGCAATCTCATGTAAGAGATGCGAGACTTCTGGTGGGCTATAACCAGGTAAAGCAGCAATTATTTATCTCATAGCGCTCTGAATTAATGTCTCATTTGGCTCGACCCAGCTCAGCGCGCACTGCGGTGACTGTGAACTTGGCCTAAAGCGAGCTCTGCTGGTGGCTCCGAGAGCGTGCAGATTCATCTTCATGCCGCTTTTGACCTCCTGCTGAACCCATCCCTCTCTCTCTCTCTCTCTCTCTCTCTCTCTGTCTCTCTCTCTCTCTCTCTCTCTCTCTGTCTCTCCCTCTCTCTCTCTCTCTCTCTCTCTCTCTCAAACTATCCACTGCCGCAAGGATTCTGGTTGAATTTGATATATTCCCCTGCGTGCTTTGTCTTATCCGACCACAGCAACCACAAACCAAAATGCCATACGACCACTTTTGCACTCAGGGACGTTATACGCAGCAGGAGTTTCGTGTTTCTTTCCGAACGCATCCTGGCCCCACGTTTCATTCACTTCACTTTTATGGCTCACTCGAGTATTTACGTGCTAATTAGCGTAGCAAAGCGATGGCCAAAACCTAACGAACTTTCGCTAAATAGCTAATGGTTGACTAGCCATGCTTTATTATGGCCACAACATAGGCTACTTACTGTTTTAACGTTCTCACCGTTCGCCGAAGTAATCGGCCAAAACTTGATAGACACTTGCTTGAAGTTGCAATACAAAGGTGCAATATCTGCGGGGTACATTTGAATCGATGAATATGATACAAAGTTTCATTTCTGAATCCAGGAGTTCTTTTTGCGTGTACCCATTACATCTATAATATTTGCGACCGTTTATTACATGACACGGAGTAAATACATATTCAAATAAAATAGGCTACAAATAGCCGGAAAACAGTTGAAATCCAGGAGTGGCAGTCTCTGAAAGACAATAATGGCGAGGCAGTGGCGGACAATGGGGTATTTAACCTCTCACAAAGCAGGGAAAACAGAACTGCCAATAAACGGGAAAACTCTGTGAGATGTTTATTCACAGGCCAACCTTTAAAATGGTTTCAAACACAGTTACATTAACCTAAATTAGAATTCAAACCCGCCTCATTTGAAAATGAGCGTATTTGTGCTGCTTTGTTCAGAATACCAAACGCAAACGTTCAATCGAACTACACAGTTATCTCATTCAGTCTATATCGTTTAAACTTAATTCGATATTTATGAGAAAACTGTGCAAGGTCGGACCACAATACGCAGAGGACACGAACAGAATATGGAAGGAGGTTGTTTTGCCCCCAATATTTTTATGGTCCCCTTTTAAAGGAAAACAAACTCAAAAAATTTGCAGACATGTTTCTAACTTCGATACGATCATTCAGAGCACACCGACTTTTTTATATTCCAGATAGGAAACGACAACATGTTTATAATTGTTTAAAAGCCTTGTTTTACTCTTTAGTGCAACAAAACTACGCCGACAATAACAATACTACTACTAGACCTACTACTTCTACTACTACAAATAATAATGACAAGAACGAGACAACGCTCCCGTTCAAATACAGAGAGTCGCCCTTTGTCAGGGCTCGGGACTTTATGACCTCATAATGCGGGAGCCAGAACTCAGGAGGGCAACAGTCTTCACCGTTTAAACAAACTGAACATTAAAGAGCAAATTTGCTTACTGATATCAACCAGAAAAAAAAAAGATTTAAGTAGTCATTGCTGCAGTATGTCAGTAAAACAGAATATAATAACGTATAAAAGCTCAAGTGCTAAGCTTTCGTCATTCAGAAAAACAAGATACACATAAAATATTGTTCAGAAACAACTTTAACCTACATTAATGAATTATAATTTCAAGACAATGAAAAAAAAAAACAATTAGAGAGAAATAGAACAAGACCGTACAGTGTAGGGTGGGGGCAACATGCCGAAAAGGAAGCAATTAAAATGTCCTCCAAACTGGAAATGCACTAAACATCTGCCGGGGCTAATATCCCGGCACAGCAATCGGCAGATTAGTAAATTAAGTAATGAGGAACTGATAGAAAAGGCTCTTTCAGGAGCCGGGGTCTGTGGGCGGGCGAAGGGGGAGGGAGGGCAGCTCAGGCGCACGCGAACAGTAGCGCGCGCGGCAAGACGGCGGGATGAAGGTGAGGGGAAACTTACCTCGAGGAGAGAACCGTTCTCTCGAGCTCCTGGCGCGCGCTCGTCGTTCCATCTCGCGCTTTGGCCTGAAAGAAGAGCAGACTTCAACGGTCAGGCAACACTTACACAACCCTGGAGTCAAATGAAGTCGAGGTGTCAGTGTGATTGTGTGTTATGCGAAACATACTGCTGGACGTCAACTCCCCCCAAAACCATAAAACTTACTTTAATGGCACCACGTGACCATTTATGGCCAGTGGGCCTATCTGTCGCAGCCGTGGATGATTTTACGATCTAATTCATAGACAAACCCCCCATTCATTTGGCACCCAAATGTCATGCAGGCCGGAACTGGCCTAATAAAGTTTACAGCCATAAAGTTAAATAGATTCTGTAAGAGAGCTGTGCTCGAGCTTCAGGTCTCATTGCCTCTCCGGTCAGTTATTGGTCAGCACGCTTAAGCCCCACGCGAGAAGGTAAGTACAGTTACGCTACCTGTTGATTTTCGGCAAAACTTAGACCATGATACTGCCTTTTTTAAAAGGGGATTCTACGGCCGTACAAATACGAAATACGCGCTCGAAGAGTTTTGACTATCATTGAAAAAACACACAGAAAATAACGAAAAACTGGAGGAAACCTTCACTATTAAGATTTTACGAAAAGGCCGCTCAACAACATACTGACTTCACACACTGGCGCACGCACGCACTCAGACACACAGACTCACAAACATAAACACACACACACACACACACACACACACACACACATATATATATATGAGATAGAAAAAGAGAGCGAGGGAAAGGCAGAATGAAAGACATCGGGATTAATTGAAATTGCATGAACCTTAATGCACGAGAACACGAACCGCATGAGAACGTTCCAGTACAAAGTTTATTATCACTGTTTATTTCCAGTTATTTTTTAAAAACATTTACAAAAGCGGATCACAATGATGGCGAACATTCAAGCAATAGAACAGTTTGATAGAACTTCTCACAAACGCACCATGCCAGGCGGCCGTGAACAAGAGCTTATACAAATTCGTGCAAATAAAGATACAAAGGCACAGCTAAGTCTTACTGGATCTCTGGAACCCAGGGTCATTCACGTATTCACAACTTACAATTACAGTACAAGGTAGGTAGTATTTCTGGTCATAGTGGAAAAGAAACTGCGGTTTCTTTGACAGCTCAGAGCAATTAAGCAACATTACATGTTTCACGTGTAATAGCATTCTACATTAAACGAGTACACTCATACGTACATACAAATGAGCAACAAACATTGTCTTTTATCTATACTATGCAAGTTCTTTACTTATCAACTGGACTGCAACACGTACGTTTTCTGACTTTTCGCAGACAGCATTGACATCAAGCGACGTCTTATTTATATGAACAGTAAATAAGTTAACATATACATCTGTCTGTTTTTACAATAAGCCCAGACAATGTTTATTTTTATTTTTTACAGAAAGCTGGTCTACTTGCACAAGCATTATTACCACTCTGTCAAAAAAAAAGGAAATGGCTTATAAGCCTGAAGTTTCTGATTATGGAAAGTCTCGTAGACGAGAGGGGGGGATCCTCTGTGGCAACCAGTACTTTCTTGGGCATTTATTTGAAGTGCACAAAAATTTAGGGACGGTACCCGCCACCCGCTGTGGCCATGCTCATGCTTTTGAGCTTATTGTCCTTCTTCCATTTCATCCTGCGGTTTTGAAACCAGATTTTGATCTGTCTCTCGGAGAGACACAAGGTATGCGCGATCTCGATCCTTCGCCTGCGGGTCAGGTAGCGGTTAAAGTGGAACTCTTTCTCCAGCTCGAGCGTCTGGTAGCGTGTGTAGGCTGTGCGGGCGCGCTTCCCCTCCGGTCCGGTCATGTCTGGTGCACAAAATTCACCCTTACTACAACATACTAATGTTGTAACGCGCGCGCAAGCACGCATACACACAAGCAAAGCACACACTTTACGCACTTACCAATGCATACATGTACGCAAACTATATTCAGATATAAAGAAATACTCAAATTACAATCAAAATATATAGAATGTACGCATATTGAAATCAATAAACGTCAGTTTCAAATCCTGCATTTTTTTGCGAAAATCACCACTTTATTGTCACATTAAACACAGTGAAATAAATCGTAACAGATTTTTACGGAACAGTATGCATCACAAAGCAAATTTAACATTCAATTAATGTGTTCAAATAGGTTATTCTTTGATGGAGTAAAAATGAGACTCCAAAATAATTAAAATAATTAGCATTATTCGTAATATAGGCCACGAAAAATTACAATGTTTGAAGGCACTGATTGGCCTCTGAAAACTGTAAATATTTGTGAATTTGAGCCCCTCTACTTACCTAAAATCTAACCCTCAGAAAACAAGACATTAATACTTGAAATGAAATTGAACACGCTAGCATTTCAATCGTGGAATATACCAGAATAACTCCTCAACGAGACAAATTCGATTGTTTCAGCAGTCACCCACTTTAAACAAGCAGCGCTGAGCAGAAATATAGATATACACACGTACAGATAAGAAAAAACAGGCAGGCTCGCTTTACGCACAATATAATGGCAAATAAATCGCAATAAACCGAGTTTACCGTGACTTATGTGAAGCTTTCTCATCCAAGGGTATATCTGGGGTTGCATACCCTCAGTCAGGTTCTGTGACGTTGCCCGCGAGCTGCCCGCCGGCTTGTCCGTGCCAGAGACCTGTGCTACGGCAGGGGCAACTTCCCCGCTCAGCCGCGCGCTGCCGCTGTTTGAATTAGAGGAGGGGGTACTGGCGGAGCTAGATATTGAGTTTTTAGCCGCGCGAACTGTTTCGCTGACCGGAGAGCTGCCGACGGAGGAACAAGGTAACGGGTCAGGTTGCGGTGAGTGATTCGCAGCGGCCGGCTGGTTGAACCTGCTGGAGTCGGAGGACGCAGCTGTTGCACTGGGCGTATAGCTGGCAGCTCGGTCAGGGACTCCGAAGTGATCGGAGGCGGAACGACCGACACTGAGATCCATCCCGTTGAAGCCATAACCGTACCTGGTGGAATGCATATCGCTCGTGTCCCGGTACTGCTCCGTAGCCGAATTGCGATCTCCATAGTTATGTAACGGGTAGTCTGCGCCATTTGAATAGCGACCGCAGAATGAGTTTAGAAAATAAGAGCTCATTTGTTGATAGTAATAATTACGCAATTGTGATTACTTAGAAAAAAATAATATGTGTGCTTGATTTGTGGGTCTTGATGGTTTTGTGCGTCTATAGCACCCCTGCACAATTTATGATGAATTATGGAAATGACTGGGACATGTACTTGATTCCCTTCTACGTAGCGCCCCAAATATGGGGTACGGTTTGGAGTCACGTGCCTTTGTTGTCCAGTCGTAAATCCTGCCTGATGACCTCCAGAGGTAAACTCGTGCACAAACAGGGGAGGCTGGGAGGACGCTCGTGCCGGGGGCGCGTGCACCGCGAGGGCGCTGCTGGCTCACTCGTCGGCATTGTTGTAGAAGTGCGCCACGCACTGGAGACAGCGTGAAAGTACTACATGTTGACAGTCGAGGAGACGTCGGGGTCGATCAGAGGTTAACTGACAGAGCAGTAGAAATTCAGCTCTCGGCATGCACTGTCAAACAATGAATGGAGCCCAAACAAAGATGGTTCAAATTTAGTGAAGTCCGAGTCTAGACAAACGACATTTGTGCAAATCTAGACTGGAAATAATCGATATTTTTCACACGTTAAAGGTAGGTTTAAGTGCATATAACTGATTTACTTCCCAATAAAACCGTGTGAAAATGTAAAGGTGCGCCTTTAAGGTAAAATATAAATACTGTCAGGCATATTGCAAAGGAACAATTACTGCAGGCAGTTTTCTGTGCATTATTGGTGAGTAAATTGAAATGGCTGAGAGATCATACAATTGAATGAGCTTTATATTCTACTGACACATAAATTAGTTATTAAGAAATGAAATCAGTAACCTTGTTGAGAACACTTATTAAATCAGATATCGGAACTGATATGCGACCATATTAAGAAAATGGAAATTTGTCATTTACGGGAATTGTGTGACCGCATGTTCTTAGTTAATTTCGTCAACTTGATAGAGGCAATGGCCGAAAATAGCCTATAGAATACTTAAGGAAAAGATTGATGCGCTGGAGGAATTTAATCGTTCGAAAATACATGCGTGAAAATCTACAGGCCGACAGAGATAATATTTAAATTAGTTTAATCAACCAACACCGATGATTATTTTATAAATATGTACACTGCTTGGTGTTTATAACGGCACGAAAGTTCTCGAATCTCCAAATATGTTCGAATTATTTTGTGCATGAAAATTTTGAGAAATAGTCTTATTTTCATTATTGTCAACAGTCTGTTTGAAGAGTAGTTTTTCTCGCTCGTGTTGATGAAAGGCGGTTAATATGCATTTTGTTGAGAGACTCTGCACCGGTTTGGTCAAGGAAACGTCGCCCGTCAGCTTTGTTCTGGGAGAATAACGCTGAACCGTAAACCTCTACTGATTTGGTCCCTCGGAGATTGAATCAAAAATTAATCTCACCTGGAATCCTCTCCGTGACGCTGTCACTGACGCGTTATGTTTAAGAATCGACTGTGGTGGCAGCCTTTGCAGATCCACAACGGATAGAAGATTTATATACATATCCTGAACAAATCTTTCATTTCGGGTCTGGCGGCGACGTTCAGCATTTCAGCACAAATAACATGGAACTCGCTTTGGGAAATGCCTCTCGAACTCGGTCCTAGAGGACAACCGTGTATGCTGGCGTTCGTTCTCACTACAAATGCAACTCCAGAATTTTAATGACTTGTTAATTTCTCTTCATTTCCTTTTAAGCGACATTGTGAAAATCTTTATGCTTGTTAGAAACAATTAAAGTCTCATATTCACTTCATGCTACATTGGAAACAGCAGAATAATAAGTGTGAAATTGCAAGAAAAATGTACCATTTCATTAAATATACAGCTGGCTCTGAATTTGCATAATTATTCATATATGGTCACTAAATCTAAGCATTTATGAGATAATGAAGAGTTTAAAGGCAAACCAATGGACAATGACTCACACATGTTTTGTAATAATTTTGAGGGGAAAAAATTAAAAACTTTAAGCTTGTGTTCAGCTACCAATATGAGCTCATTAATTAGCCTTGGTATGACTTGGATAAATACATTTGTTAGACCGTGTGCAATTACTTGCAATGCAGCATTATAAACATGGACATGGCAGGCATTGTTATTTGTCACATAATGTGAATTTAGAGAGTAAAAATTGAAATTCAGCTGAGAAAAATTAACAGCTTAATAGAATTCTGGAGTTGCAATGGTGGTTGTAGTGAAAACCTGCATACTCAGGGGTCCCCCAGAACTGAGTTTGAGAACCACTGGTTTAGGGGTATAACAGTGGAAAATGCATGTAAAAATCATTAATTTAGAGAGCAGTTTAATTTAAATATGAATTAATTTTATGTATTCCTAACTTTTTCTGTTATCGCAATCATCGGTTTTGTCGTTGTTATTCTTCTTCATCTAATCATCATCATCATCATCATCATCATGATTATTATTATTATTATTATTATTTTTATTATTTGTAGTAGTTGTCATGGGAGCCTTGTATTTGAGGTAACGGCTGCTCCAGTAAGGCTCGAATCATTACATTACACTGACGTGGATGACAGAAGATGAAATAGAACAGTCAGGGATTGGCACCATGGAGAGTGGGGTTATTTCCGGTTAGGAGTTGTTTTGTTTTTGGTTTGGTTAACATTGGCGCTGGCTCCTGCGTGTCGCGGAATGGCTTCCAGCCTCGCGGCATTTTGCGCCCTTAGGCATCGAAAGTTGAGTGGAAGCCATTGCGCAGAGCCGCGCGCTGAAGCTCAAATGATTTTTCGAGGCAGAAATTCGCATTCTTGGATTTTACTCTACACGACACGCCAGGATATCTGGGAGGATATGTTTAAAGTAATGTGCGGATGGATGTCTCGAACCGGGTCTTCGCAGTCATCTCTGTAGGAGGCATAATAATAATAATAATAATAATAATAATAATAATAATAATAATAAACTCGGAAGTGTACTCCAGTGACAAAAATTTGACGAGACCCTGTAAGGCTCTGTCAGTGTAAGCAGCGTCGTCGAGCGATTTTAGACAAGGGGCCTGAAACAGTAAACGCTGATCTTCCCCCACTTGCTTCTTCTGCCAGCATAAACACTCTATTACGCTATGTACAAGTGATACGGCATGTCGCGTGTATGTGCGCGAGCGAGAGAGAGAGAGAGAAAGAGAGAGAGAGAGAGAGAGAGAGAGAGAGAGAGAGACTTTTATTTATGTATTTATTTTGTATTGTATTTATTTTCTGGGGGTTGAAAACAGGTACAAAGCCCCGATATACGAACAGCTGCTGATGACTTTACAACGCAATAAAGCAGCGAACGTATAGGCTTATCTCACCACTAATATCTCACACAAAGTAAAGAACCCATGACTGGCTGGACTCAAGGCTCATAAAATCATGCTTGGTTTTAGACAGATTCATTTGTATTTTTATTGAGGCATAGGTTTTTTAGGTTTTAAATAATTAATAATCTCACTGCATATTGACTTTTCTGCATGTTTCTTTTTGACTGAAGTGTCCTCTGTTTGTGTTAAATTAAAGTAAATGTCAATGTGCTAAATCAATCTCACAGTGAAAGCAGATCAAATTTGGCCACTGCCGCACCTCACCTCTATAGAAGAGCCCTCCTCAAGTGCGTTGTTTCACCACTCATTTTATTTTTAATCACTGCGGCAACACGTAATACTCATACTAATTCTACTGCTCCTACCACTCCTACTACTAATAACAACACTACTACTACTACTACTACTAATAATAATCATAATCATTATTATTATCATCATTATTATTATTATTATTATTATTATCGTCATCATCAGCATCAACATTAGTAAGCCTTGTGATTTTATGATTCAGATGAAAAAGAACTGAACTGCACCTCATGGCGCTGACAGGTACACAAAGCACAACCCAGCAAAACGCGATAAAACAAAACATCGCATTAAAAACTATATTGACCAATAGTAAAGGACATTAACCACTTAATGAATGTTTTATTTTAATGTTTAATTTTTTAAGATTTCACTTTATCCAGAGGCATCTTCATGAGTTTTTATTCGACCTAATATATTTGTCATTGTAAATAGGATTACTATCACTTTTTTGAATCTATAATACATATTCTGTTTGCACGAATCCTGTCTTGGATGCTTATAATGTGAAAATTTTTAATTACTATAGACATTTCCATGAAACAACTTTGTCATCGGAAAACATTGCAAGACCACGGTATCCTCTAATATTGTAACTGGAGGAAAAACGAATGTGCTCGACAAATGTAGTTCAAACTGACGATCCCCCATTATTTGGCGAGTCAATTACAGAGCTGCAATCAAATCTTTATTCAACGCAAAAATGGAGCGCGTTCGATCCACCTCTGTTATTCCCTTAAATGTAGACATCTCAATTAGTTTCCGACTGGTGAACCACTTACGATTAGAAAATCAGCTGAAATAAAAAATTTGTCCAAATGATACGGATATCGCGTGGCATTTTAAACCCAAGGACAAGGCAAGAGGCTATTTTTTAATCGAATGCTGACTTGAACAGTGTATTACTTTTAAAAGCCACAAGGAGGCGACATTGCCTCAGAAGCCAAGCAAGTGCCGGAAGCAAATTTTTCCCTCATGACAGCACATTTTCCCATTGGCAGATGCAAAAAAAAAAAAAAAAAAAAATGGCGTGCATGACATAATACGCCAGAAAAAATAAAAGAAACTCAACCGAAGCTTCTGTAACATACGTGCATCGAGGCACTGGAAGTTGGAGCTGCATCGCTCTGCATTGTAGAAGTATGGTCAGTTTCAAAAGAAAAGCTTTGCGCGCGGGCGCGGGCACGCGCATGTTTTGGGTATCTGTAATAACCTACATACTTAAACATTCTGAGCAAAAATCCATATCACATTGATACCGAAACAGAAATTAGCTTACACAATGTCCTACATAATCAAGTGCAGCACCCACTTCAACGAAGCCTTTTGTTCAGATTGATTGTCAACAGAAACAGATTTGACAGATTATTAACAAAAATAGTTCAGCTGGAGTAATCATACATATCGCACACAGTTTACCTGTAGCTGTGATTCGGGTATAATAGCTGACTACAAATGATGATAATTATCATCATTCTAATAAATCGCCAATTGATTCCTAATTAACGATAAAATCTTAGCACGATTAGCGGAAGTCATCCACAGTCTTACCCTTAGTTCTGTCGCTGGGTGGCACGCGGTGCGATTGACAGGTATGGATTAGAAGCACGCGGGGAGTATCCGGCATCTGGAGCAGGAAATATAGAGCTGGATTGAATCCACTGTCTCGTCCGAATCCAGCCGAATCTTAGAATCCATCGACTGGGCCATCTAGTCCGTCGTGGGTGTGTGTTACCTCCACTCGCGGCATTTTGTTTGGGCTGTGGTTCGAAACAATCCGTCCACATTGCCTCTCTCAGTAAAAACAAGCAAGGACAGAGCGGTGAGATCCGCGGCAGGGAAAGATTGGAGAGCAGAATGCAGCTCTATTCTCTAAAGGGAAATTATATATAAAAAGTTCATGTTCACGGCTATAGTCCACATGACCAGCCGCGACCAATGGAGAGACAGAACGGCTCGTAAAAGTTGTATTGCAAAGTTGTAAATTTTCATACAGAACAGCGGATTTATGGCTCCGTGCTAGAGGGGGGCAGGTCAGGGCGCCATTTTACCTGAAGGACGAAAGCAGAGCGCTAAAACGAGCAAGGGAGACATTATACCGACCTGCAGCGCGTCCCCGACGCCTAATGCACGCTTTTAGTGTCTGCTCCCACCATTGTGTCAACTAATTTTAGTGCATCAGCGCTTCGTGAGTGTATTAATTGTCTTTCATATTATCGATACAGTGCGCAATATCATTTTTTGATCATTGATTTGTTCTATTCCCAGCTGTTGCTCAGGAATTATATTTTAAGGTTTTCAATTCTGTGTGATCCGCTTCTTTTCTAGTTGGTCAGTCATATGAAATCAAATGCAATTTAGCCGCAAAAAGTCGCCGATTAAAAGTTTTTTTTTTTCCCCGACACAAAGTGGTCACATATTACAGCATATCCACTAAAACCTTCAATGAAGAACTGTTTCGGTGCAATATTTTAAAGAAGTCAAATAAAAAAATAAAAAATTGAATGCTCCGATGTTTTTATTTGTTCACTTGTCTTACAATGGACCAAGTCAGATGAAGAGACGAATTGACTTTTTACCAACAATATTCATAATCCCCCCTGTGTAGCAGGTTGTGTGCACCCCTACCATGATCATAATACCAAATCAAACATTTTTCATTTTCACATTAATCGTATGAAGACGGCATACACACTCCCAATACACACAAGATTAATATTGTGAAATCTCTCTACACAGTTACTTAAACAGTGCACATTGTAGCATACAAATACATTTGCCTATTTCTTAGTTATTCTTTAAACACTATAATAATAATGATAATAATAATAACAATAATAATAATAATTTTTATTGTTATTATTATTATTATTATTATTATTATTATACAAATGAGGTAGACTAATTATTTCGTATCACACTTGGAAGTACACAGGCATGCGTGTATATAACAAAATGTCGAAACTTGACACTCTCCATTAAAATATCAGCAAGCATTTTAATACTGACCATTTAGACTGCTAAGAAATTGACATAAAAAAAAAATAAATAAAGACAGGCAGCCGCTAGAGTCACCGACCGAATACGTTGGCTTGAAATTATTCAAAATTGTGCTCGGCCGTTTTTGTTTTTATTTCTTTTATTGTTAGACTCCACAACGAATCGGGTTTGTTTCCTACCACAAAGCATAATGTTTTGTGCAAGTGACAAGAGGTTTGGAGAAGCTTCAAACTCAGGGATTCGAAGTAATAGGCCTTGGCACAAATTCGACCGGTCAGTGAATCCGACAGTTGGTACTTTTTCCCCACGTCTTAGTTTTTGCTTTATTTCCCATGACAATGTTGGGTAGCGACCGCACTTCATGACAGCCTTACATAACAGCTCGATTTCGAAACATACATACAGAATATAGGTGGGTAGTTTAGTAATCCGTAAATGTTAGCATTTAGACTCAAAAGAGTGGCATATATAGACTAATCGGGGTATCAAAACGTTTCAGGTAAGATTGCCGATACACACTTTTCAATCACCGGCCATTACACTGCATCATACACACAGCGAAGTTGGTCCATGTTTCAAGGAAGATCCCGCGCTCAAGTTATGCAATTTTACATGAATGGGACTATCTTATTTGACGGAGGGCGCATTCACGGCGTCTTCTCTCTGAGTGCTTATCTCCGTTTCTTTCTCTGCCTCCTCTTTCTCCGCAGCGTCAGTAACGGCAGAGCAGGGACCAGAACCGATACCGTTGGCCTTGCAGTCCTTCTTCCATTTCATCCTGCGGTTCTGAAACCAGATCTTGATCTGCCGCTCGGTCAGACAGAGCGCGTGCGCCACCTCCACGCGCCTCCGCCGGGTCAGGTACCGGTTGAAGTGGAACTCTTTTTCCAGTTCAAGCGTCTGAAACCGGGAGTACGTCTGGCGTCCACGCCTCCTCTCCGGATCTGCAGAAGAAGAAAACATGGCGCCCAAGAATGCCTGTCCAAAAGGCACAATGTACTGACAATCAAACTTAGTAATTATGTTCTCGTTCAGGAGAAATGTCAATAAACACCTTTGCCAGCAATAGTTTGTATTTTCATTACCAGGCCAGTAAATTTAGTGGCGGTTGAGGGCCTACTATGTAGTCTAAAATATTCTCCTTTGTCAATTTACTACTAAGACACTTCACACGAGGGAAAAAGCAGTTCTCATAAGAAATTAAATCAGGCAGCAACGAAGACTTAATTGAAAAAATAAATATGCCCAGAAAGGATTTAAAGCAAGAGGCTAAAGCCACCATGTATAACAACAACAACAACAACAACAATAATAATAATAATAATACTATAGTATAAGTATTAGTTGTATACTACTACTACTACTACTACTACCAATAATAATAATAATAAGAAGAAGAAGAAGAAGAAGGAGAAGAAGAAGAATTTATATTATTATTATTTTTATTATTATTATTATTATTATAACTGATCCAACTAATGGGACAGACAGTGGCGCGCACACAGACACCGCGGCGAACCTCAAAGCAGCGGAAGTCTAATTAATTTATGGCTGTGGATGTCATTACTGCCGCCGTAAAAGTTTTATGATACACTCGCGGCACAGAGCCAGAACGAGACACGTTGAGCCTTCGGTTGTGGATTAAATGTAATATCAATTATACAAATTCAAAGCAGTCGTACAGGTATGACCATACCTGTTGAGCGCATCCATGGATAGAGACGGAGATGTTCGTCGTTGGGCGAGCAGGGGTCACCAGCACCGGCCGTACTGGACTTGGTCAGGTTATTGCAGAGGAGATTCTGTTCAAACGCGCCATAGGGCAGGTTGCAAGCATCCGCGCCTGCTCTAAACCCATGGTTGTAAACAGAATGGCTCTGGTAGGCGGCATTATTAACGCCATAAAATCTAGGCAGAGACGCGTGAAAGGGCGCTGCCCCGACTTCGTAACCGACTGTCTCCGCGCACTGAGCCCGGTCCACGGCGGACGGGAAAGCAGCGCTCCCCTCCGTACACTTGCTAAAAAGTCCGTTCACATAGTAAGAGGAACTCATAATTTTATCCAGTGATTTGTTGGCGCAGAGTCTTCAGTGTCGTTTTTACGACGCGCGTGATGAATGACAGCATTACGCCCCAGATTTACGCCATACCCCATTTTCCCAAGAAGAAGGAGAATGCGCTCATGTGATCACACCTCGTGACCTAATACAACCAATAACAGTCCATTTCAACAGAGCGCAAGAACATTGCAAGAGAAGCAAAAAAAAACAAAAAACACACACACACACACACACACACACTGCAGCATGTATGCACATACTAAAACGCACAAACACACACACACACACACACACAAACGTCAGTATGTGTGCACACACTCGTATACACAGGCATGAATGCAAAGTCATGCTCACACAAGTACAATGCTTTAACCCACACACAAACACACGCCTAATAAAGCTGTAAGTGAGATTCTCAGCGAAATGGTCATGAGTCAGTTGTTTGAAGAGGCAAAGACATTTTCTCTCTTTCTCTCTCTCTCCCACTGTGTGTGTGTATGTGTGTGTGAGAGAGAGAGAGAAAGAGAGAGAGGGCTAAGATAAGGTATCTATGCGGGTTTTTTTTTCCCCTCGAACGTCAATATGCAGACGCCAAGCACATTATCCATCCTGCAAAGCCGCAACATAGTGCGAATTGCACCAGTGCTTTCGTAATATTTACCCTAACCTCATAAAAAGCCTGAAACTATTTGTAAACAAATATTTATAGAGGGTATACCTTCTGCAGTAACCTGCATCCGACATGGCGGCACAATCAAATGCGCTAAAGCTCACGCAGCTGTGTTTGCAGCCATAAAACGAACCAAATGAATGTTCAGCTTACTACCACTTCGCGGCACTGCTATTGCAGTTTAACATGATATTTTAATTCTAAATATAATAATAATAACAATAACAATAACAATATCAATAACAAATAATAATAATAATAATAATAATAATAATAATACTACAATACAGGATAAATGGAATGGCGAGACGAAATTATGTGAACTATACATGCGCGCGCGTACACACACACACACACACACACACATATGTGTGTCTGTGTGTGTGTGTGTGTGTGTGTGTGTGGTGTGTACGCGCGTGTGTGTGTGTGTGTGTGTGTGTATACATGCTAACGTTATATGTTTGAATATTTTGAGTTTGTGTTGTTGCTTTTGTTTTATTGGATGCGAAATATATCCCATCCCCTTAAGTTGATTGGTAATTTTTCGTTTATTGACTTAGTGCTCGATAACCTCCTTTCGATTGGAAAACACAATATGTGATTTATGCAACATTTCCATGCACGCAAAATAAGATGCAGACGAGTTATATGCGCGAACTCGTAGACACGGGTTCAAATATGCTTTGATTTTTTCAGACGAGATAGTTTTGATATTTTATTTAGATTCTATTTAGTCCGAAGATTTTCTTTTGTTCATCAGTAACAGGAAGGGATCTTTCTATTATCACAAAGCCGGTGAAAGAAAGCAAAACACATACAATGACCCAGTTCCCGCATTTTTATTTTTTATGCGATGTTATGTCGGTGCTGGTAATGAGGGCAGGACTGGGTTGAAGACATTATGTGATTTTTGCAGTTGAAACACAGTGCGGTGGCGCCATATTCTTAAAATAGCGAGAGATGGACTCATACACACAAGCTACAGGACTATGCTCTCATACTCGCGCAGGCACACTTCAGCACAGGAAAACGAAAACACAATCGCTCACGCTCATTACACACATGTACAAACAGGGTCATTCTTGATTACACCAACGGATGCAAATATTCGACGCGTAGCTCAGTCCAACGTGAGCGCAGATCAGACCATGACAAAGTAATCGTTTCATTGTTTAAATTACTTAAAATTTCGTTGCAGTACAGCATTACTGTTCATTCATGAACTTCACGAGACAAACAATTCATTTCGGAAATTATTTTGATGGCGTTGCCTCTTCTAATTAACTTTTATGTTTACTTTAGTTTACCATCATGTGTTTGCGATACAAGTCTGACAATAAGGTGCCAGTAAATTATTTATTGAAGCAATTGTTCAATTCTAATAAATCTAACTGTAGTATTTTAGTTCTAGCAGTATTTTGGCGATATGCCAACAATGCCATCTCTGGAGCAAGAACAACCATTTTACAACGAAAAAATTTACAGCATGCCAGTCTGGTCATGGTCAGTCGAAATTATAGGCTACTTAAAATTTTATTAGATTATTTGACATAGTCTAATTTTCATTCGAACTTTAATCCAAATTTTAAAATATAAATTCCAATATACATTCACACCTCCCGTTTTTTTTTCAGAACAAAAAGTTTGGATTTTAAATTTCGTCCTATCGTGGAGAATGCATGTCCACACAATCTCAGACGACGGAAACGTTTGATCATAGGGTATGATCGTTCATCCATATCTTTCACAAGCGTGCAAAAAGTTATCATTTTCATTATCAAAATATTTCTTTTACATAGGCCTGAATTTTACATAAAGGGAAAAATTCGTGGGAAAGGGTCGAGTATTATTTGGAAAGTCTTCGATTTATTATTTTCTTCTTTTGGTATTATTAAGACGTAATTCTTGTGGAGGTAGAATAGCGAATGAGTCAAATAACAGAAGAAGAAAATGGGTGCTTATTGTGCTAACAGCCATAAATATGGAGACAAGAACAATAGGCCTTACAGCATTTACAATTTCTCCATACATATTGATTGTGGTATTATGTCTCATATTACAATTGAAATCACACGACTATCAAAGGCATTGAATGCTATTTAGCAGATGAAAACGAAAGAATTTGCCTCGGAAACCGTTGGCGCATTAGCAGCAATTAAAAAGAGACGCATTTGTTTTTAAAGTGACCCCTGAGTTATCAGGATTTACATGACTGATAAACATCTGCAGCCGGCAGCCCCAGACATAAAAGTTCGTTGAGGTGCATTTTTATTTTTTTTTGTTATTTTTTTGTTTCAGGAACTTATCATCCAAAAGCTCACTGAAAGTACCTACAATGATGCTCTGAGGCAATACTGGCATGCATTTAACGAGCATTTCAGTCTTATACATATAAATACCTTAGAATTACCACACCAGTGAAAAAAAAATAGAAGACCACTGTTCTTAACCTCCGGAGAAAATAACCTCAAATAATGTGGTTTTGAAACTTTTCTCCAAATGAGGACGCATATTTTTGATGATACCATCAGCGTAATGTAGGTCCAGATAAGTAAAACTATCAGTGAAGATGCGTGTCCTAAATGCTTGCCGACGGAAATATCTCTATTATTTTCAACAAAATTTTACCCTGAACTAGGCCTTATTTTCCTAGTTGGTGGAGCAGGACTGCCACCTACTGGTAAATACTGATTCCAGCATGGCTATATTGAAGCATGCTGACGTGTAAACTGTTCTCGCCAAACTGGTATTTCCACTGGAAAAAATGAAAATAGAATACCTGGAGTGTGTTTGGTCTGTCCTTCTGTATGTACTGACAGGTCAGTACACAGGGAATTAAAATTGTTGGGTTTAATTAATAAAACGGGATCTGGTGAACCTTGCAAAACAAATTTAATAGAACAACAACAGATGGTCACAATTATAATAAAGTAAACATTATGGCATTATAAATAGGTAACCTTTACTTATAGCATGATGAAATATTTAATAAAGTACAATTAAGTTTAATAATATGCAATACAATTTACGCTCCAGTTAAAACACTAAGAAAATGCGCATCCAAATTAAAATGCCACAAAATCCTATTTCAGGAATCAAAGGCGCAGGGGGAAAAAAAAAAAAACTAGCAGAATGCACCTCGTGTGCACATAATTTAAAAACAAAAATGACATTAGTGTAGACTCTGTTCCATCAGGAAAAAATGAATTTAATTATAGTTATGAAGCACGAATTTCTTTGAAACAGTCCTGGAGAAAATAGTCATGTTTCTCCTCGTGATGATCGGCCATTACTCTGGAAACAACCAGAGTCGCAGACGTAAGTATCTTTTAAGAAGATAACTCTCTAGAACCATCATTCAGCAAAATTTGCCAATCATTTAAAGGAAAAAAATGAACTGCATCATTTATTTGCCCCAAATCTCGCATAAATGGCAACGGACACGGGCATGCAGCATTCCTCCAAAGAAAATTGCAGGGTTAGAATGAACGTTTTGTCAAGACTACTTTTTGTCCAGATCAGGTACAACAAAGGCAGCTCGAGATCTGACCGCGAGGAAATGAGCGCTGAAGACGTCCAATAAAGGAAGCGATTTCAGTCTTCTCCTTTGTGCGCGAGAACAAGCCATGCGGGAGAAACACAAACGGGGGCTCGGTTCTGGATATCGCCTGATTGTGTCTGGACGGCCATAAACTAATTAAAAGTGGAATTCCAGACAGAGCTGTAGACCGCGAGCGTTTTATTGCACTGTCTCCGGAAGGCCCTTTGAAGTTTTCGTCCATCTGAGGCTATTGCGCGTCATAACAACTTAGCTCAAACTGGGCTACGGGCCTGCAGACAAACTTTGACCACTTCAGTGTGTGTTCACATTCAAGGATCGATAACAATCGCGGTTTCAGAAGGGTGCCGGGTGTTGCACATGTTGGCGTACGGTGACTGTGTGATGTTGTAGTTCAGATTCGTCTGGCTTCCCGTATTTATAGAAATTACGTAGCTGTGCTATTTCATTTCTGCCTTTAGCTGTGAGGCGTTGGACGTCTCTCTCGCGCAGCAGCTCTTTGCACCCCATAAACGGTTATGGCGGTAATTGTCTTTTATGACAGTATACAGCTAACGGCCCTCCCTGCCAGAGGCGTCTACGACCATCTTCACAACCTGTCTGTGCAGAAATCAAACAGGCCTATTAGCTTCCAGCGAAAATTTCGCGAGTCTAGATTTTAAAATACAACCTGTGTTTGTTCGTGTGTGCGTGTGTGTGTGTGTGTGTGTGTGTGTGTGTGTGTGTGTGTGAACAAGAGTGTGAGCATGACCAGCTGTGTTTATGCGCTTGAGAGAGATGGAGAGAGAGAGAGAGAGAGAGAGAGAGAGAGAGAGTGTGTGTGTGTGTGCGCGCGCGCGCGCATAAACCAGCTGTGTGACGCGCGAGTCCATGTCCAACTATTTTTAACACATTACCCCACTCCATTGGATTTCATTCTTAAAAACCACATTTCCATATGCGCTTAGGCCTCGCATATTTATGTCACAAATATCAAGATGGCGTCACCTAAAAATAAAAACGTGGTTAAGCAGCCCTTGGGCGCGCTTTATTCTCTATCAAGAGTGACTTGTTGGCAGAAATAGCTTAACAAAAGAAATAAAAAATATCAGAGGAAACAAAACTACTGAATAAAATAGCAGGGACATCTTATCCACAAATATAGGTGATTTAAATGTTCCACATTTTAAATGCAAAAATATAGAGAACCGTCGCCTGCAATCGCGAGCACATATTAGCATTTCATAGGCCCCACAGGCCGGAACATTCCGCCCGGAGTCTGCACCAAATAAACAAGAGGGAATAAATACTGGCAGGCATTTCAGTAAGTTTTTAATATTTAAATAACGTACAAACTCAGTTTCATAACAGCCTGGTCTCATGACCACGAGGTATTAATAACATTAAACAAACAGTGCTTCCTCTTCTTCGACAGAAATACCTCTCTTCAGAGTTTAAGTCAACGAAGTTCATAAATAATAACAGTAAATGGAGATGTACACCGGTAAGGAGAGGCCATAGTCTCTGGGCTAATATTTGCTTATATTTAGCAGCTATAGATTCAATATTCACGTAGGTAGTTGTGAGACATAGTATATGCAGTAAACATATGAATACCCTCACGTGGCGTCACATACACTAAGTAGTCCATTTCATAAGATATTGCATTTCAAAAGGTCGTTGCAGCTCATGCCGACTCCAGGAAAGGTTTCCTTTGATTTCCAGTCCTGTGTTGCACCTTTCACGAAGTTCATCTGAGCGAAGACTATTGTTACATCGCAAACGACCCTGAGTTACACAAGAACTACTAAACAAATTAATACATTGCTACATTGCTATTCTACGAATTCCAGTCACAATCTAACACGGGTCCCCTCATAGATGACTCAAGTATGAGGGCAAAACTAGACCAAGTGATTGATATATTTTTTAAACAGAAATTAACGAACAGATTCAGTACAGATTGCAATTTTGTGCAATACAAGGTAGTTTGAAATGAGGAACATACAGACATTAGATTGGCGAACAGACACAAACATGCGGCCATAGCAAGGTTTCCTATCACTTTATGAAACCAGCTAAGCATTTAAGATTGATAGAGAGAAAAAATAACGTAAATTCACATTTGGTTAGGAATTAGAGTCGTCCAACGCCTTTATTTTTCATTTAAATCATATATATGCTTAATATTTTTGTTTCACGCGGCTATTCAATCGTCTTTCGGTCCATCTTTGCTCGTTTTTTTCATCTTCATTCGGCGATTCTGAAACCAGATTTTAACTTGCCTTTCAGTGAGGTTAAGGAGTCTGGCCACTTCGTATCTGCGGTCTCTCGTGAGGTACATGTTAAAAAGAAATTCCTTCTCGAGCTCAAGGATCTGGTGCTTGGAGTATGGGCAACGTTTTTTCCGCGTGGAGCTTGCGTGCAGCCAGTTGGACACCGGATTATCTGAAAGAAAGGCGCCGGACAAGTGAGAAAGGTTCAGCATTTAACTCCCCTTTAAGTCGTATAAATAATCAACAGGCCCAATTAAATCAAATAAAAGCGTCAAAAGCAAGCACACCAGTACCTCTCAGTCGCCAGCTTGTGTGCGCTCGAGAAAATACAGGCTGGTTTTGTCAGCTACCATGATGGGTCTTAATATACATATGAATTTTACAGAACAAGTCCAGCAGCACTTTGTGTCCAAGAAATTTTCTCACGATTTACAAAACAGAACAGATATTGCCTCGACTTGGCGACAGAATATCATGGTTGCAGCCTCCTGGTGGCCCCAGATTCGAGGTGGGCGAAATTCGGGAAGGGTACACTTACTTGGATCGGCTTCAGGCTTCTCCTCGGCGGATGCACGTTCCGCGCTCGGCTGGGACAGGGAGGACGGGCTGGAGAGCGCGCTCTTATCCGCCGGGGGCGACCCCCCAGTGAAATCGGACAGGAGCAGAGTGGTGCTTTCCGCCACGCCACGGGTCACGATCTCCGGTTTGACGGCACAATGCTGACTCGACTGTAATCCGTTTAGGGGCAGCGATCCAGCAAAAGGCTCCAGTAGCCAAGATTGCATATACCTCCCGTCCGAGTCTCCGACGGTGCCCTGCGGATTCCCGTACGGATGATACACTGAAGACACCCCGCTCGGAGCTTGGGTGGGCACAGAACTCCAGGACGCGCTGAACGCGGATGGTTTGGTCTGGAAAGTGCAGGGTCCGAACTCTGCAGGTTCCGGGAGCGCGGTCGGCCGCGCGCTCTGCAACCCGGGTCCGGCAGGGTATCGGGGAGTCGAACAGTACTCGGCGTCCGCGAGGACAAGAGAGTCCACGTAGTAACCACTCAGTGTTCCTGGCGCTGACATGACAAAAAGCACTCTCGCATTTACACGCGCACACACAAAACACACAAACACGCGCAGGCAGGCACTGTACTATCGCCACAAAATATCAATCCGTAGAAATCAAGTGGCAACTTGCCCCCGACAAAGAACTACAGTCAGCTCATAAGTTGAACGTTGCTTGCCATTCGATTGGGTGACATACGCACGTGATCTCCGAGACAGAACAATACGGAATAAATCAGTCTGCTCGCTATTAAATGGCCACCGTTTCTCTCCAAACGCCTTGCAACGAGGATCATGGATTTTTATGCAAACAAGTATTACTATATATATATATATATATATATATATATATATATATATATATATATATATATATATATACATATATATATATGTGTGTGTGTGTGCGTGTGATGAGGTTGATTAGTCGTGAGTGCGAAATTCTTTGGACCCGCGTATTTGTGGGTTTCGAATCCTCTGAAAAAATTTTGGCGGAAATTATGGAAAAAGCGCTCCACGGGGCAATGTTACGAACCATTGCCAATGCCAAAACTTCCAAAAGCTGCATCTCAAAATGGAGTCTCAATGCTGCAAATTGCCGATAATTAAATATTGCAAGAACATCCAGAGAGATTGCCTGGTGAGCTGTGACCTATCTTGGAAAATAAGCCAGCAACGACATCAAACTAAATATGGATGAAGCTTTTCCAAAAAGTCAACAGAGTCTTCGTGGTTAAATCAATGGTCTTATTCCTGCGAAGTGTCCTCTCAAAATGACCAAACTCGCAGCATTAAATGTTTTCGCTCCAAGAGCAGCAAACACTGCCACATGAAGAGCGAATTTAATAAATTGCTCAACTTGCACAAATTAATTATTATTTGATTAGATGAGATTATTAGATAATTATTAGGTTCGCCATAACATAAGTGAGACCATTCACTATTGGGCCAATCAGATACACAGAACACACCAGGATAATGGTATATATGGTATATATGGTATATTTATATATAAACCTCTGGCAGAATCAATATAAGTATGTTTGATTTTTCGCCATTATCACGGGTAAAACGGCCCAAATTAGCTTGGCAAACTCAGTGGGACTCGTCAGGATAAATTATATAATATGAGAGAATGCATTTGGCCCTAAATTATTGTGCAGGTCATGCATGTGTGTGCTGAAGTACTGTAAGAAAAAAACATGTGGTGACGACATAACATCAGTTTAACAATAGCAAGAACAACAACCAGATCAATACAAAAACAATGCTAATACTAACACAAGAATAACAATAACTTCCACTACTACTATTGCTGCTGCGATTAATAATAATAATAATAATAATAATAATAATATTGTTAGTATTCCTGCTGTAAAATGATTAGTTTGTAGAAAAAGTCAACAAGAAGAAAAGAAGCGGCATTTTAAAACAGCACGTGCAGCTGCTGACGTCAGCGGAAACGAGCATTCGTTATTTTCTGATATTTTCTGTATTTCTGCATTCATGAAATTGAATAGGGGTTTACACAATTAAGACTATAGTCATGCATTAAAAGAACGTATCCAAGATCCACAAATTATTCGCCAAAAAGATCCAAGGTGAAAATGGTTGGAATCTTTATTGAGTTTATTGATTCTCGGTTTGTATGTTTACTTTTATCGTGCTTCTTTAATTCTCATTCCCTCCTGTGACTTTTGCAAATTGCATTGTATAAATTAAGAATGTTGAAACACGCAGAAGAACGAAAATGTATGTATGCGCTTATGCGTGTACATACACAGTGCAAAGCGCATATATATATATATATATATATGCATTTTCGTTCTTGTGAATGTATATATGTTTACGTGAAGCGTGAGTGCGCTCGTGCGCGCGTGTGTGTATCTGCGCTCTGCACTGTATGCATGTAAACGTATAAACGTATATATACATTTTAGTTCTTCTGCATGTTTCAACATTGTTAATATTGTTTAAAAAAAATTATATATATATATATATAAATATAAAAAAATTATATATATATATATATATAAATATAAAAAAATTATATATATATATATATAAATATAAAAAAATAAATATAAATATATATATAAATATATATATATATATATATATATATATATATATATATATATGTCTGTGTATACGTGTGTGTCTCTGTGTGTGTCTGCGTATGTGCACATAAAATTCCCGCACTTGATCTCTGCCCAAACGTTGCAACTTTTACATGAAATACATTTTAAAAGCGTAACAAAATCCAATTTTCACCTTGAAGAAACATGTTTGAAGTACCGTAACGTCCCAAATAAAAAGGTGAAAATACGGTCTTCATTTTCAATTCCCACAAAATCCCAGACGTTAACATTTCAAGTGGAATGAATGACTAAATAAATAAATGTTTTTATTTAAGATTACCGAAAGACAGAAAAACTTTGACTGCTCTCAAGACGGACTCGAAATAAAGTTCAAGGTAACACAGTTAATGTAGGCTATTACATATTTTCCCACCGATTCCAAGATACTCACAATATCCTTATACAGACTCTGAATCTTTGTTTTACTTTGTAGAGCACGAGTGAATATAAAATGTCTGCGGACTGGGGGCGAAGGCCTGACCAGGCTCGTCCGCTCCGGTACTTTTATTGGCGTGTAATAAATGTAACCTGGGAACAACACCCTTAAGCGTAGGCTATATGCCACAGGATTCCAATGTTTTTTTTTATTTTAATATAGGCTGGACTTCTCAATTAATTAAACCCATTTGGAAATTCGAATAGTAAAACTATGCGTTATAGATATAAGTACTGACATATTTTGGATTTCTTTTTGTCGCGTTATCGGCGCGAACCAGACGAGGAAGTGCTGTTTTTCCTGCTGTCTTTTTTCTCTCTTTTTCAGACATTGATAGCAGCCATCTTCAGAATCGCTCCGGGTGACGCTCCATGGGCCGGTTCTGCGGCTGTAAATGAAGCTGAAAGGTTATAACTCGCCCTCAGTTTATACCGCAGAGGCTATTCACTTCTTTTTCGGGGGGCAGATAGAAGCCAGACTGTCGGGTTTAAATATCACCATAAAGCTCGTGCTTCCTTTGTATTTAGTTTATTGAGCAGCGGCCGCATCCGGCTCTCCATCGGCGCGCCACTGAGGTCGCTGTTTCGCGCGCAGTTGCACTCAGACTGCAATGATCGTAACCGAGGCCTTGCCTCCCCGCCTGAGCCGGAGATTCTGACATGATTCCAAGTCCACAAACCCCCACCCCTCGCCAGTTTCCAGGGCAGAAGGACAAACGGACACACAGGCTCATAGACGTATTATAAATCGACAGATATGCAAGCACTCACACGTCCGCTTCAAGTCCCTAAATGCTAACTCCACATGAGGCTGACTGATTACAAAGGAAACTGTACTGCGTTCTCGGTGATGAGGCGAATTTAACTGTGGCAATGAAGACAGTTTCGTGTTGTAGAGGTAGGAACCGGAGCCCAACAACATGAAACTACCTAGACCACTCGACAGTCTGTTCCAAACTTTCACGGCGACACACGCCTGCTACGCTCTCAAGTTATATTGTAAAATACATTCCAGCTTAATAGTTTATACAAGTAAAATTCGGGTTCGGCAGTGCTGAGGGAAAAACCAAAAGCAGGCGGTTAAGCACATATTCCGTGAATTTTATTAAATATCACTTTTAAATATGACACGATAATCCTGCCGCAGCTGAACTCACCGAACTCATTGCAGGGGTAGGTGAACTTGTCGTCGGGCGCCGTCCTCTTTCGGTAGATTGAGGTGGGGTCCTCTGCCCTAGCACAGCGGCGTTTGCATCCTCTCCGCCAGAGAAGTCCACACCGAACTGCGGCAGGCGGCGAGTACAGGCGAAGGGCAATCCACGTATACGAGCCTGTCATAAAACCCCACGAATGCCGGCTAACCTCTCGCAATACTGGTTACACACATATTATGGCCGTCTAGGCAGCATTTAAATGGGCTACAATATCTATGCCTGGGAGGACGACAGCGCGGAGATTTGCCCGGTAGACATGTAGTTTACACAATCTGCATTACTTAATCCTTCATCCCGCACATAAACAATCGCAGATACACTTACAAACATGTATACTTTCACAGATTGGTCTATGCTATTGGACCAAGTTTCGTGCCGATATCTCATTCAAAACGAACTACGAAAAAACATCAGCCATACAATGAAAGACAATGAAAAATTTAAACTATATGTACCCACCAAGTTCAGAACAGGGAAAAAAGTTTATATTTTCCTCGTTGTCCTGATTTAATCATCTCATGAGGCGACTGTTCTGATAAATGCAAATTACGGGTTAATTTCATTTTTCCTTTATTGACTTAAACACATAACTCTTGTAGGTAGACAGATATTAAAATATATATTATATATAATATCACAAAAATGGGGTTTACAGGAATATGTACATTAGCATTTGGACAAGGGCTGCGAATCCATTCAGCCCTGTATTCATTTTGTCAAATGCTCGGATAATAATAAATAATTTACATCAGCTTATTTAATATTTGCAAATGCTTTTAAATAGTTCATTTTAAAACAGTTTAAAGCATGCACATCTCTGAATTAAATATAATGTTGAACAAATACATCAATGTAATAAACGCCGAAATTCATCATCCAAATCCAAATTTGAAAACATTCGAAGTTCACGCTTTGAAGCGTTGGTTGAATAGGTTTGCTGTCATCAGTCCATCCGATGATAAAGTAAAATTAAGAATTACGGCAAAACAGGCAATTGTAACTCTTTGTAAATAAACTGTTCAAATCAAGGGTGATGATGATGATGATGAAAACAATAAAAAAAACGAATATGAAACTATTAAAAAAAAAAACACCCTCGAACCGTCGCTGACACAGATAGCAAACATGGAGGTCATCTCTAAAACTGAATGCGGCTCGCGCAAACTTGAATGTGGAAGGTGTCGAATAAACAAAGCTCAAATAAAATTTTTATCACGAAAAACTATAATTTGCTGTAAGCTCCCGGATTCTATTTTCTCGGTTCATTTTCTTCAGTTTCATACGGCGGTTCTGGAACCAGATTTTGACTTGTCGGTCGGTCAGGTGGACGTTACGACTGATCTCTAGGCGACGCTCGCGAGTCAGGTACATGTTGAAAAGGAACTCTTTCTCCAGCTCGAGGGTTTGGTGCTTGGTGTAGGGGCATCGCTTCTTACGCCCACTCTTCGCTGTCAGCCAGTTTGCAGTATTTTCATTTTTTGGTTCTCCTAAAAAAAAATAATAATAATAAATATTAAAATACATTTTAAAAGAAGGCAAAATTATCTGAAAGCGCAATAGAAAGAAATTTGTGAATTACGAACCAAATAGTACATTTGCTTTTCATCCTTATTTTTTAGTCAACATCTGTAATACGTAAAATGTACTCTAATAATAAATCCCGTTCTATTCATATTGCCCCAAGTAAGCTATGCGAGATTGTGTCGCGATAATATGTCTGCAAAACCCATCCTGATGAATACACGATGAATACACTACCTAAGGCCGTACTATACAAATACTCAGTTTAGTTCAACTGTAGGCAATGCACATTTACAAAAATGTGAAAAATATTCTCAATTTTGATTAATTCTTTCAGATTAGCCGGTCATTAATAGAATCATTTTAACTGCTGGATCAGTTGGCAATTAATATTGGACAATTTGTCGCTTATGTCTTTTATTAGTATGCATCGCGAGAGAGGGGAACGAGGACAATGGCTGTGTCGTGAACATTTATATACAGCGCAGTATACGGAAGAGAGGGGAGGACGACTCTATAAATGTTTACAACTGGAGAGAACGCCCCAGTCTACAGTAGTAACAAAATGACCCAATATTATTCACGCCCTTGGCTCACACTGAGTACAGACATCATTCACATACCTTTACGGTGAGGATGTGGCTCACCTTTGCTGTCGGTCTCTGGGCTGCCTTTGCACGCGTCTGGGCCCTGCGGAGAAGCCGACTCTCCTGCCGACGAAGCTCGGGACTCCTCTCCCTGAATAGGAGCGCGCGGCGCGCTGAGCGATGACGCTTCCTCGCTCCCCTTCCTAGCTGCCTCGGCTGAGGTAGACGACGACGACGGAGGGGTGTCAAAGCGAACTGGGTGCTGCGGGTCAAAGTGGGGCGGGTTGGACGGAACACCGTGAAAAACTTTTGAATGCGCCTGCGAGTGGGTCATGCGGAAATAGCCGGGCATAGGAAGATTGCCGCTGTCACTGACTGAACAACCGGCTGTAGTCAACCTGGTGTAGGAGAGGTCTTCCGCGGGTGGCAGTCTGGAGCACTTTTGCGACTCGTAGACACAGTAAGCGTTCTCCTCTTTGATGTTCGGAGAGAAGCACGGGGTGACTTGCTGGCTTGCGACCGGCTGGTTGACGCGGCATGACCTCGAGGCGTCCAGCCACGTCTCCGTCACGGGCAAGTAGGGGCTGGACGCGGGGACCATGTTCTGAGAGCCGAGCTCGTCGCGCTTACCCAAACCTGGAAAAAATCCACAGTTCTGTAGCCCGTATGGCAGCTCGGAAGCGGGCGGCACACACGCACTGCTGCCCTGATAGTACGGCGCGCAGCTCTCGCCTCTGACGCTTATCAGCGAGTCCACCAAAAACGAGTTTCCTGGAGGGCTGCCGGAGCATGACATTGTTGTGGTGTAATTTGGCGAAGGCAGAAGATAGCTCTCTCTGGCTGACATTTCTTGTGCAAAACATGCCGAATATGATTAGCGATACCCCCACTGCACGAGGAGAACCGAAAACCAATTGAAACTTCTGTGGAAATAAGACTCCGCCCATCCAGAGCCACGTAACGACACGGGGTCACATCCATCTCGGTCTTAAGCATAAAAAAATAGCGAAAGTGTACATTCCGTTAGTTTAATCTTGAATAATAAGGATGTACGAGCTCTCCATAGAAAAAAGTGATCGCCCCGACTTTAAAGCACAAGCGCGGCCTACAGAGCTCCACAGAACCATAGAATTTTACTGGCTAGAATCTTAAAGATGGATGTCATGAAGCTAACATCAAATCAGTTCTATGAATGTTTCTTCACCGACGTTTGAACAAAATCTCCGTTTTTAACCTGGAATGATACCGCGGGATGGGAGCTCAGAATTAAGCGCATTAAAGCAGCGGCTAGTATAGAGTCGCGGGAAACAAAAACAAGCGGTATCCGTGGGGGTGTCACTGCTTTTTTTTCTGTCGTTTTTGTGAACGTGTAAGATTAAATTAGGAAAAAATTATAAAATGGGCTGTTTTAACGGCATAAAACTCGACAAAACTTCAGTTATCAATAGTAGGCCTACAGACCATCATATTCACCCACTTAACACGACAGTAAAATAAATTAGGCTATTTGCTGAATACAGAGATAATTTAAAGAATGTAAGATAAGTAGAAATGGTTTGGTAGCTTTTTTTTTTGCCGGAAGGCAGTGGTTGTATGTAATCAAAACTAAGATGTTTCGGAGCGTTAGTGCTTTCACGGATTTTTCCCATTTCATTGACAGAAATAAATTAAAACAGGAAATTCTTCGAAATTAAGTTTGTTTTGATAAGAAAACGTGCATATCTCGGGCATAATATCACACCTAAATTAACATGTTCTATAATCTGTGAAAATTAAAAATGACATTCTGCAAGCGCCATAGAGGGGGAAAAAAACATAATAAACGCGAACTTGGTCGGCTATAAACATAAACCGCAGGAATTAATATGACAAGACATATAATCATGCCACAGATTTAGATTCTCTGCCGTAGCCGACAAATAAATAAATTAATTTACTGCGTTGAGTTTTCTAAAACAAAAATACTATGCTTCTCAGAAGAACACTAGGCCAACCACTGATTGCTGCAGATCATAATGAAAACTAATAAGCTTTAGAATGCGTTCTTTTCATTCTGCATTTTTTTCTATGTTAGAGGGTTTTCATGCTGTTTGGTTAATTTATGTTATTTTGTAAGGCTAGTCCCGATAAGAGAAATAATTTAAAATGAAAAGGAGACTCTTGTCCCACGTATGTGTATAATACTTATTTTCGCCCCGGAGAAAATTACCAGTGCAGTCATATACCGTTTTCTGCGAATGAGTAGATGAGTGCGCATAGGCCTGTACTGAATGGTATCCATGTATATGACAAATCTATTAATACTGCGTTTAATGAGAAGCACTGGAACCAATCTGAATGTAACTTATTTTAAGTAACGCGAAAGAGCAGTGATTCTACTGCGGCATCTCTTGTCCAGGCCATTTAGAAAACAAACATGCGGGTAATCCCTGGCGCAAAAAAAGATGGGCAAATTTTTCCTGCCTCATGTGGGTGACTAACATGAATAAATGAATGAAAAAATAGGAATCAGATTGGAATGAGTTTAAAAATCGGATCACAGCCCGACAGGACGGCACCGAATGTCTGATTGCGTAATCCAAATTGCAGTCAAAAGACATATACTTCCCTATGCGTTCTAGACATGCAGAAATTATTCGCAAATATTGGTCAGAACATTTGTTGTGAACTACTGCCCATTAAGATTAGAGTATTTCAGAGGTTAAGTTACCGTGCAATTCCAAAAAAAGCGCTTTGTGACAGTGATTATTCATATCTTCCACAACTGAGCAAGCATAGGCATATTCTTGCTTCGTCTCAAGAAGCTTCAAATGTTCAGAATTGCGGCTCTTTATTGCATCCAAAGCGGAAGCTTTTATTTTTCACTGGAGACAATGGGGAACACGCGCGCAATAAACCCTATGTTTAAATGTTTCCACACAAGGGTTTTCCTTGTGCAAAACCAAAACACTGCCGCAACACAGCCTCTGCACTATATCGTAGTCTTCTTGTTGCACTGAGGTAATTTGAACTTCAACAAGCGGAACTTTGAACGCAATGGCAGACAAAGCTGAATAGAAACTCGCTTGTCATAATAAAAACATCGCCAAAAGGTTTAAGTTCTTACAATCATAGGTCTGTAAACAATTATGGACAAGGCACCCATGTTCCCCGATGTGTGCAGTGAAAAATGGACACGCAAGGCGCAAAGTTTATAACAGTGCGGAGCCGTTAAAATATTCCACAAATATGAGGAAAATAGATTCTACAGACCCGGTCAGCTGCAACTTATCCTAGCGCCTGTTTACTTATTTACTTTCCTTTGCTTGAATAATTGCCGGCTGCAGCTCATATAGTGGGCTTAGCCGTTTTAATATAAGCCTACTTGAGCAACAAGCGACGCCATAATGCAATGTCTCCCCTAGCATTTGGCATTGCCTCGACATGTGCTTGTAAATATAAATATGCCGAACGAGTGACTACAAGCAGTATAATAGCGCCGAACGCGTGTGTTCGTTTACTAGAAACGTTCGCATCTCATCAGATGAAACTAAACGGCTTTTCAACAACCATAAAGGCGACTGGAATTATGTTTTTAAATAAAATTTACCTGTACGCGCGTTTGAGACATGTGAAGGCAAAGCACAAGCCTCGGAGGATCCTGCAGGCGATTCGGCACCGTCGACAATGACATTGATCGAAAGAGCGCCGCCCAGTGGAGAAGCATCGGGAGAGAACAGAGAGGTAAGGAGTGGGAGCCAATGCAGGCCGCCTAAAACGCATTAACAAATGAAGCGGGGAAGACCAGCGCGCTGTGGGTTTTAAAGACGCTGTTCTGTAGTAGTTTTCGTATTCTGGAAACAGTCAATAACCTTGGTTCTCAGACTGTTTATTGCACGAAGCACTCCAATCCCGCAACTCCGGACACAGGCGGCCTGGCTTTATGGCCCTGGTTGCTGGAGCAACGGGAGGGATGTGTCGCAATTAGGGTCTGGATTCCAGAGACGCTAAAGAAGATGCGCCGGACCGGACCTGGGGCGGTATGCCACGATCATAAACTCCAGGTCTTTGTTTATTGATCTTCAGACTTACTGTCATGCGGTCGCGGTCTCGCTGCCCACAACCGCTGGACCATGACCCAAATAGTTTCATATACTGCAGCGCGCTACGTCTCTGACAGCACAGATGGACGCCGAGGGAGATTTTCAATAGCGCAGCATTTGCCAGAAGTTTCAACTAGAAAGACGCTACGCGTCAAAAAAAAGAAAGATAAAATAAATGTCCACATTTGTTGCATAACATCTGAGAAGAATTAGTACCAGCGGACATCAACGGAGGGCCTGAGCCATGCTTATTGTGCATTATAGTAAAAATTAGCATTAAAAACCATTAATCACAACATATAGCCTATTTCAACCAGCCCGAGATGTACCTCAATTTCTTCGCGTTAAATTTGCTAAAGCGCGATATTTTCCCAATTTTCCTAGATTATTATTTCGGTGGAATATCAGCGATATTCACTTAAAGTGATGAGTTTATTTTGTTACGTAAAATATATCAGTTTATTTGAAGGCAAGAGCATTCTTCAATGTGAAAAACACACACTCCCTCACAACTCCCAAGCCATTGATACTTCACTTTTATTTGTGAGTTTTAAAAAGTTTTTGGAACAAGTGAGGTAATGTTTGTCATTTCCTGGGGTAAAAAGCACAAATATTCAACAAAACAAATTGATAGCTGGGGTGACTTTCATATACATTCAAAAAGAATGACGAATCACAAACAAGTAGCGTACATTCAACATGATCCCGTCCCCGATGCAGTATACTAAATATAATTAATTCACACCATCTCGGACAAACCAAACATTCGGTTCTAATATTGTTTCGCTAATATTGTTGAAATAAAGAATATTAAATATTTAGCACCGTATTCTAATAATAAACGGGTCAGAGGGACTAACTGCGTCCATACTCGACCCTGTTTTACCTGGTCGGTATTACGTTTTTGGCGTTTTTTTTTTTTTTTACGAAAAAAAAAAAACAAAACAAAACTAAACAAAACACGCAAATAGCTGCACAGAAGTTACCAGCACATTTGCTTGTATTTACACAATAATTCTGCCTGTAATATTGCTTCTGTCTCCAAACAGTATGCAACAGTAAAATCCAGCACACTAGAGGTCAATAAGAATAGCCTATCCTCATTTGCTCATATTTGCGAATGGGGAGAGTCTGCGGCCACGGTTCAGAGTTTATAATATTGCACGCCAATAACCTCCTGGTGCATTTTTTGGTGATAAAGACATGTTTCAGTTTGATACAGATGGTTAGATGATGCATAAATAGACCTGAATCATAAATAGCTTGCACGCTGTTCTCCTCCACAGCGGGCTGTCATTGGTACCATTAGTATATGGCAAACGGTATCGGGTGGAACCTGCCAGTTTTCCCCCATAACCTGCGCGTGCACTGGGCGAAACACTGAAAACACGCGGCTTTCCCGATCATTCGCTCGTGAATAGGAGTGATGTTGCAGACAATGGTGCTCGGCCTCACGATGTAGTCTAGTCGGTTTTCGGATTGCGTTCGATGTCTCCGTCCGCTTTTTTCATCCGCATCCTCGAACTTGAAATTAACCCCGGATGTCCAGCGCTCCATACGGTCCGGACAGACGCCCTAAAGCAGCGGGTTCGCGCTGTAATACTGAAGACGGTCGCGGTTCAGTTTTTTCTCCTTCATCCGCCGGTTTTGAAACCAGATTTTTACCTGGCGATCGGTGAGGTTTAGCATCCTGGAAAGCTGCATTCGTTTCTCCTTATTGATGTAGACACTAAAGAAGAATTCTCTCTCCAGTTCCCTTATCTGGTACTTAGAGTAGGGACACCTCTTTTTACGCGTCCTCTGGCCACCTGAAACAAAAGATCAAAAATTAAAAGGTAAATAGGTAGATATACAAGAAAATACCTGCAAAATTCTAGTACAACTACAACCAGCCAACTTTTACCACCACCACCACCACCACCACTACAACTACTACTACTACTACTACCGCTGCTGCTGCTGCTACTACTACTACAACTACTGCTGCTGCTGCTGCTACTACTACTACAACTACTGCTGCTGCTGCTGCTGCTGCTAATAATAATAATAATAATTTGTTAAATGACACTTGATATGAACAAATAGTTCACGCAGTACATTTAGAGTAATAAAAATGCGATGGTCTAGAGGGCAAGACTCCTGTGTAACCACGAACACTCTATAATACAGAAATTAATAGCATGTTCTTAATTACACCGACAAATGGACTATCAAAATGTTGTATATTTCATCCAGAAAACTAAAACTTAATGCAAAATAAATAAATATAGAAACGCATTAAGAATGAATTGAACTGGTCCACATGTAGTGTTTGTTTTTGATTTTAGCTTGTGAAATCAAGATGTTTTATGTTTAAAGCGCAACATGGTTTTTGACAGATTAACCTTACGATTTTGACGTTTTCAAACTAAAAGGAAGCAATTGAGGTAGAATAACAATAACAAAGCTATAGTTCAGAAAATAACATGCATTATATTATATTATCAAAGAGGGGTCTGGTAAAAACGACTTTGTTTTTCACGGCCAATTTCATTTCCATGCACATGATGTTGCACTTCATTACAAGGTTTAGAGGGGGAAATGTTAGGCCCAACATAAAGCTTATATGCTTATAAAACAGCATATAAAATCTTTAACAGCAGCATGCGAGAACCCAAATTCTCCCCTGGCGCACAGCCGTTCGGCGCGCCGTATTGTGATACGTACTGCCGCTGCTGGGCTTGTCCTCATTGTTGCCGGAAGAGGCCTCTGGACTGCTGTTCCCGTCCCCACGGTCTTTCACCTGGCTCTCGCGGCAAGGACCAGGCACCGGAGTCGCTTGTTTGTCTCCGTTTTTCCCCCCTGAGCCGACGCCGGACATATTTTCGGTGTTTCCGTATGTTGAGTCGAAGAACTGGTCGAAAACTTGTGGCAACACCCCATTCCTGCCCACACCGGAGTAGAAGCTGGTAGCCGCGTTTGACCCGGTATGATAGCCGACAGAGGGGCTGCTTTTTGCGAACACTTCCCCCGTAGCGGGGGGAGGCAGACAATCTCTATGGACCCTGTTTTCCGCGGGGTAGCAGTGAGGCAGCTCCCCTCTGTGGTGCCATTTATTCGAGGAGTCGATGGTGTAGTCCCTGAAGGTGAGCTCGCGCACGGGCTGTACTTGCGGCAGGCTAGACGGGTATGAATAGGTCACGGGGCACGAGGACGGGTTCTGGGTTAAAAAAGAGGGGAGGCCGGGAAAGTCGGTCCCCGAAACGTAGTAGGTGCAACTGGGCAAGTACATGTTCGCCCCAACGGAGGAAATCCGCTCGTCAAAATCCATCACTGCTCGACTGGCTGGGGTCTTCCGCGAGTGGCGGCGCGTGACATGGTTCTCCAGGCGCCGCCCGCTCGTGCCTTCTTTGAAGCAGCTCCGCGAGCGAGAGCAGAAATTTTGAGACGCTGGAGCTGACGTGGAGATCCATCTCCATCCATTCTAGGGAGACACGGGTCACGTGATCGCAAGCAGAACTTGACAGATTTCATTGAGCATGGGTGTGCGTGTGTGTGTGTGTGTGTGTGTGTGTGTGGGGGGGGGGGGGGGGGTGTGGTCCGCGGTGTCGCCCGTGTGTTTCCACGCGGACTAGCGAGCGCATGACGCCCATCAGCGCTTGTCCTTAAACACTGCCATTCTGTTTTTTTTTCCTCTGAAAGAAATTATATTTTAATGACTGAAAGCCTAAAACCGCAGCTTTTTAAAGGTTTACTGCTGCCTGCATTGATTTACTGAGGATCGAGCTAAGAGCGGTAAATGAAAGACAGAAAACAATTCTCCATGTACCATGTATGTCTTTAGTCAAATGAACAAATATGCAACATATATATATATATATATATATATATATATATATATATATATATATATATATATATATATATATATATATATATATATATAATTGCGGTGGGGTGTGGTACAACTATAAACGCGGATGCAAATCGCAACTTACAGACAGCTGTTCCACTTAAAATATAGCACCCAAATAGCCAGATAATACCCCTATTATATTTAAAAGTGTATGATATTATTCTGATATCCATTAAAAAAAATAGTTATCATCAAAAGGCCATCTGTCTAACGTCCTTTAGGTCTCGATTTTGGTTTTCCAGGCCATATCAAGCTTTGTTTATGCATAAAACAAAAAGCTGAAAAAATAATCCAGTGCTCAGGCTAAACAAAGTTGTTGTACAACGGGGTCGACATTTAGCTACTTGAATTTTTCGAGTGAGAATCGAATTCAATTTCGACGCGAATAGAAGTTAGAATTCATTTATCTTACATTTCAGAGTACAACTATTAATAGCCTGCGACGTAAATTGTTTATAATTTTCTGACTGATTAACGTAATGTAATCAAATTTACTGAATCACAACTGTCTATTTAACTTTAAATGAATGAAAAATAAATCAAATCCGGTTAAAAAGCGCTATACACCGCCATCGATGGCCCGCTTTGTTACCTCAAACATGGATTCGAGAAAATCAGCGAAGATTATTCTGGATGTTTTATATGGGAAAGTAAACATTAATGTTTCCGAATGTTAATATGCGTCGTAGTCGTTACAGAGCCTACCCCTACCATGGTGATACCCAGACCTATTTCGAAAACACGAATCTAAACGGGTTTATAGTGGTGCAGCGAGCCAACATAACTTGGGAAGCTGGATTCATTTTTGATAAAGAACCAAAACACTGTACTATTTTTTAAGGCGCGCGCACAAAACGGTGCGCACGTTGAATGTTTGTTTACGTCCAACAATGGAATTTAAACACAAAAATGAGTCCTGATATCAAAGGCAAAGTATTTGCTGAAATTGGATAGAACTTTTTGCGCGTGAGTCAGAATTCATGACCGCATGCAAGCTGGAACCATCGGTAGGAGCTGCGCGGGCCACCGGGACGGAAAAATGGTATCTCAAATTTTCCATGAATTCCAGTCTTATTTCCTTTCTGTGATTTTAATATTGTCCATTCTCCTCCAGCTTATCCCAGAGGCAGCGTGAAGCCAGATCATAAAGAGGGCCCCGATGAGGTGGAGTGACTTAGCCTCTCAACTGCCACTGCAGAGAAATAAACACCCCCCCCCCCCCCCCCAAAAAAAAAGAAAAAGATCCGGGCCTAAGACCTCCCCATTTAAAGCTGCAGTAGGCCTCAGCGTCGCAGCAAAGCGTAACGCTCAGTTGGCTTCATACAAACGCTGACTGTAAAAATGCTGAATAAATGCTTTATTTTAAAAAAGGGTAATCAAAACCACAGTTTAGTCATTTATTTGGGCGCCAGCATCATGCAAAATCTGTGAATCCTGTGGAGGCTGGTAGTAAAAATATAGTCTAAGTCTATGTATTCGAGGACTTACACTCCGACTCAGATTAAATTTTAAAATAGCACTTCTGTTCTGGACTGTAAATACACACAGTGTGTCCATAAGGACAAAAAAAATCGCGCGCAAGATTGACCCACAGGGTTTATAACGTCTTTTTTTCCTTCTTTTGACCAGCTGCAGCTCTTCTGAAGCAGGCAAGACCGTACTGGCCGGACCTAATCTACAGACGCCGCCTACCTTGACATTCGTGGGTGTCTGCGGAAAACATGGGGCCAGACACCGCGGGCTAAGCTTTCAGCCAAGGCCAGATCGGGGGAGTGAATAAGGCACTAAATCCGAAACCGGTGGACTTTACTCTCGCGCGTTTCCAATTCTAATGATAGGGTGGACTTAACAGCTGCTGTCAGGAATGTAGCTGTTATAAGGCCTCGGGCAAACATGTTATAATGCAAATATTTAAAATGTGCATTTAAATAATTTTGAACGAAGTACTTATATTACCCCTGTAAAGTTTTTCTACTGTGCGAAACGAGTCGTATTGAATGCCTGACCACGTGCAGGCTGCGCGTAAACCTCCATGCCAGAGCTCCGTCCGCGCGGTGGATTTCAAGTTCGGAGGAGTGGGGTTGAATGCTCCCGCCACGGGATGATTGACAGAACTTCAGACGCCATTGAGGACGCTCCGAGGCCCGGAAATAGTTTCCTTGATTACGATTTATTTCAAATCCAGACAAAAATCCGGACTGAGACAGCTGAAATTCTTGTACAGACAGCTTTATAGTCGTCTGAGATCAGTTATAGATTTTGTTTAATAATGTTGGAGACATGGCAACTTTATCGTTATGTGGGTCTTCAGTGAACTTCAACTTTCCGGTTATTATTTCGCCTTGAGGCAGTGGCAATGCGATGTCATGTTCGACGGACACGCTGGCGTGAAGGTGCCAGTTGTTCGAGAGGATAACTGGGCTGCAAAGCGTAATAATAAAGTAAGCGTCACTTCTCCGTCTATGAGGGATGTATAGGAATAGATTGTATTGAACTCATTTTCAGTAAAAAAAGATTTTGAGAAGATTATGAGCCGAAAGTTTTGATAATTTGCAGAGTGCGATGTTGAAATACGGAAATAACTTTTATTGAGTGCAATCAGTGGGCATTCGTTCGAATTGTTTATTTCAAGAATATAATTATGCAGTTAAAGTAACATCAATATTTACATTGCATCGTTTACCGGACATTATCCAGAGCGAAGAGGTGTATTAGAAAAATAAATAACCCACTGTCAATGTGACTCTAGACAGGCTGCAGCCTTTCGGCGACAGAAAGTATAACAACATAATCATCTGTCGATGTCGATGGTTTGGAAAATACAAAAAAATAAATAAATAAAAAAAAGCATCATTATATAATGCAATAGGTCCTAGGTAAGGTTGAATAATATTGTTCATGATTTTCCCATTTGTTCTCCGTCGCATATTTTCGAGGTGCTCATTTTAAAGGATGCCGGACAGCAGAGGGTAAACCGCGCACTATCATAGATATTCGTGAGCGACGGTTTTCCTTAATTGGGTTTAAATACATCCCGAAGCGGAAGGTTTAGGTCGACACCGGTCCGTGCCGTCCATGCAATCTTCCACACAAAAATTACTCATCGATACACAGAGAAAAGCATGTATGATAAATAACGCGCGCGCGCACACACACACACACACACACACACACACACACACACACACACACACACACACAAACACACACACACACACACACACACACACACGGATACACTGATAATAAGAAACTATGGGGAAGCACTGAATATTTGTCGTGCTTCAGGCCAATATTTTCTCAATATTGGTTGTACACATCAGGGATAGAACCATACAAAAGGGTTAACTTGAAATGCGATTACTTGAGCGTATTAAATTAACCTTTATTTGTCGACAATTTAACAATTCAAATGAAATCGAGACGATTAACAATATCCAATTGATCCGACAAATTTACGAACATATGGCCAAAATACCGATTGATTGGAATTATCCCAACAATATATTGTATGTAACCTGTATTCTTCTGTAATGACTTTGGCCCTATGGATTCTATGTGTATATTTTAGTATGCAGCAGTAATTTACAATTATTCAACCAAGTTCCAAGAAATATTTCTGCTGGGTGTCTTTCAGAAACAATTTTCTAATTTTCCTCCCTCTTATCGGCGTTTGCCATGTCGAAAAAAGTGGTCAGAAAAAATATTATCTTTGTTTTTTCTACCCGCTTATGAGCACTAAGTAAATAACCTCCGGTAAAGAGAAACCCAAAATCGAATTTCTGCCGAGGTTTACAGGAGTCCTGTATGGATAAATAAAATCAGGTCAGCATTCATGATCTTTTCTTGCTCACTGTATCGCATCGCGGCTTTAGGTCCCACACATGTATTAGTGAGCCCCTTATATGCAAAACTCCCAGACCTCCTGTATCCTATAGTTCCATCATGAATTACTCTGCTTCTCCAGCATGTTATTGCGTCTCAGTAAAACAGCGTCACCATGGCGTGCCTGAAGTTGATTGGTTTCGGTGCCAAATGGTTGACTTTATCACGCACCGCTTTTGAACTTGAATTACTTTTTTCTGGGCTTGAGTCCCTGATTGTACAAAATGATTTGCAGACTCGTCTGCAGCTATTTCCATGAAAGAAAGGACTCGATAAGCCGAAGCTCCCTCTCTTGTTTTGATATTTTCTGTAAGTTCACTAGACTACATTATCCCACTTCCGACAGGAGAGAAGGAATCACGGACATGGCCAGGGGACGTGCCATGCGCTGCGAGGTCGCCGCACGCCTAAGACTGGGATCATTCACTAGCTGGTCAAAGTGAATCAAAGACCATGCAACTTTAAACGAGAAGAATGTGGACGAGCTATTGCGGCTAGTGGTGATCCTGCTGCATGAATGTACCATCAAAACCGCCGCTGATGACATTGACCGTAGCTTCGGCGATCCTTGTTCAACTGGTAACGTTTTGATTATTTTCCCAGTATGCATTTTACTGTGGCGTAGAAAAAAATATAGAAAAAACTTTGACAAACAAGGAATACAATGAACCGATTGCTGTCTATCGCTCCTCGATGACGGACACAGACTTTTAAAGACGAAATCCAGCGTGGCGGGAAGATTAAAGAAATGGCCAATATATTCTCAGCTATTTGCCATAGTTTCTAATCATAGCCGTTGCAGTTATTTGCCTCATAATTTTACTCGTGGCTTACAGCATTAGTGCTGTGGCGTTAACCATTAACATAAAATATATTTATTCCACAGTTAAAGGCCAGCTCAGTGAAAGATTCCCTGGCAGGGAGAGCAATTTTAGCACTGATAGCTGGGCAATATCGTATTTCACGCGCATATGAAAAGAGTTCTTGTTCAATTACTTAAAATGAGATTCTTGGAAATTGATCAAATTACTGAAATTCATTTTGATGGTGTCAAACTTTGGCAGAATCGCAGGAGTGAGAAGGGTAACGTAGAAACAGATTTATATATCCATAATGTCCAGGATTTCGGTCTTGGCCTCGCATTAAGGTTAATAATACTAAACAGTTATTAGGCATTTTGCCCAGGAAAAATGTATGATTCCAGATTTACAGCCCACACTGTTTAGCATTATTACTATTATGATGATTATGATGATGATAATGACGATGATTATAATAATAATAATCATTGTTATTATCACCATAATTAATAATAATAATATTAATAATAATAATAATAATAATTAGTCTACCGTGAGCGGCTGTTATTGGACGGGTCCAGGATAAACAGCAATTAAATGTATCGTTTGGCTATAAAAGTGGATTAACTGCGCATTTAGCATTAAATACTTGACACGCAGAAATTCTGTACGCAATAGGGATTTACTGCTATGTTTATGCGGCCATCTATGAGTGTTTTTTAAAATAGAATTTAAAAAATCATGCTCAAAAGCCGTGTCTAACCATAAGATATGCGTATTCCGATATTTACATATAGCCTTAACTTCGGTTAGCTCCAAAACGTCTAATTTCATTCACAGTATTTTTGCACTTTTAACATCAAAAATTGATTATACCCAAAGCGAGCGGCATTTTTTGGGAATGGTCAAAGATCTGAGCAAAGTAACACCCCGTGGTAAATGAAAGAAAACGTGAAATAACAAAAAGCAAAAGCAAAAGAGAGAAACTAGCAAGATATTAATACTGATAGGAATTAGGCCACATTTAGCCGTTTTCATAGGCCTTACCTACTCACGCCTCTACGTAGTTCACTAAAATTTAAACATTTTCACAGCCTGTAGCGAGAATGCCCGCGCTCAGAATGATATTGCGTAGCCTTTTCCTGACTTTCATCGGCGCGTGGTCCCATCTCTTGTTCGACTGTTAATTCCAAAACAAAGACATAGAGGCGCGTAGGGAAAGCTCGCCAAGTTTCAACATATAGGCTACACAGCGTACAAACTTGGAGTGGTCAACACTGAAAACGATATATAGGGCCTAAGTTAATATGCATTTCTTGACTTAGACGATGGCGAAGACCCCCCCCCCCCCCCCCCCCCCAAAAAAAAAGCGGTATATAGCCCCCGGAATAAACAAGACATGTAGAAAATGTAATTAGATGATACGAAATAAAAATAATAATAATAGGCCAATGACTGCATGCACTTTGGTCAGTTTTGAATACCATGTGGTTATTTCACTGTTATTAATCAAACTAAGTAGCCTATAGTCAAGTATAGCTAAGTATAGCCTATTGGCTACAGGCTGCAGAAAGAAGTAGCATCTTGCTTGATAGTAAAATCGCATGCCTATTCCAGTTATACCGGCATTTAAGAGGAGTTCCCTGAGGGCGACACCGCAGACTTCCGACATAGACCCAGGGGGAGCTACGGTGCATGGGCAGGCATTTGACTCCAATCCCGAATGCGCTACTCCGGCCGCAGCTTATTTCTCTCCAGAAATTCGCGTGCACAGAACGGACGACACACGAGATCATCAGAGAGCTGGACTGAGAACTGGGGGTGAGTTCGAGCGCGTCTGCCAGTAACCCGGCTGTGCGAGATTCCCGAAAAATTACGCGAGAATCTCGCCGAAGTTGCAGCATCTTGCAGCTATCGCAGGGTTAGGAGGGCTTATCGCGCAACTTCGGCGAGATTCGGGAATTTCGCGCAGCCGGCGTGGCTACTTGCAGACGCGCTCGAACACACCATGGATGTCGCGCCTTCTGGGAATGCTGCATTCAGGCCTCCCGCTGACAAAAAAGGGAACCGTGGTCAATCAGGGCAGTTACTTCCGGCCTTGTTTCATACTAACCCCTTTTTGAAAGAGAACATGACAATATTTACTTTCGCATGCCTGTTGAAGTCAAGTTGGCTACTCAAGAATCAATTTAACCCACAAATTCCATTTTATTTTACTTCTTGTGCGAGCCCACTATTATCAGTGAACCAGCATATATTGGCATAACGCTTGGCAGAAGTTACTTCGCGTTACCTGGATTCAGTTGCAGATTATCAAATTAGAGTAACCCATAAACACACACTTTAAATGGCCTGAACTGATAGAAGTAACTTTTACAGATTGTTACACTTTGGATTATGTCAATATACCGTGTGTAAAAAAAGACCACTTACACGGACACCCACATGTACGCACGCGCACACACACACACACACACACACACACACACACACACACACACACAGACACACACACACACACACACACAAACACACACACACACACACACACACACACAAACACACACAGGGTAATCAGCAGGTATTGCAAGCACTGGAGTGGCTTATTTGAATGGAAATCAATATAGCCAGAAACTTACAGAAAATTTATTCAACCAGATATTTTCAGAGTTGTGATGCATTATGATGACGGAATTAAATTTGCCAAAATATGCTGTTCAGAGAAGAGAAACAATATTTAGATGATTATTTTCTCTTTTTTTCAAAGTCAGTTCTACTATCTTCAGAGCATTGAATTCTGTTTTTGATTCAAGCAAATGCACAGACCGAGATTAAAACCCCGTGATTTGTAAGGATTAGGTCAGTTGTGCCTTTAGTAATGAAGGTGGGAGCGGTTAGCTTGTTTGATGAGTACACTGTCAGAGTGAACATTACTCCAGCACTAAAGACACAACCTCAAATATGGACAAAAAAAATTGGGGTTTTTTTTTTGTAACCTTCAAAAACTGGGACTTCACATTTCACTTAATAAAAAAAATTTGTCATGTGTTGTCATGGGAGAGAGCGACAGCCTGTGGCTTGTGGGCCTGTAGTGAGCGGGTTATTGTCACAAGGAATCGTATCTTTGAGGGAGAAAAAAGCAAGACTGTTATGTTCTGTGAAAGATGGAGAATAATAATGTGACACCTGATACAATGAAAAAGAAGGAGAATTTAAAATAAAGCAATAAAAGCAACCAGGTTTGTGTTCGTATGTGCTGAAAAATCCTATGTGTGAGCTTGTGCCATACAGAAATAAGACATGCAGATGTACTCAACTGTCAAGAACATACTTCAGTAAGGTATCAGGCTGTTTAGAATGGACGACATGTAACTAGTAAAACATTTTTCTGCATCGCTGTGTAACACACCCGAGTATTTTCCGGAGAAGTAATGAGTGTGTACAGTAATCCACAGGTATTCTCCAGTGTTTGTGTGTTTGTTTAATGCTATTTTACAAGTGGACAAATTCACCGTTGGCATATGCAAAATGTCTGCCCGTGTCTTCACTCTCAAAAGAGATGTGTTGAAAATAACACGTGTTAATTTTTAACACACCTGTGTGTCTAGTTAAGGACAACAACACAATCAGTGTTAATTTTTCAAAATGTTTTTTACTTTTTTGCATATTTTGTGTTGAAATCAACACAAAATGTGTTATACATGATAACACATTGTTTTGTTTTATTTTTCAACACATTCATTCTAAGAGTGTTCATAATTGTCATTTTGCTTCTGTTTTACATTCAGACAAAGGCACCATAAACAACATGTTTATTTACTTATTTGTTTATTTTTCGTTTGTTAGTTCATTCTTTAGTTAATTACTGCATACTACTAGTCTCTTTCATTAAAAGTGACTGTGGCATTTTCTTTTCAATAAAGATGGGGACTGAAGGAGGAATTTCTTTCCAAAACACAATATATCCATTTTACTCATTTTGAGTAAATCAGCTTTTTCTGCGTTGGCGCGTGTTGCATTTTATGGAAAAACGCAAACTTTGACCATGAGAAAATACGAATAATAGCATGAGTTAATAAAAACGGATTTCGGGAACATGTGTAAGAAGCGCAGAGCCATCGCTCTTTGGTGCTTATTGCGTTTTGGAGACAAACTCTTCAAATGCGCTGGCACTTACAGACACGTGATAAGAGTATCCGTACCGAAATGACGCGTGCAGGAGCTCCGGATGAGGAGGGTGACAATTCATTCCATTAATAACATATTTCTGAACAAAGAGTGTTTTGACCATATATCTCCCCCCCCCACAATAATTTAAAAATGATTCTGATGTCACGAGTGATTATGAAAATAGTAACAATCAAAGCAACAACTGTGAAGGTATTGCTGCCCCCCACCATATATAGCACACACACACACACACACACACACACATATATATATGCAGTGCCATGAAAAAGTATTTGCCCCCTTCCTGATTTCTTACTTTTTTGCATATTTTTTATACTTAAATGTTTCAGATCATCAAACAAATTTTAAAATATGAAAGAGATAACCCGATGAAATGCAAAATGCAGTTTTTAAATGATGATTTCATTTTTTAAGGGGAAAAAGCTATCCAAACCTACCTGGTCCGATGTGAAAAAGTAATTGCCTCCCCCCCTTGTTAAATCATGAATTAACTGTGATTAACCACTTTTTATGAGTCCAGTTTCACCAGCCACACACAGATTGGATTACTGCCAGACCTGTTGAGTCAATAAATCACTTCAATACAGCCTGTCTGACAAAGTGAAGTGGGCTAAAAGATCTCAAAAAGCAACATGTAATGTCAAAGTAGTAAAGAAATTCAAGAACAGATGAGAAACAAAGAAATTAACATCTATCTGTCTGGAAAGGGTTGCAAAGCAATTTCTAAGGCTTTGGGACTCTGGTGAATCACGGTGAGAGCCATTATCCACAAATGGAGAAAATATGGAACATTGCTGAACCTTCTTAGGAGTGGCCGGCCTCCCAAAATTACTCCAAGACCACATTGACGACTCATCCAGGAGGTCACAAAAAACCCCAAAACAATATCTGAAGAACTGCAGGCCTCACTTGCTTCAGTTAAAGTCAGTGTTCATGATTCAACATTAAGAGAGAGACTAGACAAAAAATGGCATCCACGGGAGAGTTTCAAGGTGAAAACTACTGCTGACCAAAAAGAGCACAAAGGCTCATCTCACATTTGCCAAAATACATCTTGATGATCCCCAGGACTTTTAAAAAAATAATCTGTGGACCGACGAGACATAAGTTGAACTTTTTGGAAGGTGTGGGTCCGATTACATCAGGTGTTGAACTAACACAGCATTTTATAAAAGGAACATCATACCAACAGTCAAACATGGTGGTGTGATGGTTTGGGGCTGCTTTGCTGCTTCAGGACCTGGACGACTTGTCGTAATGAAGCTTAGCGAAACTTCAGTCAGGAAGACTCTCTCTTTCGCGCTCGTCCACCCTGTTTATTTTATTCATGCACGTTCACTCGTAAATCTCCGCAGTCAATGTCCGGGGCTGTCAATAGAGCTGTCAGCTGGCGTAGCAGCTGATCTCTTCTGTCCAACCGGGGCACACCTCAGTCGCGTCGCTAGCCAATCATTCTGCTGCCGTCTTTTTGAAAAATGTAATTTTCTCCTGCTTAGTTCAGCCATGCTGACTTTCCTCCACTCCGACACCACCCTCCTCATTCGGACCCCCCGTTCTGCCACTCCAGCTCCATCAGCCATCAGCCACCACCGCCACAAGTGTCTGGCCTCTTCGGGAGATTTTCTGCTGCTACTGCTCCAAGCCGTGCTCCTGCTCTACGAGTCTCCCAAAGACTTGTTTTGATTCTCAGCATGTTACCCCTTTATGCTCAAAGCATAATAAATATTTTCTTGATTTCCCTCGAGTCTCACCTGATTGAAATTGATGGAACTATGAATTCAGCTCTCTACCGGAAAATCCTGAAGGAGAATGTCCAACCCTCAGATTGTGATCTCGAGCTCAAGCGCACTTGGATTATGCAGCAGGACAATGATCTGAAACACACCAGTAAGTCCACCTCTGAATGGCTTAAAAAAAAAGACAAAATGAAGATTTTGGAGTAGCCTTTTCAAAGTCCAGGCTTAAATCCAAATGAGATGCTGTGGCATGACCTTAAACAGGCCGAACATGTTCAAAACCCCACCAATGTGGCTGAATTAAAATCATTCTGCAAAGGAGATTGGACCAAAATTCTTCCACAGTGATGTGAAAGACTCATTGCCAGTTATTGCAAACATTTGATTGCAGTTGTTGTCGCTGAGGGTGGCAAAACCAATTATTAGGATTTAGGGGGCAATTACTTTTTCACATAGGGCCAGGTAGGTTTGGATAGATTTTTACCCTTAATAAATTAACACATCATTTAAAAACTACATTTTGTATTTACTTAAGTTGTCTTTGTCTAATATTAAAATTTGTTTGATGATCTGAAACATTTAAGTGTGACAAATATGCAAAAAAAAGAAGAAATCAGGAAGGGAGCAAATACTTTTTCACAGCACCGTATATACAAACATTAACTTTGCATTTTAAATAAAACTAACTCACAAACCTGTCTTAGTGTGCCAGTTTTCAGTTCATATCAATAATTGTAAAGGTAGCCTAGCAAGTTTGCAAAAATGTTTAGGTTACAGAAGTCATAACCTCAAAGCCTTATTCAGGGACTATTGTAGGCTGTGTATCATCCTGTAGCCTCTGGTGCTCACCTTCCTCCCAGTCCACTGTGTCTTGTGTCTGGGGGGATGAGGGACGATTTCCTGGGGTTGTTGCATCTGCGCATATCAGCATTTAGATTATATTAAATGTGCATTTCGGAAAAATAAGTTTTCGTTGATTTCTGGTCTTTTTAACCATGGCCAATTATCGGGACCCAGTGGCGCAACAATAGGGTCTGTAGGGAGTACGACGGCACTGGGCACCAGGGTCAGTGAGGTATGTTGATAGGCACCCCCAGGAGCCAATCAACATCAGCATGGGTGTCAGTCATTGTTTAAACTCTGGTATTATCCAAAACCTATAGGTAATACCACAAAATGTCATGTTACGGGATATTTATACCACTGCAACTGCATTCTTTTCTCAGTCATGGGGCTGGCAAGTCGATGTCATCATGGTACATTAGTCATCGTTTTAACTGAACAAAAGTCGTCATCACATTAAATAATTTAGATTTCTTTTTGAAATTGCTTAATAAAACAAACAATGATACGTTTATTCTGCAGTTGAAATTGTCAACTGCAAGGTGCGTTTCCATTACCCGTAGAAATGCGCTAAACCTAAATAGCAAGCTGGTTATGAAAACACAGTCTGATATCACAAAATTTGCTCTCCGGTCTGCAGTGTAAGTCATCAAAGCCAAGACGGAAAAAGAAGACTATTGGACTTCTGCAGCAGACCAGCTAGTGTACTTGTAATTTTCACGTATTGTGGAGCACTTACATCGTTATTGTCAGACGAGCATTAACAAATTTGCCGCGTGCATAATCTGAGAGTGACAAGGTCGAGTGTGTTGCCATTCTCGTCGATACATGAGTACAGTTGAGATGTGATTGGCTGATGCCACGTACAATGGTACCACAGCCGATCTGTGATTGGCTAATATACGTCATGGTACCAACCAACCTGCAGAAAAACTTTTCACAGGCAGCGAGTTCAGGCGAGTAGCGTAACTTGGGCCGTACAAAATAATAAATAGTAAGAGGGGAGGGCATGAGCTGAGATTAGCCTATTCTTAAAAAGTTGAAAATTGAGAAACAAAAAACAAATTCATTTTAAATTGATCAAGTAATTACAAAAAGTCCAGCTGTTTTGTTTACAAACATTTATAATAATAACAGTATCCTCTGTGGGGCCCCTGTGAATGCTGGGCCCCTAGAATCGTCCAGAATAGGCCACAGCCCATAACGTAACGTATACAGTCTACCAACGAGTCTCACGTGATTTCACGACAGGTCCTTCGGAAACCTGATGCCACCTAGTGGTATGGCGGTGAATTGCTTCACGGCACAGCACAACGCAAACAACCTCAACGCAGAACTTCGAAAGGTTGAGGCGACGGCGTGCCCTTTGAGTGGAGTCGACGCAGAACCATAAATCCAGCTTAAGTCAGCACCGATGCTGACTTTGGATAAGGAAATTACCCGCAGTTCATAGTGCTGTAAAGTCAAATACGGGGGATGCCGTTGGAATGCCGGAAATGTAAACAAAAAAAAAAAACAAGCAAAAAAAAGGTAATAAACCAAAAAGCGGTCCAATCGAGGTAATGTAAGGAGCAAGGAAAAAAAAGTTTAAGTGTAAGTATTAATGTTCATTGTCACTATTGCGCGAAGTTTGTGATTATTGCAGTCTGATGATTTAGTCAAATCTAATCTTGAGGGGGTAAGCGCTGTCCCATTACAATTTATAGGATGTGAAGCCCCCTCAGACTCTCAGACTCAGTCGCTTACAGCTGACTGTCAGTGAGGGTTCAGGGCTTGAGTCTTCAGGGGGCAGATTGGAATTGGGCCTTTGTGATCATTACCGTTTGTCTGTTGGTTGGTTTGTTGGTTTTTTGTAAGCAGGATTACGCAAAAAAAAAAAAAAAATGGATGCATTTTCGTCAAATTTGGAGGAATGATTAAGTATTGTTCAATGAAGAGGTGATTCGATTTTGGGGGGTCAAGGTCAAAGTTCAAGGTCAATGGCATGCAAAAGATTAAAAACACATTAAAAGCATATTTACTCGAAGACTACAGGACTGCATACCCAGCTAGAAGGGAACGTTCTGAGAACCTGATCTAACGTTCCCTAAAGGTTCTCTGGAGGTGACGAACGTCCTGAACCTTCAGAGAACATTGGGAACATTCCTAAAACGTCCTCTTTAGGTTATGAAAGTGCATGACAGTTCAAAGCAACCAAACTAACTTTAAGGGAACGTCCCATTTTGGTTATTTTGTGGTGACACTGTAATGTTGAAAGAAAAACATTTTGGATATTATCAGAACATTTCAATTTAGTTCCCGTTTGGTGATGTGATCACATTCCCTTGAGGACTTTAGGGGAACGTTCTATTTTGGTAATCTTTTGGTGACACTGTAACGTTATAAAGACAACATTTGGGAAAAATGACAACGTTCCCATTTGGTTCCTTGTTGGTGACATGGTAACGTTCCCCTGGGCACTTACGGGGAACGTTCTATTTTGGTAATCTTTTGGTGACACTGTAACGTTATAAAGACAACATTTGGGAATACTGACAACGTTTCCATTTGGTTCCTTGTGGGTGACATGGTAACGTTCCCTTGGGCACTTACGGGGAACGTTCTATTTTGGTAATCTTTTGGTGATGCTGTAACGTTATAAAGACAACATTTGGGACATACTGACAAGGTTCCCATTTGGTTCCTTGTTGGTGACATGGTAACGTTCCCTTGGGCTCTAACGGGGAAAGTTCTATTTTGGTAATCTTTTGGTGACGCAGTAACGTTATAAAGAAAACATTTGGGACTTGCTGACAACGCTCCCATTTGGTTCCTTGTTGGTGAACTTGGGAACTTACGGGGAACATTCTAAATTTGGATGAAATCATAACCAAATATTCTAGAGCACTACACTAGAATTCTGGAATCTTTGATCATAACCATACCAGCTTCGCAATAAACTGGTGTCTTTATGTGAATGTATAAATGCACATTACTGTGAATAACACCTGATTATTCTACCATCCATCTGTATTGCACATCAGAGATATATCTTAGCCAACTCTTGCCCAGTGATTCATTTGAAACAAAGGTGTACCAGAGAGGACAAAATAAACAAAGACATATGCAGGGGCTAGAATTCAAGTCAAAATATATAGTTAAATGGGATGCCGACTGAGACGCGTGCGCCCCGTCTTTTCTGTGAATGGAGCTTTCCATTTGAGTCTGATGTGTACACAGACCAGCATGATTTTCATGAAGGCTGAAATATTTACATAGATTCGTGGAGCAGGTTTATGGTTTATATTGACACGTGCAATATGTCACCATCCTGGTGTAAATCTGATGTCATGGTGAAATCCAGCGAGCTCTGCGAATGTGATTAACAGAGTGCTCGGTCTCATCTTCGTATCATTAACTACTAAATGTTAATGATATGATGATGATGATGATGATGATGATGATGATGATGAGAGCCTCATAATAAAGAGCAGGAATATATACTCTTATTCAAGATTTTTTTTTTCCATTTTCATGAACGGTTTGAGGAAAAACTTAGTCTTCGCGCCGCCTAATCTAACAGATTCAAACGATACCCATTTGCACCACGGCGGGCCGGATAAGAGAAGCAATTCTGCTATTTGCCCCACAGCTGGTTCAATAAGTGATTTCATTTTATAATCTGCCCCACCCTCCTTTAACTTTTGCACTGAAGCACTGTGGGGCGAACAGCCTCTTACAGAGAAAAATCAAGACATTCCTGAACACGGCAAAATATTTAATATTTTGAATGCATAAATTCAATCTCAATAGCATAGAAATGAATCCACATTGTCTTATGAGGTAGTATTGAACAAGCTTTGAACATCGTTCTACAGGGCCTAACTGTGTGCATTGGTTATGGATTTCTTTACAGCAACAAACTCTGGCACACTATATCGAACTCCACTAACTGTGCCTTTTTCAAATTTTTAGGCCAGCCGACAGCCGAGTGGAGGAATGAGGCTCATGACTACTGCAACACAAGCACGCAGGAATTAGCCCTAACCTGCATATTTACATACATGCCTACATACATATATGCACTAATTAAATTATTTTCCAAATAATTGAGCTTTCTGTTCCTTCTTGTTTGTCTGACCATTCATCAATGAATCAATCAATGAAATGTTGACATAAGGTTTTCCAAAGGTTAGTTAATATAAAGGTTAGGTGGAACATTGTAGAAATAACCAAGAGGGAACATTCTTTCTTGATGGTTCCCAAAACATTCCCAGAACATCCCGAAAATTCCTTAAAAGTTCCCCCAAAAAACCTCTCCTACACGTTAAAGGAACTCCACAAAAAGACGAGGGGAGAACGTTTTTTTACAACATATAATGAACGTCTTTTCCACCAACGGGAACGTTCCCCGAACGTTCTGGGCAGTTGAAATTTCCAGCTGGGAATACAGGGGTTGTGAGCTAAAACTGGCAAAAATAACACTGAGTACATTGGCGGAGTCACTTGCGCTCTCAAAGCGAAGCTCAAGTTATAGTTTAAAAGCGAAAAGCAGGGGTTGTGTACGTTTCGAATGAATTACCCAGAACGTGTCTAAATGTAGAAACGGAGGGGCTAATTATTCTTCAACTTGCGCATGAATGTACGCCTCTGTAAATGTGAAAATGTCAAAAGAATATATGGAACGCTGTAAACTCTGATTGTGTGGTCCTTTGTGGTAACTGATTACTTCAAGGACATTGAGTAGGCATCCTTTATTGCATTGCGTGGAAGGAACTTAAGGTAAAGATATTTTTACATGTTTTCAAGTGCAGTGAACACAAAATTATTAAATTGGCAAACTCAATTTTTTGAGGTTATTGGTTTCTACAAAGCATTTGAGTTCACCACACTTGTCAGGGTTTACAGTGAAAGGGAAAAAGTACAGAAATTTGCAAACGTCACTGCCCTAGACCGTTTCAAGGTTTGAGATCACAGATGTAGGCCACTATTTCAACAAATAAATTGAACAACCTAATGCTCAATTTATACATGATAACTGAAAACGCTAGATTTTAACATACCGATTCGGAATTTTGACAGCCTGACACAGGGCTTCCCAAACCTCTCCAGCAGTACCCCTTGTCCTGCCTGCTTTAGATCTCTCCCTGCTCCAGCACAGGTGATTCAAATGATCTACTCATTATCAAGCAGCTTCTGGGGTTAATTATGACTTGATCATTTGAATCACCTGTGCTGGAGGAGGGAGAGATCTAAAGCAGGCAGGACGAGGGGTACTGCAGGAGAGGTCTGGGAAACCCTGGAACACAATCTCAAAAGCACACTTCATATGCAGGCAACACATTTTAACATTTTAAATTAAATAATACATTCCACGCAGTATCGCGTAAACAACCGAGCAAATGAAGACCTCCAGCCAATTCCAGATTAAAATCTGAAATTAAAATGTTAAATACCAGTGGCGGTTCTAAAACTGGGAATTGGGGTTGGGGGCGCAGACACGTCCCTTTATGACAATTAGTCCGGGCAAGATCATTTTCATTTACTGACGTGCTTTCCAATTATCGTAACTGGCAACTGAAAATACGGTTTCTTTCCATATGCGATGGAGCAGCGATGAAATCATGGACTAAATTCAGCACAGTGGCGGAACCAGAACTGAGAATTGTGACAAAACATCCGTTAAAAACAGTCATTAGTCCTGACCTGTTCTCAGTCATTTTCATGATGAACACTCCGCACTTAGCAGGTGCTGCTTGTGCTACCTAATTACGTAAGAAGACACGTTACGTAAGAACGTGAATTACGTTCATCAGGACGCTTATTTGCTGTATTTAAATCAACGTTAGTCAAACTTGCATACCTGCCCTCTCTCCGGCAAATAGCTTGAGCAGCACGATGTGTATTTAACTGCCGAGTGCCACTTTTTTTAAATCAACCCACGCAATACAGGGAGTGAAAGGCGATATTTTATTGGAAAGAGGACCTGGTCAATCAACGCGAAGTACTGGCCTATTAATAAGTAATTTATTTTTTTGTACTGAATTTCGCCCATAATTTCATCGCTGTTCGATCGCATATGGAGAGAAACCGTGTCTTCAGTTGCCAATTACGATAATTGTAAAACGCGTCAGTAAAGGAAAATGATTGAGGACTAGCCAGGACTAATTCTCATCAAGGAGTGTCGGGCCCCCCCAATTCCTGGTTCTAGAACCGCCACTGTAAAACAGGCAGTCAGCTTTAAATGTTCGCCGCTGACATGCCCTCGTTCTCTCTCTCTCTCTCTCTCTCTCTCTCTCCCCACAAACACACGCACTCACATAACCAACAAATAACGAAGACAGAAATGCCTCCTGGAATAAGGTTTTTCTCGTGTTTATCGCTGGTGTTTATTGTGAACGCATACCAATCTTTCGTTTCTATATAACGTTAGGCCACATAAGAGGTGTCATTTTTGAGCATGACTTATTTCACCATAGAATCATCTATAATCATACCTGAGAACTGCAATGTTCAAACGGCGTCCTCAGTTACTGTCGTAGATCCACGCTATTCACATTTATGTGTGCTCTAAATGAACGTCCACCGTTTCAAAGGACCAAACTGGCAAATGTTACTGCACACCACAAGGTGGCAATATTAGCCAACAATATTTGGAGAAAAAAAGTAACACGCAATTTTCCACTGCAAAATCTACATTACAAAAGAAAAATCAACGCCGATAAAAACCTCAACATGATAAGCAGCATGGCAACAATCTGGCGATTGCAACGTTCACAATTCTATGAAAGTATGCTGGAACGAATATTTAAGAGTAACCCAACTTCTGTGAACCCTACCAGGATAATTTATCAAGGTTCAACTAAGTTTTTTATTTATACATACAGACGGGGTGAGAAATTATCGGGGGAAAAACTGAGCAAATGCATGGACAAACGTGACAAATAGGCCTTCAGAGGCATCTGATCTTTTTTCTGTTATGGTTTGGGTCCACTTTGGGTCTGCATAAATCAGTGCAGCTAGTCTCTGATTACTTTTAGATCATATGATGAAGAATCATAATGGGAGTTGTCTCTTCCAAAACGTTATTGGCCCAGACTCCACTGGGCACAAGGGGTCAGTGAACGATTTTCGTATGAAAATGATTTCAAGCAAATAACAAAATCTTCACAGTCGCCAGATCTCAAACCAGCTGAACTCATAATATATTAGGAGATTTTGGAACAAAATGTTACACAGGGCTCTCCGTTACCATCAGCTAAATATCAAATGAGGGAACACATATGAGTTTTTTTCTTAAAAAAAAATCCCTCATTTGGTTTACCTTCAGTAAAGTTTAATTTAATTTAATTAATTAATTTATCTCCCAGCTATACATCACGACTAGAATAAAACCTACTGAAGTAATTTGGATAAAACGTTGCAAAATAAAGTCACTGATCGTATAATTTACGTCTACGGAGCTTTATTAGAATTTCTGTGGTCACTGTACAAAGTGCACCTAAAAAGACAGATATTAGAACAATTCAAATTATTCAACAGTAAATCTAAGGTTTTCTTTTATATAAATGTAAATATATAATGTAATAATTTAATGAAATCATTTTACAAGGACATCTGCTTTCAGACGACATGCTATAACAAATTGGAAAAATTGCACCAGAAGATTTATATCAGTGACGGTAATCTCATCGTAAAATCGACATTAAAAAATCTTAGGGAAGGCGCATTAATGGTTTCGATAAGAGAGATAAAAGCGATTGTCATACGTGAGTGATATGTTAATCATTAAAAAAAACTCGTTTAAATAGTTAAATGTGCTACTTTTCAACGGACAAAACACACTGATTTGTAATTGCGGCGAATTGTTTCCGCGCGTAAATTTCCTGAGCAGACCAGAGTACACACAGTGCTCAGATTTCCTTGGACAAGAAGTGAAGTTGTCTGGCCTATACTCTGATCTCAGGTGAGAAAATTAATTTTAATGTCAAATGCTGACGTTCAGGCGAATAAAAATTGACGTTTAGATGGCAAACTAAATCACATTGCCAAGTGACCCCGTCCTTCGCCATATGCAGCAGTGTGCGGTTATTCTCTCGTTTTTCAGTCTACTCAGCCAAGGAGGATGACTATGCAACGCTGCGTAATTATTGTTAATAAGGAAGTCATATTCAAGAGTGCCGACGGTTGGCTGTCGTGGTTTCCCTTCGTCTCTTTTGTGTGGCAGGTTTGGTTCCATTTTAGATTCTGTTGGAACTAACTGTTAATCTTAAATTTTCTGACCACTTTCTTCTCCTTCACGCGCCTGTTCTGGAACCAGATGGTGACCTGACGCTCGGACAGGCTAGTCTGAGCGGATATCCGCCGTCGCTTGTCCCTCGTGATGAATCTGCTGGCGGCGTACTCGCGCTCCAGCTCCTTCAGCTGCACCTTAGTGTACGGAACGCGCTTCTTCCTCGTGCGGTGGAGAGAGCAGCCTTCGGCCCCGGCATGTGGCGCAGTATCTAAGAACAGAGCACGGAAGCACACTTATAGGTGGTTAAGTAAAACATTTCCTTTGCGAAAATATGAAATATGTCGCAGCCATATTTCCCCGAAATCAATCATTCTCGTCTCCCATTATCCAACAAAAAAAAAAAAAAAACAAAACGCTCCACTCCAAACAAAAAATAAGCTATGAAAACAAACGAATTGGCTGTTTACCCAAGCACACAACAGCAGCAAATGTGCTTTGTCATTGCCACCCAACAAACTAAAAAAAAAAAATTTAAAAAGTGTTTCCAAACATACAAACACATTCGTGCGGCGTGATATCGCCCAATTGCGCACGCGGAAACGTGTCAGTATACCTGGCAGGCGCGCCTTCCACAGAGAGCCGGGGTGAGTCTGTTCTCTCCTGCAGTAAACCTGGTTGCTCCAGCCGCTGCTCAGCGGCCACGACTGGTAGCCGTCCACAGGTAACAGGGACTCGCGCCTGGCCTCCGCGGGGCCACCCAAACCTGAAACCACGGGGAGCTCCAAGTAGCTGGGCACGGGCTGATACGCGCCCGCGGTGTAGCCCTGGTACAGCGCTAATTCCTTAGCCCTGTACGGGAAGTCCTCCCGGAGCCCGGACGTGTCTATGTATTTTTCCCCATAAGCAGGAAGGGATTGCGCGCCAACCTTGACGCCATTCTGATTAGGAATTCGGCACGGGTAGTATCCGTTGCCAAAATATGCATAAGGCAGCGAGACGCTAGGAGAGGTCCGGGCGGCTGAGCACCATTTACCGGACTCGCCCGATTCCGGCGATGGTGCGTCATAGGACGTGTTCGGAACATTAAGGGGCAATGGAATCGGGCGTGATGCCGAGTTCCGCCACTGATCCGCTGCAAATCTGCCCCCGGGGAATCCATTCATATCGCTGGTTACATCATCGGTGTCGTTTTCGTTCAGGAACATCACTGGGTCGATCCAACGCGGACGTAGGACCACGGACTCTGACATAGGACGTCCGGCATTGAGACAACTGGATCGTTTTTCAACCAACCTCAAAGATTAAAAAATACTGACATACCGAATCGGAGGGTAACTGACCCCCTGACGTGTAGAGTGCTCCAACCTTATTGGACGAGATAGGGGCACATGATATGCAAATAACACAATAAACATTGAAGTTAAAGATAATCTAATTGTGTGAGCAAAAGCGTTCCATGGATACTCGTTTCCAGCTCTCAGCCGACCAGCAGTTCGAAAGAGATTAATGGAAAAATACAATAAATAATTTCACCTTTCCCGCATGTATAACGTCGTGTCCGATTAAACCAGAAACAGATCACACATGCCGCATTTGATAAATATAGGCTAATGGAAAGTAAAAGCAAAATGAAATATTCAAATGTTAACTATGTTATCGACACTTTAACAGATGAATAATGAGTCTGACATAAATAATTTTCAGTACCGACATGTACGTGGCTACGTATCCATCTTCGGTGCAATTGACTATTTCAAATTTTTGGCTATTTTTTCAAGTTCATAAGATTTAAAAAAACAGCCAAAGGCTCTGAAAGAAACTCATATGGTAAATATCAACGAGTGTCCTCCTTTAAATGAGCACATATGCCCTCGCGTAATTATTTTTATTCGCGGACAGGGAAGAAAAATGCAACCAAATCATGATCTTTCCATTATTACTCCGCGTGCCGTTTCTTTGTCTTGCTCTTTCGTCTGAAAAGGTCTCGAGGTGTTCTGGTGTCCTGTTGCTGATGGGATATAAACCGCGGAGAAAGAATTCATCGTATTCTTTCAGTGTATGCAGCTATGTCAGCCCGCCCCTCGACAACGACGACAAACAAACATGCTATTAGCCTATGGCTGATTTATTTTTTTTTTTGCGTTGTTATTACCGTCTTGAAATATTGTCAGTCTCAATTGTTCGCAAAACATGCATAAAACTTGCATGGAAAACATGCGTGGTCAAAATCACTGCGTGGGAAAACAAACACGCAAAAGGATAAATTACCCGTCAAAGTACAATACTAAGTACGAACAGTATAGTTTTGCAGAGGGTTTTTATATACCGGTCAGACATGTCTCGTGACCAAGGTCAAGTTGAAAGTTGCCGTCTAGCCATTAAAGATTGAGAGGCACGCGGGCTGGCGAGAAAGCGCGAAGGGGTTTTGTAAGTCTTGAACTCCACATTTTACTGTCACTTTTCAGAAGGGGTTTATCTGTATTCAGTAGGCTAATTTAGGCTACGAATAACGAAAAAACGACACGAATTCTTGAAATCTCAACAAGGGGTATTTAACCATAAATTCCGGATTTTGCTAATTTTCTTACTTTCTTTTTTTTTAAAGTTTTGAGGTATAGAGAAACTGTTTTCGTGACAGACGACTCATATCCGCTCGCTTGCATTTTCTGTCGAGGCTCTTTTCCGGAGTTAACGCTCGGGGATTCTTGTATGAAGAAGGGGAAATTCTGGGATTTAGTCGAAGAAAATGGAAAGGTTTCTGCGCCTATAAAAGGTGAAAGCTTTGAAAGCCCAAATTAATACATTCTGAACTTAGGAATTCGCTCTCAGTCGCACCCGCGCGCGCGCGCGCGCGCACACACACACACACACACACACACACACACCCACACACACACACACACACACACACAAACACACACACACACGCACGCACAGAGTTTTCTCAGAATCTGAGAAGTAGCGTTTGAACGAAAATGCACATTCACATGCACGAGGGTATTCATAATTATGGCTGCATTAACTTCATCCATGTCCGTAATAAATTTCTGTCTTAATTTAACAGCGAACAGCGCTCTGGAGTGAAAACCCCTTGCTTCGTTCGAATGTGTCGTTTCCCAATGATATTCGTCGGATTTTTTCGATTCGGGACTGGACCATGAAGAAAAACAGGAAAAGCCTACACAGAGCATAGACTATTTCATCGGAAGCGAGTACAAAGTGTCATATATTTAACTCCAACAAATTTTATGGAGATACAATAAGGACCAAGTGCAGCACTGGAGGTTACGCAACCCTCAGAATTGTCCCGTCATATCAAATTTACCGAAATAACTGAACAATCGTTAAATTGTTGATGAGTTAATTCATTTATATGTTTACTGACAGTACAGAAAATTTTCACATGATATTATATTATATTATATTATATTATATTACATTATATTATATACGTTTCTTCTGGTAATGCATGATTCCTCATGTAATATGTTTAAGGAGTGATTATTGCACGTCGCAATAATGCTTAGCAGCATACATGGAGCCAGTTTTTACAAAAAGGAGCAGGCCGAGAACATGGGTGATCATTCAGTCTAGATATATTTTTCATACGTCTATGTTCTGATGAACAAAGCTGATTCTGCTCAGGGTATCAAGAGCTGCTTTCAATAAAATTAAGAAGGCTACCAAAATTATTATTCATGCATTCGACCGAAAGCTGTTTATCAAGACAGGCCTGAAAGAGGTAGCATAATTAGACTGCAAACTGTTGTCATACAGAATTTTAGTCTTTTATCGTCGTCATAAATGAAACGTTTTGAAACCTGCCCTCTACGAAAATAGCCTTGCTGCCATCATGCCGACAACGGCATCAGCACACGGAAACCATTTCGTACAAACAAAAACGTATAATCGGGTTCAGGCGTGAACCTTCCGCTCGGGCTAAACCCAGTTTTTAGGATTTATTACTGAAAGGGGTCCTGTTATGTGGGTATTCAGAAAAAGCTAACAGTGGCGACGCTGTTAGAAGCCGGGCGCTGGAAGAAATATGAAATCATCAACAATGCGCCGCGGTTACTATTCATCACAGGTATAAGCCTATAACAAATATGAAATAAGTTTAATCTGAAGCATGTTTCATCATAATTGATATAGGCTACGTATTCGTGCTCTTTTAGGCACAGTATAAATTACAGGGATTGGTCTATCGGTGTTTTCTTCCTCATTTATAGCAAAAATTCAGGCCTGCGCATTTACAACGGAAGAAAGAAATAAAATGAATAGTGATGAGCCGAGAGGGCCAGTGAGTCATTGCGTTAAATTATTTCATTAAAATTGGGTCTTGTAGTCACAAGTCTCAATGCACCAAGTAGCAATGAGGCAAACTTAAAAAAATGAATAGCCTACAAATCTGTGAAATTGAGCGCGCATGAAAAAGACGTAAATCAGCCGAGTATCGAGCGAGCCCAACCAATCCGTGCAAACTACAACCGTCGTCACTAGGCTGAGTGAGCCGGCGCGAGGGGGTTATGAGACCGATGGATTTGGAGGCCACTGGCACCGCAACCAATTCTTTACTCAAATTGAACTAGAAATTGCAAGTTTTTTTTTTAAACGGCTCAATTCTCGATACACGTCAATTAAAATGAAAACTAATAATGTCGACATCAACGACTTAAGCACGTGTCTCCAGGGCAGTTGCGAGGAATTCTGGGCCCCTAACAGAATATCGGTGTGGGCCCCCGCCCCCGACTTTTCATTGTCATTTTTTTACGACAATGTATTATGACGTTACTCTTTACTTTTCAGTTTCTCAGTGTTCTTGACGGTGCCTAATGCAATACACCCAATTTTTTCCTTTTTTACGATTAACCACTCAACAAAGAGAGTATCACAATGCAAATTATGAATTATTAGTTGTCTTATTCACATTCACTCACTCACCCTTAAAAACATATTCAGACTGATGGTGCTGAGGGTCTATTGCTGGGTCAGGTTCAGTGAAGTGACCACAGCTGATTCTGGAGTTGCAGTGCCTAAAGGTTTAATTGTTCAATTTCATATTACTTTCGTAAACATTTAAAGTTTTGTTCCATGGAACAACTGATGAACTAACCTCCCGAGTCTTGGAATAAACAAAATCTAAATGGGCTTCCCAGTACCATAGCTCTAAGCACTCAGCTTCATTTGTTGAGAGGAGGGCGAGCTCTGTAAAATTACCCCCTGCGTGAACAAGACTTATGTCAACAGGCTAAAGTAGCAGTTTAGTTTTAGTAAACACTTCAGGTGAAAATAATGTCAGCTTTGTCAAGCGATTATTTAAGTTACACTTAAGTTACCACACTGACTGCATGTAGTTCTCTAGCCAAACCTAGCCTGTACTGTCACTTATAGCTAGCGAGAGCTAAGTATGCAGTAACCACTCATAATAAGAACGGAGGAACGTGTCCTTGGCTGCTACTACTGGATTTTTTGACGGCATATAATAATGGCTGGCGAATGATAACCTTACCGATCTTTTCTGTGGATGATTCCGTTAATAACTGAGTAATGCCATTCTTGTCAGGCGATAATTTACTCAGCTGACCGCAAATTACATTAATGTAACGTTAGCAGCTTGATAGCCAGCCTGAACAGCTAACAAAGCAAGCTAGTTAAATATTCTCACCTTTCTTTGAAAATAATTTTATAATGTTCTGGACCCCTGCTTTGCTCCTGCTGTCCTCTCTCTATTTTTTTCTGGTGGCCAGATGTGTGTGTGTGTGTGTGTGTGTGTGTGTTTTATATATATTTTGACATCACATTCGCAAGGGTGGTGCACACTGTTTGCTGCCTTAGTTCGCGACCTCGCCAGCAAAAACGTTCAGACAATTTTCCAAAAGAAGCACGAAGCATGGATCGAGCTATATTTTAAGAAGGGGGTTACTGAAATGTATTTCATCGATATTGTTTGCGTTAATGGCTCAGTTTAACCCCCCATCCCCCCCCCCCCCCCCCCAGACACGACGGTGCTGCGTGTCTCGCGTGACCTCGCAGCCAACTTCTCTCCTCATGAGCACAGGATAAAACGCTGGGCAAAAGGCTCGGGAAAAGAGTATTACCTTGTGTTAATACAATTTCTGGAGCTAGTGAGCTGTTCATATACAAACAACTTGCCAAGCACAACTGACGCACGCAAACATAGCCTACACACTTAGCAACACACTCTAGTGTCTCAATTTCAATTCCAGAGTCATTTACATATTATGGAATTTTTGAAGTCTTTTTGGGGTCATCGCAGACGGTTTAACTGCGCTACTGAACCGAATTAATCGAAAGAAAAAGCAAGAATGTTTTAACCTCTCAATTGAATTTATCTGGCTGAATACTGAAAACTATTCAACTGGGGGTCTCCGGTAAAAATGTATGTTATTGTACAAATCATTTTCTTTTTCTTTAATTGGTCACCGCAGCTTGCGTAAGCGAACACATGACTTTCAATCATAGCATGAGCGGGCACTGGTAATTAAAGCGAAAGGAACTATAAATCACTGCATTTGTTTAGCAAAAATTAACAAAATTAAGTTTCTTGACATGGGCTAATTACCAATCTTCATCCTTTCTATTCCTCCCATTACCTCGAATCTGGACTTAAAGCTGGTCCTTTGACAAAAAACTTTTGACTTTTCCCCACAAGACTTCTTTATAGCGCCAAGTGGCCAGTGATGGGTCCCATTTCTTCAGCTCCGGAGTTCCACCCATCTATTTTCTACACCCGCTTACTCCTCACTAGGGTCACGGGGCGAGCTGGAGCCTCTCCCAGCTGACTTCGGGCAAAGGCAGGGACCGACCCTGAACAGCTTGCCAATCCATCGCAGGGCGCACACACCATTCACGCACCATTCACTCTCACACTCATACCTATGGGCATGTGGTGTCTCCAATTAGCCTGATATGCATGTCTTTGGACTGTGGGAGGAAACCGGAGCGCCCGGCGAAAACCCACGCAACACGGGGAGAACATGCAAACTCCACACAGAAAGGCCCCAGGCCGGATTCGAACCCACGACCTTCTTGTGAGGCAGCAATGCTAACCACTGTGCCACCGTGCCGCCCATAGCTCCGGAGTTAATAAATAAATAAATAAATAAATAAATGAAACAAAACGGTGTTATTTCGCTATTACGGAAGCGTCAATACACGCTCATAGAGGGAGAACATGACTCCTTCACAATAATGCAGAGTGAAAAAGTAATGAAAATTAACGCTAAATATTATTATGTACCAACACTGCCACGTTACCTAAATTAAAAGGCCTCATTCTGGCCCTTGAATCTTCCGTGCCAATCAAGAAGTCCGAGAGAAAACGTTTTCTGTGTTCATTCATGTTCATAGACGTTCAGTATATTAAAAAAAAAACAAACAAACAAAAAAAAAACGACGTAGAAACTCACAATCACAATCGCCTACTGGTGCATCAAATTGAGCCCATCGATTTAAAAAAGAAAAAAATTGATAATCGATGCGGAAACGGATGAAAGGTTACGCAGGTGACATTTACTGCAGTTCGATCGTTTTTCAAAGGATCAGCTTTACGAATTCTGTTCATTTTTTGTACTAAATTGTATACTGCTCTCGTTCGAGTAGGTCAAATTGAATGCCTATTTTCGTGATAGAGACTTCATGTTTGTGGTCGATGTGGTCAGTCTCAACAAAGAGCGGAGCTTTATTATTTTTCACCTTCAAAACTAATAATGGCTCTTCAAATTTCCCACAGTAAAACTTTTTAAGTCATATTTTTAAAAGATATTTCTGTCATGAATGCACGCGAGAATAAATTCTTTAATATAATATGCAGTCCTGTAATACTGACCTTGCAATACAGCCAACATTAAGGAATGTGTTAGTACAGGTGTTTCAATTTCAGATTACCCCCCTATTCACCAAAAGCCATCGGTAATCTGAAGTTAACTGCATATTACCCCCTGGTACGTTTAAGTTGGGGGGAGTTAAATCTGGAGTGGATTTCTAAATAATTTGAAGTTAATTCATTCATTAATTCATTAATTTGTTAATTAATTAATTAATTTCACTTTGAAACTGGGGAGGGGGTGGGGAGTAATTTCAAGTTAACTTCATATTACCGGGGGGTAACTTGAATTGGGGGGTCATCTGAAACGATTACACCGGGCAAATTGTCGCTATTGCTTTGGGGCATTTTGTCACGTGTAGAATTGTAAAAAATATTATTATACATAGGCTTAGGTCCAAAAGTATCTGGACAGTGGCGCAATTTCCAATGCTGGCAACCCTGGTAAGAGTGGTATGCTCAGTTGTTTTGGGAAAACCGATTACCTCAAAAAAATTGTGTGGACCAACTTAATGATCATGTGTTCACAGCACTTAAATTGTGATGAGAATAACTTTTACCTTATGTCCTTTAAGTACCGTCCACACAATGTAATTAAGTTGGCTAACATTTTTTTTTTTTGAGGCAATAGGTTTCCAAAAACCTGTTTCCACAATTTGAGTTTGCCACACTACCTGGGCAAACAGTGTTGCTTTGCAAGCCACCGCGATGGCTTTAACAATAAGTCACCAAGACGCGCATCAAGTGCAGTCCTCCAGGTTCAGTAGTGGGTTTCGCGAGAAAAAAAATGACCGCGTTTCCCAGTTTTAGAGCGTTCTTAAGGTGTTAAGAGGCTCCTAAGAACAGTTCAGCTATGAGGGAGGGAGTCTGGGAAACACGTTTGTTTCTTACTGGAGCCTTAAGAAGGATCTAAAAATGCTCTTAGCACTAAGATCTTCTTAAATCAGTCTGGGAAATGTGGCAAATATCTATAACACACTGGAATTACAGACATTTTACACCCCGCCCCCTCAGTTTTGTGAGCTCAAAAGCAATTGGATAAAGTGATATAATTATCAAAAAAATCACAACCAAATATATTGTCAATCAAATGTTTTATTTAAAAATGAAACAAAGACACCTGTATTTGTTTTTTTGTTTTGTTTTGTTTTTTTCCTCTTTTTTTCGCAACAATAATATAATAAATATTTCTTGTTTGTAACAGAGAGCCTGAGTGGCCGATTATTGCATGTAGAAACAATGTTACTGTCTGGCCGTCCCTGGCATAGCCACACCGCTGTTTCTGATGTCCAACCGGAACCATTTTTGGCCAGGGAGATATGATCGTCCAATCAGAGTCCTCAGGGTTGCTACAGTCATTTTCAGTTCCTGTTTGATTTGCACATTATTTTACCATTGCAAGGGAAATGCCAGCTCAGTTAAAGCGCATTCTTTTCTTAAAGGTTCCCTGACATGAGGCGCACCACCTGAAATTATTGGTTTCTTTTGTTCTATATGATTATTTATATCTCCCTATACACTCAAAAGTTCTGAAATGGTTGAAAAATCCATCAATTTTAAGGAATAAATGTGATATTTTTGCACTCTTACGCCCCGCCCCTTGAAGAGGTAGGAAGTTTCCGAGATGTAAGTCACATGTTCTGATGATGTCATCAAAGGAAAGCACCTCTGCCTTAGCAATCTCTGCAGTCCATTTACACGCTTGTTTCCACACGTTTTCTAGTGTGTTTGTTTAGTGTATGAGCCTGCAGTCAAGATATCCATCTATCCATCTATCTATCTAATTGTTACACTCGACAAACCGCGTTACATAGGCTAACGTAGTTAGTGGGCATGAGGACAACTATCCAAACTCCGGCATAAATCTAATGACGAGGGTAGCCTACAACATGGCATCAACATAACTCGCCGATTCATAAAAAAAATATTGCATGCATGTTGTGGCTGAAGTCAAAAGCCTATAAGCCAGCGTTAGTTCCACAGTGATCATGGATGCCCACCTCCTACAGCACAGCTGGCGATCAGCATCACAATACAGCCTTCCGAGTTCATCTGACTCATAATGCGAGGGCAGCTGTTACTCTCCAGCTGTGAGTTACTCTCACCTGCTAATTTGTCTAAGTTCAAATTCAAAATTCAAATTCAATTTATTTGTATAGCGCCTTTCACAGATAAACTGTCACAAAGACGCTTTACAGTCAGAGATGAGTTATTGAAAGGGCAGTGCCCAGCCTATTCCCCACTACAGCAAATGAGGCAAAAAACTCCCGGTAGGGAGAAAAATCCTCAAACAGTGGTGAGAAAAAACTCCCCAGTGGGAAGAAATCTCGGGAGGAACCCGGCTATAGTGGGGAAGCCCATCCTCCGCGGGCTAGCTAGTTAATAAGAAGATAATGACAATAGAGTTCCATAAAAGTCCATCTAAACAGTGCTATCAGTTGCTGGAGGAAGTGGCATGCCAAGGATGGTGCAGAACTGGATCAGGACAGCAGCAGCCAGCGCTCATGGTGAGGGACAGGGCTCGGATGGTCCAGGACTCACGGTTGTGGAGGGAGAGATCCTCGGAGAAAGACAGAAAAAAGTGGGGCGAGGCACTGGATAAAACTACAGCATTTTAATAAAAATACAGTCCTGTGTCATGTGCCAAATGAGAATTTAGGAGCTGACTGGTCAGGAAACAGTCGACACCCTTCCATCCACTTCCAGCAGCACAGACGCTCTACACTTATTCCAGGAAGATCACTTCAGATTTTCTAGACACTAGTACCATATGGACCTCCCCGGTGACTAAGGCTGTAGCAAGCCCCACTGGCACCGTTAATGCATGCTCAGTGCCACCGGTTCCACATGGATTTGCTTAACACTACACCAGTACCATATGGACCTCCCCGGTGACTAAGGCTGTAGCAAGCCCCACTGGCACCGTCAATACAGGCTCAGTGCCACCGGCTCCACATGGATTTACATAACACTGGCTTCCAATATCGTGAACATGTCATAAATCAAGGTTGTAGTCAGTCCCACCAGAGCCAACACATAACTAATCATGGACTAATCATAGGCTTGACTAAAAAGATAAGTTTTCAGCCTACTCTTGAAGACAGAGTGTGTGTCCGAAGCCCGAATTTGTCTTGGGAGATTGTTCCAGAGAATTGGTGCTTTGTAAGAGAATGCTCTGCCTCCAATTGTAATTCTAGATATATTTGGAATTTTCAAGTAGTCAGCACCTTGTGAACGAAGTAATCTTGGTGGGGAGTAAGGAATGAGAAGACTGCAAAGATATTCCGGGGCCAAGTCATTTAAGGCTTTGTAAGTTAGTAATAGTATTTTGTACTCAATTCTAAATTTTACAGGCCGCCAATGAAGATATTTGAGCTAATATCTAATGTGATCATATTTCTTAGTCCTAGTCAGAACCCTAGCTGCAGCATTCTGCACTAATTTAAGACGTTTCAGGGCTGAGCTCGTGCAACCAAACAGTACGACATTGCAATAGTCCAGCCGAGAAGACACAATTGCGTGAACCAATTTTTCAGCATCTTGAAGAGACAACATTTTTCTAAGTTTAGATATGTTTCGAAGATGGAAAAAAGCCACTCGGATGATATTGTTGATGTGAGCCTGGAAAGAGAGTTCTGAATCAAGAGTCACCCCAAGGTTTTTAACGACAGCTCTGGCAGAAACAGAGAGGCCATTTAAGTTACGAGAAAACTTAACGAATGAGTCTCTAAGAGATTTGGGACCCAGGACCAATATTTCAGTTTTATCTGGGTTTAGTGACAGAAAATTTTGCGTCATCCAAGCTTTAACAGCTTTCAGACACATCTGTAATCTAATAACTGATCATTTTCACCCGGTTTAAAGGATATATAGAGCTGCGTGTCGTCTGCATAGCAATTGTATTTAACATCAAGTCTACTTATGATATTTCCAAGCGGAAGCATGTGTAGTGAAAAAAGCAAAGGGCCCAGAACAGATCCTTGAGGTATTCCAAAGTTAACCTTGGAGTACTCTGAACACTTGTTATTTACCCGGACAAACTGAGATCTATCAGACAAATAAGACTTAAACCATGAAAGGGCAAGTCCAGAAATACCAACTAATTTTTCCAACCTACGAAGAAGAATATGGTGGTCTACTGTATCGAAGGCAACACTTATATCGAGACGGACGAGAACAGAAATGCGGCCACTATCCATAGAGAGAAGCAGATCATTTACTACAACAGTGAGGGCTGTTTCGGTGCTGTAATGCTTTCTAGAGGCAGACTGAAAACTGTCAAATACCTCATTAGTTTGCAGGAAAGAAAAGAGCTGTTGGGCAACACATTTTTCAAGGATCTTAGATAAAAATGTGAGGTTTGAGATTGGCCTATAATTGGCTAGGACTGTGGGATCCAAATCTGTTTTTTTAAGCAGCGGCTTGATTTCTGCCATCTTAAATGAAGTGGGAACAATACCTGAAATCAAAGAAGAATTAATTATGTGAAGAATTGGGCCGCCAAGAATGGACAGATGTCCTTTCATTAGCTTTGTGAGAATGGGATCCAAGATACAAGTAGATGATTTGGAAGTAACAACTAATTTGGCTAGTTCACTCAGGGATATAGGAGAAAGGGATTCAAACTGGTTTGTGTGTAATGTGGAAGACTCCATATCATAAGAAACGCCATCGCAAACTGGTAAGGAAGCAGTGATCTTCTCTCTAATTCTAATAATTTTGCCATTAAAGAAATTTAAAAAATCATCACTGCTGCAAGAGACTGGAATTTGAGGGTTACTTGCAGCATGATTGCGACTACATTAAGGGTACAACGGAGAGCATCAGCAAACTTTTCTGCGGTATCGTCAATAGAGGAGGCACTGACTGGATGCTCAAAATAAGATGGGAAAACCTCAGTGAATTTCGTAGAAGTTGTTGCAGTAAAAGTACGACCAGTGTACATCCTAGTTTCTAATAATGCAGGGTGGGTCAATTGTAAGCAGAAGGTGATAAGAAAATGGTCAGAAAAACTGGGATTATGTGAATGAATCCTGACCTGCCCAATGTTAATGCCAAAGCTTAAGATCAGGTCTAAAGTATGACCATGAAAATGAGTTGGGCCAACAACACTCCGAGCGAAGCCAACTGACTCCAAAATGTTAGTGAATGCGGATGTTCGAGAATCATCTGCCCACTCAAAGTGCAGGTTAAACTCGCCCAATATAACAATTCTATCATAGCTTAAAACTTAAAAATCTTGAATAAAGGCAGAGTAAAGGCCAGGGGGCCTGTAGACTGTCACCAAAGCTAAAGGCTGATCAGAGGCAGAGCCGGCACCTGTACCCAGCACTGAAAAATTCATCGCTTAAACCTCAAATGTATCAAATTTATACTGTAGTTTTGGCACTGAGTGAATGGAATCACTATAAATAGCTGCAACACCACCTCCTCTCCAGCCCAGGCGGGGGTTTTGAGTGTATATAAACCCAGGTGGAGATGCTTCATTCAAAGATACGTTTTCATCTGGTCTCAGCCATGTTTCTGTGAGACACAGTATATCAAGATAACAATCAGATATTAATTCGTTCACAAGAGCTGCTTTAGAGTTCAAGGATCTAATGTTTAATAGACCAATTTTGAGAGAATATTTATTTATTGGTAGATTGATACAGTTGGTGTTAATGCAAATCAAGTTTTTGTGATGTACTCCGCGATTCTTCTTTAACCACATATGGTGGATATGGATATCGTAGCTGAGGCATAGTGATGACATCACATAGTTATCATGTTAATACCACAGTGTGATGTCACAGTTGAGACTCAGTGATGACATAACATTGTTATCATAGTAATATCATAGTGTGATATTGTAGTTGAGGCATAGTGATGACATCACATAGCTATCATGTTAATAACAGTGTTAGGGCACAATTGAGATACAGTGATGACATCACATAATTATCATTTTAATATCACAGTGTGATGTCACAGTTGAGACACAATGATGAAATCTCATAGTTATCATAGTAATATCATAGTGTAACATCGTGGTTGAGACACAATGATGACATCACATAGTTATCATGGTAATACAAAAATCTGATGTCACAGTTGTGACACAATGATGACATCACGGTGATGTCATATTGCTATCACAATGTGATGTCACATTTGTGACATAATTTTGACAACAGAGTGATATCACATTAACATCAAAAGTGTGCTGTCACAGTTGTGAGATAATTGTGACATCAGAGTGATATCACATTAAGCTCACCGGCTAATATCACAGTTGTGATATATTTGTGACATCAAAGTAATATTATATGACATCACATGTTGACTGGGTGGTTAGTCAAACTGACAGGTAGTGTGTAACTTGACAGTTATCGCAACACTGGACTGAACGCTTGCTGTATTATTTCATAATCGAAATTCATGAAAATCTAACGTTATGTCCAACTTAAGTCAGCCGGCTACCCAGATAGCAAGCACCTCCACTCCGGATCTGCCCCGGCTCTGCCGACTCCAGCTGATCCGGCTTAGAGCCGGGGCAGATCACGAGAGGAGGCGCTTGCGATCTGGTTAAGTACTGCAGGAAATTAACGTCAGCTAGCCATCTAGCTTGCGTGTGTGTCTAAAGCTGCTTTCACATCAGACGCAAAACAAACTTTTCGCACGACAGATCACATCCTAAGTCAATGCAAAGACGCAAATGCACACGTCTTTCAATGTAATCTGTCATGCGAAAAACCCGCCTCGCATCTGGTGTGAAAGCGGCTAAACGCTACCTATTCTGGCAAAGGCCCTGGCGAATAATCCTGAAGTTTATAGAATTACAATAGCTTTTTTCTTTTTTCTACTGTTATTTCATTAGCTATGGTAGCCCTAGAATATTTCAATAGTAACACTCAAATCTATATTGTGCGTTCCAAAAAACATACAATTACTACAGTAATATTATAGTTTTTTGGTGATAAATATTATGGCATTCCAAAAGTGGGTTTTGTAAAGGTCTGTCAGATGGCTATGGTAAATACAGCATAGTGGATGTACATTTCATTGTAGAGCGAGCGAGATCTTGACCAGCTGGAAGCCTTGCATGACATCAGTTGCCATATAAGGCAGTTCCGGACATTTTGAAGAGTGCGCTCCCGATCAGTTTAATGAATCCAAAATAGTTTAAAAACAAAAAATTTCACGGAAAAGCGTTTGCATCTTCGTTTTCATCGGGAAAAAATAAAATAGCAAGTTCTAAATGTCAATTTCGGCCTATTTAATGTCAGGGAACCTTTAACATCTTTCTGGTACAAATTTGAGCGGTCTCATCTGTCCTTGGGATGTTGTTCCAGAGGTATAATTGTTTATTTATACCTATAGTTACGGTAAATTTCCCATGTCTCAGCCTTACCAATTATTCACATTTCATGATCAGCTCTCGGTAATAATTCTAGTGAAGTCATCTCTTGAATGTGGACAGTGGCGCTGATATGCTTGATCTGCGGTGCGTTTCCCGAATAAAGACGGAAGTTTGCTTTGAACTAACATGGTATCTTTCTGATGCATCTTTAAACTAACGAACAACAGAAGAATGATGGTTTCCCCCAAAACCTTCGTACCTAGTTCGTACCGTATAACAATGTTACCAGGAGCACTCCGGTCTGATTTTCACCGCGGGAAGATTAAAAACTTGGTATTTGTGCCTAAATCCGGCAGTTGTGATCGATAATGCAATACTAATTCGTCGTTTTGGCATATTATTTTGCGATTATATACAAACTAGCTACAATAGGCTACAATTTACCATTTTAATGAAAAGACACCTTAGGCAACGATTCTTCGGAAGAAAAAAAAATTTGAAGAACGATTTGCCATTTCAGTGCATTTGATGACATGAGCTCCACCAGCGAGTACGAAGTTCTTAAATTAATTAATCATTAACATCCTTAGCAGTTATACATACATACTAAGCTTCTTTACTGAACATAAATTCTGTGGTGTAGTGGATAAGACCCCCAGAACTGTACACAATACTCCAGGTGTGGTCTAACGAACGTGTTGTACAAAAGAAGTATCACCTCCTTAGATGTGTACTCAATACTTTTGGCAATGTATCCTAGCATCCGATTAGCTTTTTTTAACTGCTATGGCACAATGGCTAGAACCTGTGAGGGTTTGGTTAACAATCACTCCCAGATCTTTCTCTTGTGCAGCACATTCCAGTTTTAAACCTCCCGTGAAGTAATCCCGTCTAATGTTTTTATTACCTACATCTACAACTTTACATTTTGCTAGATTAAATTTAATTTGACACATTTCTGCCCAATTCTGGATTCTATCCAAATCGTCCTGAATCACTTTAGTGGACCCTAAACTATTTGCCAAACCCCCCAATTTAGTATCATCTGCAAATTTAACCAATCTGCTCTCAATATTCCTATTTAGGTTATTAATGTAAATGAGGAACAGCAGGGGTCCCAACACTGATCCCTGGGGGACGCCACTCCCCACCATACCTAGCTCAGATGAGATATCACTGACCACTACTCTTTGTGTTCTGTCCTGTAACCAGTTTTTAATCCACTTCACAATACCTCCTGTAACTCCAATGGAGCTCATTTTAAAAATTAGTCTCTTATGCGGTACTGTTTCGATTGCTTTCTGAAAATCCAAGTATATGATGTCATAAGCCCTGCTCTAGTCATAAGTCCTGGTGGCCTCTTCAAAAAATTCCAGGTTTGTCAGGTATGACCTTCCCTTCCGAAAACCATGTTGGCGGTCCCACAAGATACTGTTATGTTCAAGAAATAAGTCCAGCTCAACTTTTATGATAGATTCCAATATTTTGCACGAAATGCAAGTTAAACTCACTGGCCTGTAGTTTCCTGGCTCGGTATGGTCCCCTTTCTTATATATTGGTATTATATTGCCCTGTTTCCAATCGTTTGGTATTTCTCCAGTTTCTAAAGACCGTCTGAAACTGGCGGATAGCAGCTTAAAGATGAACTCACCAGCTTCCCTGAGCACTCTAGGATATAAGCCATCAGGACCCGCCGCCTTATCTGCCTTCAGTCTATGCAACTTGTCTAATACTTCGTTATCCCGATCCTCAATTTCCGCTAAATAATCTTGAACATTTGACATGCCCTCTGGTCAAATAAAGACCCCCCCCCCGAGGTAAAATTCTCAACAAAGTAACTGTTTAAGGCGTCCGCAATATCCTTGTTATCAACTAGCAGCGATCCATTTTTATTCTTAATGCACTTAACCTGCTATTTAACTTTCCTTTTTCTGCTACAGTACTGAAAGAAGCGCTTAGGGCTAGTTTTTGCCCCCTCTGCAATTTGTCTTTCATACAGTCTTCTAGCATTCCTCAGCTCTTTTTTGACCACAGCCCGCATTTTACAGTATTCAGCCTTAGTATTCTCATTGTTATCCTTTATGTACATCTTATAAAGATTCCTCTTTTCCCTCAAAATCCTATGAATACTTTTGGTCATCCACTGAGGATTCTGCTTTTTAAGCTTACTTTTGGACACCTTTGGAATGAATCTGCATTGAGATTCAAGTAAAACCCCCTTAAATTTTTCCCTCATCTCATTTACTGACTCACGGTCCAGGAGTGTCTCCCATTTTATTTCAGCTAGATATGAGTGCATCCTGTCAAAGTTTGCTCGCCTAAAATTGAAAATTTTTGTTTTAGAATACACTTTTTTAACTTCCCATGAAACATCAAAATTAACAGCAGAGTGATCACTTGTCCCACGTGGCTCCAGTGCCTCAACATCGCTAATTCTATCAGGGTCATTACAGAGCACTAAGTCTAAAATTGCCTTCTCTCTGGTAGGTTTATTAACATACTGCACCAAGAAATTATCATTTATAACATCAAGAAATTCTTCCTCCCCCCTACCCTGTCCTTTCACCATTTCCCAATTGATACCAGGATAATTTAAGTCTCCCATGATAATAGTCGTACCACCACTACAAGCTTGCGTAATCCTCCTAAAAAGCATTTCATTGATTGTACTGTCCAAAGCTGGTGGTGGATAGCATACTCCTATGTTTAAACCTGTCTCGTATTTGCCAATGAGCCTGAGCCAGATATCTTCACAGGACAAGGAATGTTCAATTTCGGGAATTTCCTGTACATTAATGTTTTTGTTCACAAAGAGTGCTACGCCCCCTCCTCGCCTATTATATCTATCCTTCCTAAAGAGCTTATAACCTTCAATATTATATTCATCTCCATCCTCTTCACATAGCCATGTCTCTGTAATCCCAACTATGTCATAGCCCTCACTGATCACTACAGCCTCAAGTTCTGGAAATTTATGTTTTATGCTTCTTGCATTTAAATAAAAGCATTTCAGGTTATTACTAATGCTCTTCACCTTTGAGTTCCCATGTGGCCGCCGCCTTGAGCCCCCCACCACGCTTTGTTGCTTTAAAAGTAAAACATCGATTGTGCATGTTACGCCGTCAGCTTCCATCGGGGCAGTCTGCATTTCCCTATGTGTAAAACTCACTAACCTCCCTGCCCCCCAAGTCCCTAGTTTAAATAATCCTGTGCTACCCTCAGCATACGCTGGCCCAGTGCAAAGGTACCCCTCCAGTTCAGGTGCAGCTTGTCAGGCTTGAACAGGTCATTCCTGTCCCAGAGAAACTTCCAGTGCCCCATAAACCTTTACCCCTCTTTCCTACACCAGGTTCGTAGCCACGTGTTAAACCTCCAGATAAAATACGGGTAGAATTCCCGAGAACACTACCGTTGAGGATCTGCTCCTAAGCTTCTCAGCTAATTCCACAAATTTGCCTTGCAGAACCTCAAACCTACCCTTACATTTGTCCCAACATGGACTATGACAACTGGATCCCTCCCCGCTCTGGCTAGGAGCTTGTCCGCACGCTCAAGGAGGTCTCCTACCTGGGCACCAAGCAGGTAACACACCGTACGAGACTCCTTGTAGCGCGAACAGACTAAGCTATCTATCTTATTCATGGGCGTAGAAATACACACACTGACAAAAATGGAATATAAAAAGTAAAAATTTTTATTCCTTTTTCCCAACTTAAAAATTATTTAATTGACTCAAAGAACAAAAAATGGCAGAAAAGATATATTCTGAGGGCCATAGATGGAGATGCAGTGTGCAGTGGATATGGGGGTGGGGGGTCGATGGAGGGATTGCCAGCGAGACATTACTAAGGAGAGCAGCAGCTCTAAGGAGTGCACTACAGAGGACTGGTGGTGGGAGCTCTGGTCTGTTGGCCTCCTCTTACTCCTGAGGAGAATTTTGTCCATGCTAAGCCCAGAAGTGCTGGCAGGAGTCCCAGGGGTATAGGTATCTGTGCTGCACAATTCCCTGGCATGAGTGTCTTCCCCCCTCTGCCCACTTCCTCTAAGCCCATTTACGCCTTGTCCCTTGCAGTTTGATTCCCAAGGCCCCCGAACATTGGACACCCACACGCAGGACCCCTCAGCTTTGGCCATCCTCTCACTGGTCCACTCCACATTGGGCCCCCTCTGGCACGGCCTTCTGTGTGTCAGGGCCACTCTTTCCTGAGTCTCCAAAATCCTCTCAGACTGGCAGTTTGTATATGTCCTACACAGCATGGCCGTCACAACAAATGTCCAGCTCCCTGAAGATGAGGCTCACTCTGTGAAGGATGCTGAAGATGACCGTGCATTCAACAGACTGCAAGGAATGACAAATGTTATGCAAAAAGACCTCCATCTCCCCCACTCCCTTTCTTTTTATCAACACTTTCCCATCCACTGTCATATAGAAGAAATCTCTTTATATAAAATAGATTTCCCCCATATTCACAGTTGCAAGTGGGCAAACAACATCCTCTCCTATCGATACATAAAAATACATGAAGGTAAACAGTGAGATCATATGTTCTTCCTATGACTAGCAACACAAAGTCACAAGCTTTACAGATTTACTCAACAATACTACTGTCTTGAACCATGATCCTGTAAAGTAGGCTAATTAGCCACCTCCCGTTCTAATGACAGCGGGGAAAAAAACAAGGGTTGAATTACTAGACAAGCATAGTTAATCATTGCTGAACATTAAAGTTTCTTTGCTAACGCATGCGAAGGCTACAAGAGACAATTCAAGAGATCCAACCATAGCCCCACTCATGAACAGAGAAATACAACAATAAAGGAATGAGCTCGGAGAAGCAGTGGGTTACAGTGATTTTATAACGGCGGAGGGGCGTTCTAAGGCACGACGCGCTTATAAAATCACTGTAACCCACTGCTTCAAGGGGCTTATTGCTTTTATAAAACGATTACCCTATATATAGCCCATTAAATTTACACACAAGCAAAAAATTCGGCAAGTTATTGGTAATAATGCAACAATAAAATTGAGAACTATTCGTTCTTCCACCAAGCAAGATAGAGTGGACAGTATGGTTCGCAAGCAACACAGACTCTAAGATTGCTTTTTCATCTAGCGCCATTGTCATGTCACATCAGGCTATTTGGGCTCGCTAATGTAGATATACTATAAAAGCAGGCCGTTTTTAATGTCTCCTTCTGTCTCCTGAAGACCCCGTTAAATAATTCTACTTCCGTTTTGTTTTCAAGTTTCCTTGTTCTCAACTCGTGCCAATCGGCCATGTCATTACAACCAGCAACGAGAGTAGTGAAAGATTGACTTTTGACCTCCACACTTGCCGGTGTCCAGGAAAATATGTTGAATTGTGCATTAGTTTGCTAGCCAGCTTATCAACTAGCTAGCATTCACTTCAGTGGATGTGGTTACCCTACACACAGCCAATAAAATAAACACACAAGAAAAAAGTCAACAATTTATCGCGAATAGGCTACTGAAATAGCGAGCTAGTTAGCAACGTAGCTAACAAAACAAAAATAATATCAAACTCTGTAATGCAATTGCTAGCTATGTAGATAGCCAGCTGGTTAGCGGGTTAAAAGGCTAAACTTCTCTGACCCTGAAACAGCGAGCTAAAAGTCTCGAAACAAACGTAACCTAACGAGTTCGTTAAGCGCAGAATAGTTGGTTGCGCGCAGGGATATTATGTGCTGCGGCCTCCCTCAGTGGGAGCCAATAGCATTTAAGGATGGGAAGCACCCGTTTAATTGAGATTGTTTTTACCGAGCAGCTACATTTTCAAATCACTATGTTGATGTTATATATGTTTGTACAGCAAGATCATCGAACATTTTCAGCCACTGACCTTATGTTTACCTTTTGTGGACTGCATTTTCCAAGGCAATCACTCGGAACTAAGCTTCTAACTACAGCTGGGGAGCAGTAGTTGGAACTACACAACTTAACGACAGTGCTTGAAAACGTTTGTTCGAATCAGAGCCTATCTACGAAGAGTCTTACCACTCTCCATTTAGCCCCATTGTATTGAACTTGGTTGCAGTTCCACCAGGAGTGATCGAGGGCGAGTGCAGAATGAATGGAGTCCTATGGAGCTAGAAAGCTAAATTTGTCCCTTTCACCTGGTAATCGTTGAAAAATCGCAAATCCTGTTGCATTTCCCGCAAGTTCAATATGGATTTTTGGTTAAAAGTGAAATTGCCCACAAGTTATGTCCTTTCCATTTCCTACAGGTTGGGCTGCTATTGGCCATAACACGCTCGCATTCTACAAATGAATGCTGACTGGTCAGTTACGGACGTGCGACTATTTACGACCAGAGACCCCAATCAATGACATCTGAAGACCAAGACAACAGAGCTGGCCGGTCAGGAGAATCAGAAACACTCTTAAGGAGGATTTTTCTGTTAAACTTAATATTTATAAGTGTTCTATTACCTTTCAGCAACAGTATGATAATTGATTTAAAAAAAAAACTACATGGAGCAACAAAGCTAGCTAACCACCGCGTTGTGCTAATGCCAACGTTAGGCTAAGCAAATAGCAGTTCGCCAACCAGCAGCTAAAATCAATGTCGCTGCATTAGCATTGTTCGTGGATTTAAAATAGCTTTATCGCTGATGCCATTTGCAACCCAAAAAACCCTTTAAGCATTATTCATATCCCTGCTAAAAATTCCAGCTTTGACCAGTCTAGGATGGTCTGGCTGGTTTAAGCTGTGTTTTGGACAGTTTCAGCTGGTCAACCAGCCCTTCACCAGCTGACTCCAGCTGAAAATACCAGCTTAACCAGCTTTGACCACCTTCATTAAGCTATAGAGACCAGCTAGACCAGCTCTGACCAGCTAATAACACAACTCAGACCATCTTAAACCAGCTTAGAATTCTAGCTGCTAGAATTAGCAGAAAACTAGAGGCAATAGAGGTGCAAAACAGTAGTTAAGTGCCTCTAATGTTCTTTATCTGTGTATGACAAGTAAAAACAGTTGGTGGTTGAAGAGATGAAAGTATAAAGATCTTCTATTTTTTTTTCAACACCAATGGTCTGGGAACAAGTCCTTTGGATCGATGAAACAAAATTCAAAATTTCATCAACCAAACACAGAACTTAAGTGCACTGTAGAGTTGGAGAACATGTCAACAATAACTGTTTAACCCCTTCAGTAAAACATGGAGGTGGTTATAGTATGGTTTGGGCTTCAGTCCACTCAAAAAGAGCCAGTGATCTCACAAAAATCAACAGAATCACAGATGAAAAGAAGTTACCCAGCATCCTTGTAAGGCATGCATTGCCAACTGGAAAGAGACTGATTGGTTGGGGATTTTATTTTCAACAAGAATAGGGCCTATCTCAGTCAGAAAGAAACATCTGGTGACAAAAAAGTTATGACTCGGCCTGTTTAACGTCCACACCTTAATCTCATTGAGCAAATCTGTTGAAACATCGAAAAAATTTCTATGGAATGAATTTCAAACCATATGGAATGGTTTAGCGAGTGAGGAAATTAAAAAAATGAAAGCTGTGTCTGAAAGATTAAATGCTGTAACCAAAGCAAAAGGTGGCCTCAATAGATATTGACTTTTTCTCTCAAAAATATATAATAATTTTTGTTTTTACTAGGCCTATATATTGTCATCTGTTAACTTTCTTTCATCTATACGATCCAATATTACGCAAATTTAATCACGAAGACTTCGGATTTAAGGAAAGGAGATTTCTTAACAATGCAATGACATGAAAGAAATTCAGTATTTGGCGATGACACCGTCCTCGAAGACCCTCAAGCTAGGTGGGGCGCGGATCTGCCTGGATAGCACCGTAGCAGGCAGGGGCGAAGCCATCCCCCGTTAGACAGAAGGGTCATACGGATGAAGTAGATGCTGAAGAGGCCGGAGTCAGAGGTTGGTGGTGGTGGTGGTGGGGAGGCGGTGGGCGATGCGGAGTCTGTGCAACAGCAGACAGGAACACGTCAGAAGCAGATATAGAGAAGACCGAAGGCGCTGATTGGGTGAGCGTAATTGCTTGAGAATCCTACGTCTCGTGATTGAACTTTCGTTTACACTTCCATTTAAATACTCGGTTTCTGATTATCTTCATTTTGTGTATAATCATAAGTGTATAACCATCACTGCACTCTACTGTTTATTACAAAATATATGGTTGACATCTAAAATAACAATAACATTGTCAACGTCCAAATATGTATGGACCTAACTGGCCATACAGTATCACAGTTTTAAAACAGTTTTAATTTCAAAAAGTCTTGCCATTTTATTCCGCAAAACCGTTTGCGTGGCAGTATTGAAAAAATCACCAATATTCAATGCTAAATCAGTATTTCAAAATATTGGGAGGAAAGAAAAATGTTCTCAAATAATGAATAATAGGCCTATATGTAGTTGTGTAATTTGTTGATTTCCTGTTGATGTATCCACCGTGAGATTCAGTCACAGGTTTGCATAATTTTGGCATTTTGGATATCATTTCTCAATAGATTTTCACGATAATTTCCATCGTTGAAGATGGACACCCTTCATAAACTTTTGTATCCATGTGATCCCACTGCCGTAATATGAAATATAAAATGGCGGCTGATATTCTGTAATTAGTCTCATGTTCCTCCTCTCCGGAGAGTCCCTTTGCATTCGTTTTTATGTTTTCACCAGTTATTATATTCTAAAACGAAGTTTATTCAATTTGATTTACGTGAAAACAGCAGCGTAATTTTTGGTGCATGAAACATAAGCTTCTGTGACACCAGACAGAATGCAAACAAATCGGCCTATAAAAATCTGTGTGCGTGCGTGCGTGCGCCCCCCTAGTATCGCATTCATGACTCTGATTTCGACAGTAAAATGTTTCTTTCGCGCGCAGAAGCAGTTTGAACTTTACATGCAATTACTATTATATTGTGTTGTGCTTTTTATCGAGGCAAAACGGAATAATGAAGGTGAAAAAAACAGTCGGATTCTAATGAATAGGGAAAAATAAACCGCCGATCATGTGTTGGTTTAACGCCGGCAACAGGTTCAGGATCAAGAAATAGCCTTTTAACGCGCTTTATTAGAGGACTCAATATTCAATTAATTTCATCCGGGAGGCAGTTTATTTTCTATTTAAATATTGTGAGAGGGAAGCATTCTACCTCTGTGACAGGTAATGTATTCCGAAATACGGAAGCCTTCCCAGTTTTAGAGCCCGAGTTCCTCGCGACATTGAACCGTTTCACTGAGCTGAAAAACGTCACGAACGCCTGTTTAAAAAAAAAAGCAAGCACTGGAAACAATTTTATTGCATTTTCTAACGGGCTGGATCTTACGATGTCTAATGGAGAAACGATGACTCCATTTAATATTCCCTACCAGAAATTTCATAAAATACGTTAATGCCACGCAAGAACAATTACTCCCCATTGAACTTTCAAAACTGGCATAATCATGAACTTGATTCACAAGAAAATTCGTCAACAAAATAAATGAATCAATAAAAATCAAAACAATGACTTCAATTAACAGGAACGCGCTGAAACCAGCCGAATCCTGCTCTTGAAACACTGCGTAGAGGCTGTGCAGTTAATTGGTCCGACGTGGCACTGTCAAAAAAGTGAACAGTTTTAAGTTCGGTCAAAGACGCAATTAACAAAATGGATGTCAGACCAAAAACGTTTGTTGGACACCAGAGGGAGAAAAAAAATCAAGGGCAGCTCTTATAAAACCAGCATTATTTCATTCCGACTCGTCAAAGACTGACGCTACCTGACACTTACTGTTGGGCTCGGGTTAAGGGTTACGGGGTAGGCGGACCGTTTTAAAATGCCAAAGCCTCCTTTTGCATCGTATATGGACGCTTGGTCAGGTAACGCCATTTTATGACTGGTCGAGATGAGTCTGAGCTCTAAAAACAGTGTCACTCAATTCCTACGGATGATGAGTTTATGATAATTAGAGAATAAGTTCAAAGTTTATGAAACCGCCTCAGACAAAATACATTGGCCCTAACGTAAGCCTGTGGTGAAATGAAATTGTTCAACGATTCACCCTCTCATTTCTACACAGTAAAAATCATAGTGTCAATTTTACTCTTTAAGAGTTGAATTTAACTCTCTGTCAGATAACATTTGGTCCCACTCAAAATCAGTGTAAAATTTACTCTATAGCCAGTGTAAGATTTTTAGAGTTAATTTTACTCTATTTTGTGTCAAAATTAACAATGAGATGTGTAAAAATATTTAACACTATAGGGAATCATCACCCTGGAGAGTAGATTTTGTCCTTGTGTGGAAGTGGGAATTAACTCTCACTTTTGACACTTCCATTTAGACGATTTCACTCTGCATAGTGCTATAACTACTCTATCCAGAGTAAAATAGGTTTACACTGCAATATTGACACTCCATTTTTTACTGTGTACAGGATTCAGTAAGCCAATTTACAGTTGTAACCTCGTGATTCCAGAACAAACTCAACCTGTCGGACGTGGAGCCACTGTGGGTATTAAACTTAGATGGAAAACAGAGGCCCCGTGAAAGCAATCTATTCAAAGTATAGATGGATCTATAGTAGGCCAACTGTACACGTGCCTTGGGCACCCTTGCATTCTTTCACTTTATTAAATCTGTCTGTGGACGTCAACTTTTTGTTTTCCGTATTGGCGTTTCCGAAAATAAAAAGTAGGGTAGACTGAGTACAATTGAGACATGTGTACAGTTGAGACAACGTCAATATCTTGACTGCGCAGTAAGCCTCAGCTGTGATTTCGCTGTGCACATGTGTATGCATCCTCTTTGATCTTGGGAAATTTTAACTCCGTGCGAAGCTCTGGTCCAAAGATATCAACAAAACTATTTTTTGCTTGGTTAGATTTTGACTTTACCATGTCCCTTCCACCAAAGAATATCTTGTTACCCTTATGTGACTTCTAAACGTAACTTGCATATATGCAAACGTTGTTCTGTGCCCTAAAGACGTATATATTTCATGACATCGTAGCATTTAAGGTCATTACGTAATCCAGTGAAATGTGGGAGGTGGTCATCGGGGTACAGTTGAGACACAATGTATCAACTGTACCCGACCCAGAACTCCATTGCTTCGCAGGCTGTTTATCAGCAAAGACTTATGATAACTGGTTTTAAGTCACAATTAGACTAAATTAGAGGCCAAGGTAAATTAACTTTGATATTTGTGATATTTGAACTGTCTACTATTAATGGATATATTTTTCTGGCATGAATATTATAAGGATAATAGAGTATGTACTGGAATATGAAAGGTGGTAAAACTAGTACAGTTGAGACAGGTCTTGTGTAGGTTATGCAGCAACAGAATTCATTCAGAAGTCAGAACATTAAAAGGCATCTGGATTACACTTTATAATAAAGGGACAAAATAAATAGCAGATTGTTGTGCTCCGTCTGTAGAATGTGGTCTCACGTGGAGTGTACCGCTGGTGGCCACTGCTATACATGCCACCACTGTGAGTTCATAAATTTTAGTTTTCATTGTTATTGTTGTTTTCTGTTACTGTTTGCCTTGTTATTCTCACAGTTATTGCACTTTTATTATGTTTACTTTTGTACTGTTTGCAATATCTGTGAAATTTTAAATAGTTTTACTGTTTTTTTTTTTTTTTACTTTTAACCTATGCTAGTGTTGATTTAAACAAAATGGATGAATTGATGAAGTGTATCACATTTACAATGAATGTTTTTTATAGTTTATTACATTGGCAATGATTGACTCGTCAGCTTTCCAGCATTTTGAATGGTGTCTCAATTGTACTCTCTATGTGTACTATATGGGTACGGTTGAGACAAAAATGCCCCTTTTGTTTTTGATTAATTGTGAAAAATATAAACCACTTAGAGAAAACATTTCTTGGTTATATTTTAGTGCACAAATAGAGGATACATTATGTAAAAAAATCTTCTTTTTAGTGTCTTTTCAGTGTCTAATTTTTGTGTGGAAATGGAAAAAGCAAAAACTGTCTCAACTGTACTCAGTCTACCCTACTATTTTAAAATTCAAAATGCTCATTGAAAAAAAGTTTTGTACAGTTGATATAGCTAATATTGTCTTGACTGAGCTCTGATGTCGACATCATCATAGCTGCCTGCAGTTATTTGGAGGGATCGACGGGAGTGAGGCTCTATCAAACAACAGCACAGCAGGACAGCGTGCCAAATTTTGAGGCAAAGTGTATTCACATCGAGTGATGGTTTAACATCATTTTTAACGGTTTAAAGATCTGTATAGTTCATTTCTCAGTTGTTAGAAACTCTTAATTTTATTTTTGCAAGCACATTTTCCCCTTGAAATTGTATTAAATGCGCCAAAGACTTCTGTACAGCACTGTATAGTAATATTTTCAGTACCCACACAATTTCCCCATTAGTCATTTCCATATTTGCAAACGAGTAGGGTCAGGAAGTTGGAAAGTTTATTAATGGATAGCCCCTTGAGATGAACCATCTGGTCTTCAAGGGGGTCCGAAAAAAAAAATACATACAATATGAACAACTGACACAGTCACATACCACATACACAAGGCTCTCATTTACCGACCCACCCCACACATCATTCCCGTAAACCCACGATACCCCCTCAAGTAAATGTAGGAACGGCAATGCGTATTGTACAGCAATAGAAACATTAACACTACCTTTATATAATAATAATAGTTGTAAGTATTATTTTATTATTATTATTATTATTATAGCTCCAATATAATAATAAGAGCAATAATATTTACATTATTGTGTTATCTTGCAATAAACATTAGATATACACATACACAATAAGAATAGCAAAAGCACACAAATTCCACACAACATTAATGAAGCGAAAAGACATCTCCATTAGAAGCAGCAGCACGTCGTTTTAAGAAAAGATAATAGTGAGCTCTTAAAAAGGTGAAATGAGGTAATTGTTCTTATGTTAATGGGCAGATTGTTGCAGTCTGAAGGAGCTTTGAATTTAAAGGCATGTCTGTCAATTTTTTTTTTATTTGTTATGGGGACAGAAAAGAAAGGTTGCTGAATATGTCAAAGAGGATATAAAGATGTGTATGGTATTAGATACTGTTTTAAGTAAGAAGGACAATTAAAGTGGACACATTTGAATGTGCACTAGAGCGAATGGTAATGTCCTCTTGGACTGAGGGGTGACCAGTTTAAGGATTCAAACAGAAGACAGTGGTGGGTACGACATGGACACCTTAATATAAATCTGCAGAGTCTGTTGTTGAGAATGTTGAAAGGTTTCATAAGTGTTCTGATAGATAATATCAGCACAGTCCAAAAAGGATAATAGTAACTGTGTGATGATTCTTTTTCTTATCAGCTGGGTAAAATAGTTTATGGAATAATAAAGAATACCTAGATTGCAACTTAATTTATTTATGATGGATTCAATGTGATATTTGAAGAGAACAATGGATCAATCCAAAGGCCAAGATATTTAAAGGAAGTCACATGTTCAAGGGGTGAGCCATCTTTAAAACAGATAGTGACGTCGGAGTTGTCACCAAGATCTCGTCTGGTTCAAAACAGCATAGGCCTACTGCATGATTGATTTTTGTTCGGGAGTAAATGATTGATTCGAACCATTTCTGAACCAAGGAAAACTTGTTTTGTAGTGATCACTCAATATCAGGGGTGCGTTTCCCAAAAGCGTGGTTGCTAAGTAAGTTCGCAACTTACATAGTTTGTGTTCAACCAGTGTTTCCCAAAATCATCGTTCGAACTATCAAGGTAATTTACGTAGTACGAACCACCGTTAAACGACGCTGGTGTTCCCCAAAACCGTAGTTCGAACTAACGTTCGCAACCACTGTCGTTAAGTTGTGTAGTTCTAACAACTACTCTCAAGCTGAAGTTAGAAGCTTAGTTCCGGGTGTTTGCGTCGGAAAATGCAGTCTACGAAAAGTATACTTCAGGTCAGTAGCTGAAAATGTTCGATGATCTTGCTGTGCAAACATATATAACGTTAACACAGTGATTTGAAAATGTAGCTACTCGGGAAAAACATTTTTTTGTTGTATTTCTCTGTTCGTGGGTGGTCCAATGGTTGGATCTCTGAAATTATATCTCTTGTACCCTTCGCATGCGTAAGCAAAGACACTTTAATGTTCGCCAACGATTAACTACGCTTGTCTAGTAATTCAACGCTTGTTTTTTTTCCCGCTGTCATCAGAGCAGGAGGTGGTTAATTAGCCTGCTTTACGGGATCATGGTTCAAGGCGGTAGTATTGTTGAGTAAATCTGTAAAGCTTTTGACTTCGTGTTGCTAGTCATAGGAAGATTATATGATCTCGCTGTTTACCTTCATGTATTTTTATGAATGGATAGGAGAGGATGTTGTTTGCCCACTTGCAACTGTGAATATGGTAGAAATCATATATATGACAGTGGATGGGAAAGTGTTGATAAAAAGAGAGGGGGTGGGGGAGATGGAGGTCTTTTTGCATAACATTTGTCATTCCTTGTGGTCTGTGGAATGCACGGTCATCTTCAGCATCCTTTACAGAGATGCCCTCATCTTCAGGGAGCTGGACATTAGCTGTGACGGCCATGCTGTGCACGAGGCAGACAAACTGCCAGTCTAAGAGGATTCTGGAGACTCAGGGGAAACAGTGGCCCTGACACACAGAAAGCAGTGCCAGAGGGGGGCAAAGAAGAAGTGGGCAGAAGGGGGAAGACACTCATGCCAGGGAATTGTGCAGCACAGATACCTATACCCCTGGGACTATTACCAGCACTTCTGGGCTTAGTATGGACAGAACTCTCCTCAGGAGTAAGAGGAGGCCGCCAGACCGGAGCTCCCACACCAGTCCTCTGTATTGCACTCCTTAGAGCTGCTGCTCTCCTTAGTAATGTCTAGCTGGCAATCCCTCCATCAACACCCCCCCCCATATCCACTGCACTACATCTCCATCCGTGGCCCTCAGAATATATCTTTTCTGTAGTCTTATGCCATTTTTTGTTCTTTGAGTCAATGAAATAATTTTTAAGTTAGGAAAAGGAAAAAAAATGTTTACTTTTTATATTCCATTTTTGTCTGTGTGTGTATTTCTGCGCCCATGAATAAGGTGGGTGACCTTAAATAAATTTTTACTACGTATATATCCAAAGAGACAACGTGACCCACAAATCGTCTAAATGTAATGATCACTTGTTCATTGGAGCACACGTTGCTCCAATGAAAAAAAAAAAAGACAGCGTTGAAGAAAAAAAAGGCTGTCTTCCTGCGGGAGACAAACTCCCAGTCTATGGCGTCTGTGCCATTGCGTGTAGATGGGTTTATCCACTACACCACCGAATTAACGTCAGGGAGAGAAGATATAGATACATACTTAACTGTTGAGAATGTCAATGATTAATTAATTTAAAAATTTTGTACCCGCTGGTGGAGCTCATCTCATTAAATGCACTGAAATGGCAAATCGTTCTTGTAGACTTTTTTTTTTTCACAAAGAATCGTTGCCTAAAGTGTCTTTTCATTTAAATGGTAAATTATATTGTAGTTAGTTTGTATATGATCACAAAAGAATATGCCAAAATGACAAATTAGTATTGTATTATCGATCACAACTGCCGTATTTAGGCACAAATACCAAGTTTTTAAGCTTCCCGCGGTGAAAATCAGACCGGAGTGCTCCTGGTAACATTGTTGTTCGAGCGACAATCGCTCAAACTATCATGGTTCAAACTAACGTCGTTCAAACCAACATGGTTCAGACTACTGTGGTACGAACAAGGTACGACGGTTTTGGGGAACAGTCGTTGCTCTGATGTTTGTTAGTTTAACGATGCATCGTACCATGTTAGTTCAAAGCTAACTTCCGTCGTTGTTCGGGAAACGCACCCCAGATTAGTTAACAGCAGATGTATATATTACGATGTCGTTGGAATATAAATGTACTTGACAGTCAGAGCAGAGCTTAGGGAGATCATATAAAAATGGAAAAATGAAGTGGTCCTAGAGATGAGCCTTGTGGTACTCCCTTCTCAATAGTTAAATAATCAGATTGACTACCACTGAGTCGGACACACTGACATCTATTATGAAGGAGTCTAAGATGTATTTCCATACTCAGTCTGAAGAGCCCGACTTTCTGCAACGAGTCCAATAGCAACATCTGTACGGCACGCTTGTTCTCAAAACCGCCACAGAGTCTGGCTGGGATTTGACATTCTGCATAAAGTGTGGGTCTGAATGACCACACTTCCTGTCCCATGCCATCACTTCAGTTCCTGGATAACTGCAAATGTGTCTTCCAACCCTTCCAATTCAGGGAGTCGTCTGTCAGCATTATTTTCACTCCAACCTTATTTTGACTGACCAGCAGCTCAATGAGATCTATGATAAATAAGGTGAGCTTTATTAGGGTTGGAGTGAAAACCTACAGGAAGGTAGATCTCCAGGAACAGGGTTGGGCAGCCCTGTTCTAGCTGTTGAATGAGGTGAGCTTTGTTAGGGTTGGGGTTATCTCCTCTGATTCAGGAGGAACAATGTGGTTTTCATCCTGGTCGTGGAACACTGGACCAGCTCCATACCCTCTGCAGGGTGCTGGAGGGTTCATGGGAGTTTTCCCAACCAGTTCACATTTGTTTTGTTGACTTGAGAAGGCATTCGACCGTGTCCCTTGTACCATTCTGTGGGAGGTGCTTAGGGAGTATGGAGTCCAGGGCCCTCTACTAAGGGCCGCATGGTCTCTGTTCGACCGGAGCAGGAGCTTGGTTCACATTGCCGGCAGTAAGTCAGACCTGTTTCCGGTGCATGTTGGACTCTGGCAGGGCTGTCTTTTTTCACCGGTTCTGTTCATTATTTTTATGGACAGAATTTCTCAGCGCAGCCAGAGGGAGTCTGGTTTAGGGACCACAGGATCTCATCTCTGCTTTTTGCAGATGATGATGTCCTGTTGGCTCCTTTGAACCAGGACCTTCAGCATGTAGCGGTTTGCAGCCGAGTGCGAAGCGGCTGGGATGAGAATCAGCGCCTCCAAGTCCAAGGCCATGGTTCTCGACCGGAAAAAGATGGCTAGTCCCCTCCGGGTTGGAGGAGAGCTCCTGCCTCAAGTGGAGGAGTTTAAGTATCTGGGGGTCTTGTTCATGAGTGAGGGAAGGATGGAGCGTGAGGTTGACAGACGGATCAATGCAGCGGCTGCAGTAATGCTGTCATTGTACCGCGTTTTATCATTGTATATATATATATGCAAGGGATTTTACCTAAACGTTTCACATGTAAATTATCCTCGAAACTCCAATTTAGTACTTTAATGGAGAAAATCGCGTCAGTGTGCTAGCAAGCTAATTAGCCATCCCATTTACTTATATGGACCGCTAATTTAAAGCAAATGTGAGCGATCACTAACGGTTTTCCCTTTTATGAGTATGCCTCTTCCCCCCCAAATAAAAGCAGATATTTATGAAGAAATGAAGAGTTTGGTTCCAAAAAGCTATAAGTGCCAAAATTACAAAAATTGAGATAATACCATCGAGCGATAGTCCTGCACTTCTTACACATGGTGCAAAAACCCGTCATTAGAAATGCATACTATATGGCGTATTTTTTCATGGTCAAAGTTTGTGTTTTTCTATAAAATGCAATTGGCGCCAACATAGAAAAAGCTGATTTACTCAAAATGACTAAAATGGATATATTGCATTTTGGAACCAAACTTTTCAAATATTCTCACACTAATGTTATTGAAAAATGAAGTTTGCAAGCAGGCGAAAACAATGGGAGTCAACGTGCGACTTTTAGTTCGGGGTGTATAGGCTACCGGAACAGTCGCATCAGCTGAGCGTATCCTGTCAGCAATCTAGTGTTTTATGAATACCTATATCTATGGCGCATTAATGTATTTATATGGTTCTGCAATGTTGACAGTTCTGCCTACGCTATATGCCGACTCATTAACATATCGCTGGTTGCATCGTGTGTTTCTAGACGGAACACAAAAAGTTCACTGCTTGAGCAACATGTTCTAGTTCAAGTTGGAAAGGTGAAGCCCGTGGAGCCACGCGCGCACACAAGGCCATTATTTCATCAAAGCCTTTGATCGGCCCGCCCATCAGACGCGCCAGCGCAAACAGCGGTCCACCTTTCCTGTTTGCGTTGCAGCGTATTAAACCCAAAACAGGCGCCGAGACTGCAGCCCGAATGGTAATAAATCAGCAGGCCAAAGTCTTGTATTACCACCTGCCCTGGAGTTGTAATAAATTGTATATTGCATATGAGTGAATAGTTAAAAGAAAATCCTGGGTGTATACATTGGCTATTCCATTACCTAAGCCCGTTTCATCTGACCAATAATGTATTGCTCTTATTGTTCAAAACATTGATATTATTGTTGTTTTTAAAGTGCTGTCTTTTATAGCTGTCCTTGTTTCTAATACATTTCTTATGTCTGTTATACTGGAAGTTTGTTTTATTTCACCGATCAGCACTACAGTTATATATTAGCCACGATGGCTGAACTAGTAAATTTACAAAAATTTTTCTTAACTAGGCCTACATTGTCCCTGCGAGTCAAAACTCAATGAAGAAAAGAGCAGGCTATCAACGTGAATGCATTTTACAGCCATTGTGTGGCATAGCCTATATCATGTCTGCATAAGTCACAAATTGCAATAAAATGCCAAGACGAGAGGTAATTATAGCAGATACTATCAGCAAACAGATCGCGTCAGCTGATTACGCTAGTGAGTCACTAGACTGAATTCTGCGCGGAAAGAATTTCGGTCTGGCGAGTAAAGGGAGGCGCCCATGGACGGGCTAATGGATGTGCCTATCGTTTGTACCGCATAAACGAAAGCCTGCGGGCAATATTAAATATCTGATGGGTGGAGTATATGAGCAATCCCTCATTTTTAATATTGTGTACTAACATTTTAATGAAGCCCATGAGCATATCACAACTGTGGGAAGACACTAGGCTATGTTTATCAAACAAGCATTTTCAACAGGATATGAGATATTCCATAGGCCTTCGTTATTCAAACACTATAAGCCGAGTCCAGTACGAACACTGGGAAGAATAGAAGAACGTCAATGATTTCTTGACATTTGACCAATCAGTTATAGATGCGTCAAAGCATTAATGTATTTTCACATTATATTTTGCACCCCGTGTGAAGTCATTTCTTTTAAAGAAAGTTCGCTCACTGCACTGATTTAACCCAGGGACAGACAGGAAATGTAAGAACTAGTTAATGATATGAAATAAACACTGCCTAGATGACAAAGCCTTTCTACGTGTACCCCAGTTCAAGGCGGTAATTCCCTCTAGCGACCATGGAAGGTCATGCTTCCATTGGGTTGAAAAAAAAAACCTTGTGATGCTCCTTAGCGACCATCGCAACAGCAGAGAGCATTATGTTTTCCATAGCAGTGCAGGGACAAAAGGACCCCCCTCAATTTGCAAGTTAATTTACAATATGTTGCTAAATGTTATTACTATAATATAAATTTGTGCAAATATACTTAAGTACATTTGTTTTCTTATTTTAAGGATTCACACACGAGAACAGATAAGATGGAAACCATGTACATTTTGCTAATCATGATTCATTGCTAGGATTGTAGCGATTAGCATTAACACTCTCGGGATAATACTGTATTTTGCCATTCACACAAAGTCAATCTCACAGGGAGATTAACTCACAGGCAAAGCCAATCGCACACAGAGCCAGTCAGACAGACAAAGTCATCTGCCCAGAGAGATAGATACACAGGCAAAGCTAATCACACACAGAGCTAATAAAACTGACCAAGTCATCTGCACAGAGAGATGGACGCACAGGAAAAACCAATCACACACAGAGTCAATCTCACAGGCATAACCAGTCACACACACACACACACACACACACACACACACTCACTCACTCAAGGCCAATTACGCAGGCAGACATCCTTCTCCTAAGGCGACAGAATGGCATATTTGTTGGAGGATTATTATTGTTATCATTGCAAGATCAAGTTAAATATCTCCAAGCAGCCCGCCATTAAGAGCACGAATGGAGTAGTTTCACCTTACTGACAGCTGAGTAGAAACAGTCCGGGACGATGACAGACGTAGAACAATGTTTGAGCGAATGAATCACTTCCTCACAAGATGAAGTGCACTCCAAGACTAGGCAGCCATAGCCCCAGGCGTAAATCGAGACACTAAAGAGGATCAAAGTGCAGCAGTCAGCTCTGAGAGCACCGAAAATACATCTGGCTGATCGCAGTGAGCCACAAATACACCACCTGTCATAACCTGCGGTCTGTGAAGACAGATATGGTTTATTCAATCAAAAGAAAATATGCAGGCGCAAAATTCAAGCAAAAATTACTCAATATTTACAGCATTTACTTACATATAATGCAAAACTGCTTAGTGAAAAAGCTCCTGTCCTTCAGGGTGAAGTTTTAACCATTACAGGCACGAGATCACTAAAATGAGATCGCAGTGCTCAAAACCATACGTCCTACTGTTGCTGTGACCATCTCTAACGTTAAGTAAAACCAAACAAAGCTCGACAGCGCTGAGTTTGGCATTTGATAACTAATTTCAAAGAGCCCATTTATCCAAGAGCAGTGGCTGAAATCCATGTGATAGAGCACGCAGGCCGAACTAAACAGCTGGTGGCAGCCCGTACAGTGATGATGTCGGCGCGTGCCGTGCAGACAGCCTCAGACTGAGATCTCAACCGATCCGGATCACATTGCTGATGTTTAACCCAGTATGCGAGCCAATATGACATCAATTTCATTGCACTAAGCAGTAGCCCTTGGCCATTGGCAGTAAACACTTCAGGGTCGTCCGCAGGAGCCAAATAAATGTCTTGATCAGACTCAGGATACAACCTGCCAGGATCTGAGCCAGAGGTTCCCAAACTCGGGCCTGGGATCTCCCTGCTAATGCTGGTTTTTGTTTCACCCTTGATTGCAATCATAGGATTTTAACAGGCTGTCAATTTGTCTTGATTTGGTGCATTTAAACTTAGACCAGCAATTTATCCTGTCTTGACATACAGTATTTTGACAGATATTCATACTCACACTGAGGAATAAATTCCACATCCACATTGCGATATATAAGTAACAACTGCATAAGAAGAGGCAAATAAAATGTACCCAATCAAGGGAAAAAATCAACGGGTTCCTAATTGGTGACACTGTGGGCACATGGTTGCAAAAAGTAACAATTTACTAAACCAGCAAATGACAGAGTCAAACCTGTTTTATGTTATGTTTTTGTTATTAAGTGCAAGCAAATTCTTTTGAAAGAATTTTACTCACCTGTGATAAACAACCTGATTTGGAGGTTACTGATTTTCTCAGAGCCAAACTTGATCTGTTTAAAAATGTCATAACCTGAAATTGCTTGCAACATAGAAAAAAAAAACTATTTGTTCAAGGGTCAAGGATATATCTATTAAAATTTGGCTTAAGACGGCAAATAACTTCTAAAAACACAAAATGCACCAAATTAGGACAAATTAATGGCGTATTAAAATCCTATGATGGCAATTGTGATTGGAATGAAAACCAGTGTGCACAGGGAGGCCCCAGGACCGAGTTTGGGAACCACTGATCTCAGCCATCCCACTGCACTGGCTCCACCCCAGCTGTAGTACAGAGACCGCTTTCAGGCCTGTCCAAACAAAAGGCCTGTGTGAGTTCCTGGAACATTAAAACAAATCTCACTGCCAGGCGGAGGTTCGTTGCGACGCAACCTTTTACTTCAGTGGGTGCAGCAGGAATGAGTAAACAAATCAGCAGAAGTGGTCTAACATTAAAGGCCCGGTGATGTCACTGATGATGATGCAGTCATCACCGTGCCTGTGGTCACAGTGGTTTGTCCTGTGTACATGAGTCCCGAATATTTGGGACTGATTCGGTGGTTGGGTAGACAACAGGGCATTTCAAGCCAGGGCTGGACATGCTGCACAGAGTTGTCAAATTCATAAAAAAATTAAGTTACTGCCTCAGCCTTCAAAGATTGGCAAACTGAAGCTGGAATTGGGGTCAGGATAATCCCTTTTGTTCAAAAGATGAAGCATCAAAACTGATCATAGGTCCGTGTCTCATGGGGTGGTTCATAGGGTCAACTCTAAAGAGTTGGACATACAATCTTGTGCAAATGAACTGGATAAAGGTGCTTGTCAATTGAATGAATTGAAAGGAGTGCTAATAGCTGTGCCAAGTGATGGACGTTATACGTAACCACATCAAAGATCTCTGCATAGTACCTTTTAGCCGTGTTTCATTAAAATCTTTGACTTGAATGATGCAAATAATGTGATTGCACCATCAACGCAGTACTGTAACTGTGTTGTATTGGCCTGGTAATTCACCTGACCTCAATTCCACTGAGAATCTCTGGTCCATCATCAAGTCAAGGCTGCTGCAGGAGGTCTGCGCCCCAAAAGCCAAAGTCATCGATACAGGTATCCAGGTGTGGCATCATGACAAAAAAAAAAAATCAAGGCAAACTGCAAAAACCTGGCCAGCTCCATGCCAAAATGGGTGGAACAGCTTATCAAGAACCATGGAGAACACATCTCGTACTGAGTGCTGAATGTAGATGCTATCAAAGAAAAAAAAAAAGCTTCAAAATCTTTGTTGATTGGTTTTCCAACTCCAGCCTGCTTCATCCAATTAATTTGCGCAAGACTGTAGGGTCACCTCCAGGAGAGGGAGATGGGGGCCATCTTTGGTTGGGTGAATAAAAAACGACTATCGGCAGTGGGGAAGGACATAGGGCCGTTTTTAGTGAGATGGAACACAGGGCCGTCTCTAGTGGGGTGGGATATTGGGCCGTCTCTTTTGGGGTGGGACGTAGGGTCATCTCTCTTCAGTTAGAACAAAGGACGATCTCTTGTGGGATGGGACACAAGGCCATCTGTAGTTGGGTGAGACGCACACAGGGCCGTCTCTTGTGGGGTGGGACATTGGGCCGTCTCTAGTGAGGAAGGACATTGGGCTGCATGTATTCGGGGGGATATAGGGGTTTGTCAAGTGGGGTTGTATAAAGGGCAGAATCTTATTGGCCGGAACAAAGGGCCGGGTCAAGGGAGGTGGGACTTAGGGCGGTCTGTAGTGGGTGGGACATAAGGCCATCTCTATTTGGGTAGGACATTGTGTTGTCTCCAGTGGGGAGGGACATAAAGTCATCTGAAGTAGGGCGGGGCATAGAGCCGTCTCTAATAGGGTGGGATATGGGGCCGCCACGTGGGTGGGACATAGGGCCATCTCTATTTTGATGGGACATCGGGCCATATCAAGTGGGTGGGACATGGCTGTCTCTAATGGGGTGGGGTATATAGCTGTCTGTAGTGGGGTGAGGTAAAGGGCCATTTCTAGTGGGGTGAGACATTCAGTCATCTAAAATGAGGTGAGATATAGGGCCGTCTCTACTGGGATGGGGTATTGGGCCATCTCAAGTGAGGTGGGGCACAGGGCTGTCTCTAGTGGGTGGGACAGAGGGCCATCTTTTTGTGGGGTGGGACATGGTGCCAAATTTACCATGATGGGACATATAACTGTCTCTGGTGGTGTGGGAGTTTTCAAAATTTGCCGTAGGATTGGACCTAATCGGGCCTTCAGTTTGGAAATATATACATGTAAAAGATATGCGTTGAGTCTGGCCATTCATGTAGTCTTTAAAAATTTTTACCTATTTTACAAATTCAGCCGGGGAATTCAGACTTTTGAGCACAATTGTAAACAAAGGAGAGTAGGGACCTATGCTTTTCAGAAGTCATAAAGATTGCTTGGTTGTTGATGTCACAATCAGGCTGGCTAAGTGTTACTACCTTACTTCCCAGGCTAGCCTGCAGGCATTACCTTTCTATAATCATTGTGTGGATTATTCGTCAGCTAGTTGGCTACTAATTTGACTGTGAATTTCAAAACTGTGGCAAGTTCAACTGGAAGCATTGTAAGAGACATGTCGATAGAACAGATAGAATGGGTGATACATTCAGTCTGTTTTTAATGGAGTTGATTCGCACTATAAATGGACTGTAAACGGTTGGTATTATACAGCGACTAGCTATGGATCATTCTTAACTTTAGAGACCAATTTACATGTGCAAGAAAACTGTTGTGGTGACTGCATGTCTTCTGAGAATGTAATGTTCATGCTTGCTTAGCCTGCTGACATTACCTCTCCATACTCATTGTGTTTAATGGAAGACTAGCTTACTACTCTCACAGTCATCTGTTTTTGGATCAGATCCATAACCTGTCAACCTCCAGGCTTAAATGCAGAGGATTATAGTTGTTAATTTGGATAAGACTACCAAAAGTGATAAATATTCTTTTCTGTGTTTAAGCCTGGAGGTTGACAGGTTATGAATCGGACCCAAATACAAATGACTGTATGTTTCTTAATTATGGCCTGCTGCTAAATTATCACTGTAAATCATTTTAGACGACAACGGTAAGAGATAGTTTTTTTCTAGGTCCATACATAGCTGTGACCTATTTTGCATTGCAGCCTGGTCATATTCAACCTCATTGATAATTTTTGGTTTGACTGCAGAGGTACCCTAACTTGTATCACTCATGCATACCCCACCTAATTTTAACTCTTACGCTATTTTTAATGGGACTTTATTTCTCTGAATTTCTCTCAACGTTTTTGGATCTGACTGACTTCCCAGTCGCTAAAGAATCATGAAATCGTCGCTCTGCGTTAGGTAACAGTGGCTCAGTTCACTGGCCAATTAGAACGAAGCATATTCCATTGAGGGGACGCCCTCTCAGAACAAGCCTGTTTTTAGAGGGTTAGGACTGAGAGGAAACGAACTGACAATAAATCATGGAATTTTTATTTTTGAATTTATTTTGCCAAAAAGATAACAAACCTCCCTTTCTGATATTAAATAATATTGTAACTTAAGAAAAATAGGAAAATGCTTTCATTAAATTCTTTACCCCCTGCATCCTGCTCAAGTAATACCGTCTTACTTTTTCTCAAATACAAATACAAGTACAAACATAGATTGCCCTCAGGGGTCCAGACTTCTATCATGACCAATTTAGGCTAATAAAACCTGCCTTTGAGAAAATGTTGAATTAAGATGGAGAATGGGGATGTCCATGTCAGTCTACTGCTGACTACAGTACTTAAGTAATTAATTAACCACGCCAGGATTATGCCTGGCGATTATGTGATGTCTGGCGTTAATTAATTAATTTCATTGATGTATTTATTTTTTGGACCGAAGTGCTAAAGTATCGTTTTAAGCCGATATACTCTCCAACTTGAAAGATGTGAAATTGGCCGTGGTTTTTCTGAAGACATGGTTTGACAAAAGTAAGCGCAATATGAAGGGAGAGACACTTTTGCTGGCATTACAGAGGCATCACTGGAAGGCAGGAGTATGTTCAGGAGGGCTGTCTAGCGTAATCAGAAAACGCTACCGCGGCTTAGCGGAAATGAGTGAGGCATACAAGCAGGGAATGGTGATTGGAACGAGACTTCCCCTGCGCCAACAGGCGAGGGCGCAGGAGGACAGAGTTCCACAGAAGAGGGCGAAGCACAGACGCCGTCGTCACCAAAATACAGAACTGGCTACACGATGACGTCACTGCCAACCGTTGCGAAATGCTTGGCGCCGCATTAGAGCGACAAGAGCAGAATATTGTGAACAACCGATCTAAATTTAAGCTGGGGACATGTGACCCTCAATCAATGTGCTCGTCTGAAATGATAACCGTAAATAAATAAATAAAGTTCACCGTCATTTTAGCTTAATTTAGGTTTGTGTTAGCCTACTCTTAGGCTATGTGCATCATTTTCTAATTTTGGTCTTCCATTTCATTTTCTTGGATACAGGTAACGGAATCTCGTGCAGTGTCTAACTGTGATGCAGCCTTCACTTCACATTGGAGGAATTTACAATTGAATGTGTGAGCTAATTCAATAGAAGGGTCTCGCGCTGATTTGCGTTCATACTGGATGTAGCCTGCGCGTCCACTCGCCAAGAGGCCTAATAATTAGACAATCAAGAGGACGAAACAAAATCCAGCACTAATAGGCCTAATAATAATAATAATAATAATAACAATAATAATAATAATAATAATAATAAATGTGTTACTTTCAGAATAAAGAATAGGCTAACCAACGGCAATGTACCCGCTCACATAATTTGTATCCGACATTAAATGAAATCTGCCCCAAATTAGCATGTTTATTATCAAAAAAAGAAAAAAGAAAGAGTCGCATGATTGCCGTGCTCCTGCGGAAAAAAAAATGAAAGAGAAGTGGGCGGCCATGAGAGCTCGAGCACGGGATTTACCATGCACGTGCGGTCATTATCAGCCGCTCAGGAACTAATTCAGTGCGAAAATTTGGGTTTTCAAGACTGCCTGGCAATCTGAATTTAAACACAATTGCTAACAGCGCGTTACACAGATTTATATCCTATCCAAACTAAAATATTGATCTTCATTTATTACGTGTCCTTCTTTAATCAAATAAGCCCCCAATTACTTTTGAAAAAATAGAATTTTGAATATTGTAAATAAAAGGCCTCTCTTGCCAAGCAAAAAACTGAGCAACAAATTTCATATTTGGTAAAGATTATTTTCTTAAATACACAGCAATTGCTTTGTTGACTTTAATTCATGCGTATTCTCGCCTATATTCATGTCTGCCATCGTCATGAAATTTTCACTAAATTAGAAAATGTCTACCTGAAGCCCTCCCGACTATCGCCCGTTGTCCTGCACAAAAAACAAACAAAAAAAACCCCGCAATCTGGGCACGTTTTCAGTAAGGTTGTTTTTAAATCTTACAATACGAAACGTTGCTCCTTGACGCTGCTTATCCATTCCAGTTTTGGTTGTGCTGAGGAGACAATTTAGCTCAGACTCTCAGCCTCAGCCGGTGGACAGTTTCTCAGGCTAATTGCACACAAACCGTGTATCATGCTTAATCATGCGACCCAGATCTCACGCAAAATCCCTTCGGTCCGGATCCTATCGTCAAGTTCTAAATAAAGGACATGCAGAAATTGGATGCAAACACTGACGCGCGGAGAAAGATCGTGTACATAGGCTACACTCACGAATACATACGCCGCTTGCCCAAACATAAGTGCTAGAATCTGCAACTATGAATCTGCCGTTAAGCGCTGGGAAGTTGTAATGAAGTCCTTTGTTCGTACAGTGATAGAAATGAATTGTTTGAAGAGGAATTCAAATTCACATCGCCCTCACTGCTGCAAGCACGTTTCATTTCATGTTGAAACTATTAGGCCCAAATGAATAACTGAACGTAGAAATAGTGTGATCACCAAAGAGAACAGAATGATATTTCTCTCCTTTTGACAAGCTTTTTCGTATTGGCTAGGCTGTTGGTTAGACTTCTACAAATCTAATTAAATGTCAAATACCATGTTATTGTGACTCCTGCCCAGGGGGTCTTGACCTTCACCCGCTTTACTTGACACCACTTTGGGGATAAAGAGCTTGCCAAGATAAAAAAAGGAGCACGAGAGGGTGGCGGGGACCACGAGACAGAGCTGTGATGCTGCTCTTCCAAATATTATGCGGTGAGGCAAGAGACGGGCTTTACACTGCCCAGGGATACTCGTTTCGTTAAACGGGTGGAATAGTCGAATAAACGAGCCGATCCGTATGGAACATGTAAGCTCGTAGGCAACCTTTATAGGTGCTAATTAAAAACAATATGTGGCAATTATTTCAATAACCATGTAAGTCTGAGGGGAAAAAAAACATTTGCATAGTTCCTCATTTTTAATTGTGGTGTGCGACCAAATAGGCTACGGTACATTTTACTACAAACAGCGTACCGCGTACGGTGTGCAGAAATCCTCACCCCATCCCTCAAAAAAAGAAAAAGTATTCTGTTATGCCGCCGATGTCTGCTGGTGACGAGTCATCCAGACCAGGCTTATTCCCCCATCGCCGGCAACATCAATAGAGATGACAAGAGAATTACAAAGACTTATCTCTCAATAGCCCATCGACTACAAAAGACGGCACATCCCAGCCAGGGTCGAAAAACAAAGCAAACTCGGGGTATTCCTTAAGATTCAAGCGCGTCTTTCCAGGCAATTAGGCCTAGCTTTCACATAATAATCAGACTCCATCGAATACAAGCGTTTTGCCGATGGATTCCTAGGGTAAAGATCCGTTAAGTTAGTTATTTTTGATCGAGTCACTCTACCTTGATAAGCGAATGTGTATGGAGGACCATGTGCACGTTACAAGCTGAAATGAATACTAGGCGATCTTCATTTCATTTTGTAAGCTCGATAAAGCTGTAATATGTTGTGCTTCAATTTGAAATGTCATGACGGATTTACAAGTAAGAGCGATTGAAATGTTAATTGGACTTCAAATGTCTAGCTCCCATTAGTTCACACACCTTGACCAGGCATAGGCTATAGGGCTGAATCGTTAGTAGACCAACGATGACACAACGGCTTGATGTAAAAAGCTAATTAATGAGCAATAACCACGACATAACTGTCCATTCTAAATTCACAATTCCTTCGGAGATTTCTATCCGGACAATAATTCGTGAACTTCTCAAAATGAACAAACTGCGTTTGAGCATCAAATACGCTATACGGGGTCATCCAAATCGTTCAATGCGCATGGCCGTGTTGATACGATGAAGTGACAAGCTTTCCCTCTTCCACACACTTGGAAGAGGATATTTGACGTCCTTACAGCCCCCCTCATCTCGACGACGTAGCTGCTGTTTTCTGTTTATGTGCTGTGAAAATCGATGAGTGGCGTCACCGGGGGTACCATTATGACGACTGCCCTGTTAAGAATGACAGCTCGAGAGGAGAGGGCAACGGTGATCCCTCCCAGAGCTCGTGCTGCACACTGGAGTGCTCCCACAGCAGGGTCAGCACGTCCCGTCTCGCGCTCCGCTTCTGCTGTGCGTTTGCGTCCCGCTGAAAAGCCACTTGCCCTCTCGTGCACACCCGTAATGGAAAACAGGAAGGACATGGTGATGTTCATAGAGGGAGGTCAGCTTGGCACGCTGGTTGGAAAGATTGGCGCCAATTTGTCAGAAGCGGTCGGGAGCCACGTTCAGCAACCGCAGGAGAAGATGACACACCGAAACTGCGCGAGCCCCGGGCCGGTATCTGTGGAGCGGCTCAAAGCTGAGGACGAGGCGGAGGACTCAGGGAGCGGCGCTTACAGTGATGTAAGTCCTGACGGTGTTCACCCGGCGGCGGAGAAAGCGCTGTCACGAGTCCGCAGCAAAGAGCACAGCAGTTCCGACACCGAATCTGATTTCTACGAGGAAATAGATGTCAGCTGCACTCCGGAAAGCATGCAGTACCCCAACGGAAAGGGTGAGGAGGAGCAATAGCCTAAATCTCAGATTTTACATCATAATGTTCTGACTTATTTCTGTGATATAACGCCGGCATATTCAGGCGTTCATCTCGGGTAAGGCTTATGTTATCAGGTCGTGTGATCCTGTCGCGTCTTTGATTCATCGGGATTCGATGGGATTAACCAGGGCGACTGTCCGACTGGATTAGGCTATACTGTATTTGAGCATGTTATACAAGTCACAAATAAAACAAATTCTGCAGTCTCGAGACATACACTGGAGAGAGTGAACGGTTCTACAAATTCAGATTTTGAAGTTGTTTGGGTGAGGAAAACGTTGGCAATCGTCGCATTTTAAATTGTGCTTTTGTAATGGATGGGGATCGTGTCTTGTGGCAGGTAGCAATAACACCTTTACCACCACTTTTAATTACTGTGCGACTTTTACACGCGGCGTCCCGGCGCCAGGTCGGAAGTGGCCCGCGCCGGGAGACAAAACAGTGCGACTATACACACACACGCGCGCGCGCATAAAAAAAGATTAACATCTTTTCCCAGTCAAACTAATTCTCGTTTTTCAACGTAAAATAAGGGTTAACCTATTACGAAAATACTAAAAATGGCAACCTGATGCAATTAACCGTGAAACTGAAAATACATAACAATAATTTAAATTTTATTACAACAACTATTTTGGGATTTAGCCTACCATTTAGGCTATTTCTATGAAAACATTGTGTAATTCGAAATGGCGTACAGTTCATTTCTAAAAGGTTTACTAGCCCATTTAAAATTTAAAAACACAGGTTTATCTCTAATTTTTCACCCATAACACCAAGTATCATTTAATTGCAAATTTTCGTTCGCGCATGACTGAAAAATATTCAACTAAAATATGCTACACTATGACATTTTTTTTTCGTTTCAATAATAGAAATACGTCCTCGTTATTTATTTATTTATTTATTTATCGTGATGGATTTTGATAGATGGCCGCATATGTTTTGTTTGACAGTTATGTAAATGCGAGGTTATTTTTCTAAAAAGCATACCAGTCGCACAGCTGAGTGTATTTCAGTTACATTACATTCAGTAACATTCAGTTACAGTAAGCGATAACATGCTGGCCTACGATGCATTTATTCTGTAATTTGAAATATGAAGCAGAAAATATAATTGAGAAAGCCATGAATTTGAAATAGACTTGTAAATAGAGCATATTTTGGACCAATAATTCTATTTTAAAGAGGGATGAATTATAAATTATACAGTTGCGGGCTCAATATTATTATTATTACTATAATTATTATTATTACTGTTATTATTTTATTATTATTATTATTATTATTATTATTATTATGACAACAACTATTATTATTATTATTATTAAAATTCTTTCCAGGGCGCGCTGGGGATTCACCCAGTCGCGGTAATGAGAACGGGGCAGAGTCGGGCAGGATGAGCGCGGCTCAAAGCTCGCTCTCCTACAGCGCGGACCAGATGCGCCGGTACCGCACGGCGTTCACACGGGAGCAGATAGCCCGCCTGGAGAAGGAATTCTACCGGGAGAACTATGTTTCAAGGCCCAGGAGATGCGAGCTGGCGGCCGCTCTTAATTTACCGGAAACAACAATAAAGGTTAGTGGCAGCCGCTACATCGGGTAATTATCAAGTGGAGTATTTATCCACAGTACCAGAAAATATTTAACCTGCCTTAAGAATATGTTTCTATTACTATGATTGTTTTAGTCTGGCTGAATGTTAATTGTTGAATGAAGTTGCGTTTTGTCAGGGAGAAAAGTTGCATAACCTGGTCTTGACATACAATCTTGAATTTGTGCATTAATTGATGAAAACTGCCTCTGTTCGGGAGCACCAGGGGCCCACAGAAATGTGCTATTGATTATTTTTATGAACGATCACAACAGCCGGTGTGACAGCGGCTGAACACTGTGTCACCTAGCAGCAGGAACATGGTTTTAATCCACTGTGTATGTGTTCCTGTTCTCTATTGTTTGGTGTGTGTTTTTGTGTGGATGTCTCTGCATGCATGATGTGTATCATGTCTGTGTGTGTGTGTGTGTGATGTTTATGGTATATGCTTGTTTGTGTGCATGGCGTGTACATGGTGTGTGTTTGTACATATACGATGTGTGTGTATGTGTAAATGGTGTGTGTTTCATGGCTCTTGTGTATGTGTGGTGTATGTGTGTATGGTAATTTCTGTGTATTTGTGTGTGTGATGGATGTGTGTGTCCTGTGTAAATGATGTGTATTTGTGTGTGTGTGTGCGTGTGGCGGATGTGTGTGTCATGTGTAAATGGTCTGTTTGTGAATGTATGGTGTATTTGTGTATATGGTGTGAGTTTCTATATGTGCCTGGTGTGTGTTTGTGTTTGTATGGTGTTTGTGTGCGTGTGTGTTTGTGTGTGTGTAATCCAGGTCTGGTTCCAGAACAGGCGAATGAAAGATAAGCGGCAGCGGCTGGCGATGACATGGCCTCACCCTGCTGACCCTGCCTTCTACACCTACATGATGAGTCACGCGGCAGCAGCTGCCGGCAACCTGCCCTACCCTTTCCCCTCCCATCTTCCCCTCCCCTACTACTCCCACCTGGGCACTGCCCCTGCCCCGCCCTTCAGCGCTCCCCTTCGCCCCCTCGACACATTTCGGGTTCTCTCTCATCCTTACCCCCGGCCTGAGCTGCTCTGTGCATTCCGCCACCCCTCTCTGTACCCCTCCACGCCGCCCGGCCATGGTCTCACCCCTGGTGGGGGTCCCTGCTCCTGTCTGGCCTGCCAAGGGGGGCAGCCAAACGGTCTGGGGGCACATAGGCCCCTTCCCTCGGACTTCAGCTCCGCTGCCACCAGGACTGATGCTTTTCTTACATTCACCCCGGCGGTGCTCAGCAAGCCATCCCCTGTTACCCTGGACCAACGAGAGGAAGTACCTCTAACCAGATAAAAAAACACCCGGTGTGCCCCACGGGTCAGTGCTGGGTCACAAAGCTCAAGTATGACTCCATTACAAAGCATGAGGAAAAAGCATTAAATTAAATACAACAGCAGAAGCTATGCAGGAAGGACACCTCCTGTCTGGACTTGAAAATCCCTCAGTTTTAAGCTAATGCTGCAGTTCCTAGAGGATGGTATTAATGAAGCTATGAAAATGCGACAGAATTTGCGGTGGAGCAGAGAGTAAAAATCATCCACGTGGAACAAAATCTGTTTGAGGAAAAGCAAAATATTGCTGAGATCTTGAAGGTATAATTTTTTTAACCAATTGGACTGGTCTGAAGTGAGCAGGCAGATGTTTATCGGAGTGATGGATGATGTTAATGTTTTGTCATTATTTGTAGTCTCTTTACATGTCCAAATTGGCCTAGATATATTGTTACTTATATTAAAATTATGTTTTTCTTCTGTCTTTTTAACAAGGGAATTTGTTAACAGACCGAGGAACCTCATTATTCCTCCTCCAAAGCCCCTGTCCAGGTCCGCGCGGCTGAAATGTGCAGATGCTGGTAAAATTAGCAAGTGATGTATATGTAAGGAGGAATTTTGAATGTTGAATTAATGATAATACTGTGCGCGCGGAGACTTCCTGCCAAACGGTAACAAGGCGCCATGGGAACGGATTAGCTGACGGGAGCGCGAGATCTATTGGACAATCACAGGCTGCAAATTGGGGCAAACGCAAACTGACTGTCAGTCTCTCGCGCCTTCGGCCGAGCGGGCCGAAAGTCTCCTTCATCGTCGACTGTTCATGAGGAAAACTAATAATGATGGATGACAAACGTCTTATATTTATTATTAAAAATAAGAAAAAAAAGATTTTGCTCACATTCTTCGTTTCCTTATCTTTTGTTTTCTGCCAAAAGCGTTCTGCTCTATTTAGGAAGTAGGCCGAGCTAATTCTGAGAAACTGTACCATCAATCTTTGGGAAATATCCATTTAATTTAGGGAAATCGCCACAACATTTAGTCAAAAGACACAAACATTTCAGTAACTTAGATCAATGTTTATTGAATTTTACATTGTGGAATTGTGCAAACCTGTTAATATTTCGCAATGAACAGTATTCTAAACAATAAAAACTGCACATCTAATGTTTCCGAAACATTCATAAAAACAACCTTAGGGTTACATTGATATTTTCCCCACAAATCGAGCCCATGATTTCACCCCTTGAAACGTTACTCCTCCAGTGACGCTGAAAAACGCCAAAAAAAAAAAAAAAGCTGGTGAAGCAGCAACATGAAGGCTTCGGCATGACAAAACTCATGCAGTATGTACTGAAAATTTTGAACGCAATTTGTTAATCGTTCAACAATGAAAAGAGTCCACATTACCTTTTTGCTACGAAGCGAATTTACAAAAACATTCCAAGCTGGCCTAGCATAATTCGAGGAGTTCGCGACCGGTTTTTAGAGGGCGTGATTCAAGTGGAGATAACCGACGCATCAAAAGGGGCTTAAATGGTGTCAGTCCCCCCTCCCCCCTTAAAACGCTGCGTTGCTACAAGAGCTCTCTGATCCAGGCGCGAGATTGTTTGTGACAGTTAAGTGGTCCCCCGGTAGCGGTAATACAAGCCATATTTTCTCTGTTACCAGTTAATAGATAAAGCAAAATTAGATGTCTTGCGCAGATATTGGAATGTAAGAGATCGATGATGCATCCCCCTCACCAATCAGCGCACGTTAATTGGCTGAATTTTCTGGGTAATTGGAGCGGCTTTTGCTATAAATTGAAGCTTTCTGGAAATAATAGGGGTGGATTCATGAAGCTATTTCAGGTGCCATCCGTGTAACTGCCGACTAAACCTCTCAGACTTAAAGGCCATAAGATCTAGCATAGCGCTGCGTTAAGAGACTATAGGCCAAACGCAGTTCGGTTTTTAGTTGCAAACCACTGTTATAGAGGCAAACTGCTCGACCACCGCAACAACCATTTTAGACCTTGTTACAGCCGAAGTCTTATGAGAAAAATGAACGCATTGCGACATTAAATTAGATCTGCACTCTCACACACACCTGCAAAGATTACATTTTAAACACAAAATCATTACAAGTGTATCTAAAATGTAGCCCTCTTGAGGCTACAGCATTGACAGATTGTTAGATACAAGTATTAGCGGTATAATTGTCTTTCATTCGTTAATTTCTTTTCCGTCTAATGATCGTGTGATACTGGGGTAAAGACTTTTCCCAACTGGCCCTCGAGACCCCAGAACACCCGCGCGTTTGTGATTGATCGCCTTATTAACTGGTGTTCTTGTAAGTGTAACCGCGCTGATTAAAATGCATGTGTTTGGAATAATGTTCCATTTAAGCACGCGGGCTTTGATAGAGCTGGCCTCGCAGAGGCCGGTGTAAATTGCTGCCTCGTGTCACGCAGATCCTGATGAAGAAATAACATTTAAGCGCAGATTGACATCAGAAACGGGAAGGGGCGTTACGGGCGCGTGGTCAGCAGATGTCCTGTCTGATAAGGGAGTAGGATGATATTGTCATTTCAAGACGACATTTAGAGGACTCGCTCCGACTGAACGCGCCTGGATGCTACCCAGACCTAGAATACTTATAGCCTAAAATAGAATGTTTTGCCAAATGTTTTTCGCCATTCCTTTTTCTTTTTCATATTCCAAAATTTCCCTTCGCTGTATCCTAAAATTTATCCGACAGCAGATCGATCAAATTTTAATGACCCTTTAGGACACTCAGCATCCAACAGGTTCATACACATTCAGATATGAAGGTAGACACGTACATTTTTATAATTTAAGGAGAATACACTTTGAAATACGATCTTAAATTGGCCAAAATAATCTTCCATTTTTAGAATGTAATTGATAGATAACACTTTGGTGAAGCGCCAGTCAGAAGCCAGAGAAAATTCGAGTGATGTGTTGTTGCTTATAAGGTACGGTGTTATGTACCTCTGGTAACAACCATGTAACGGATCTCAGCACCATATCCAGGAACTTTCTCTTTCAGTTTTCCGCGGTTTGTCTGAAGTACCGATGATAAAGCGCACGCGCCAATATAGCAGGATCAGATCCAGCACATGCAGCTCTTTCAATAAAGCGAGGAGGCGCGATAAGGCCCGCGCACAGTCCGTCCAGTTATACCACAAATGAAAATACTACCAAGAGTCACAACTAGAAAGGAGCCTAAATGAACAAATCATGCTCGCCATTCCGACAAAAAGAAGGTTAATTAAACCAGCGATTAGTTTAAAGTGAACATAAAACAATCACACTGTCAATGTTGCTTATGCGTCATGATTCCAAAACCTCAGCGCCACTTGACAAGAGTACCGCTACCGCATACGAAAAAATGGCAGGGACAAACACCAGAGATTAGAGCACGATAAGTACGGAAGCTGCACCATCATACTCTCGCAGGGCAGGTGGGCAGGCCCAGTCCCGTCGCAGACCATGCTCATGAACTGCTAAACTCGAACGCTTTCGCGCAGAACTGCAGCGGACGTCCCGCAGTTTTAGAGTAGGGCTAAAGTTCCTAATTTGAGATATAAAAATATTCTGAGAGGATTGCTCGATGTGTGTCCAAAGGGGGAACAATAAAGGAGAGAGAAGTGCTTTCAGACTGCACCATTATATCCGGCTAAAAAAAAAACTTCAAACTAGGCAGAGTTCTTTCTCGAAACCACGAGGTTCCTCGTGGAGCCATTTTAGAGCGCGTGAGTAGAGCCTAAAGTAATGGTCGGAATACGATTCGATATTACATCACGCGCGCGGGCGCAATTACCTGGGGTTGTGTTAATTCATCGTCGCAAAATTGGTTCATAACCACAATTCCCTGTCCGTCGCAGAGCCAGAGCTGGTGTGATTGGTTAGGGGCGGGTCCTACATCTGTTCGCTCGTCCCCGTGGTTAATGCTGCGGTGTTTAAATTGTGTTACATTCTAATTTACAGGCCGTTTCGTTCGGGCAGGCCGGGAGGCGTGAATGAACCAATCAAAGCTTAATGATGATGAATGGGAAATTAATTCACATACAAGCGAGACAATTTAGGCCTTCATCTGTTTAAATAGCCTTCCAATATCGCTTGGAACTGGAGGTCGCATTCAATCAATCGGGCGCGCTGTGAAAGTCATAGTCTGCGGCATCTTTATCAACATTATTTATAGTGCACAGGAGACAGCTCGCGCTCCTAAATGCTTGGGTTTGAAAGTGTTTCTGACTCGCGGCACATCGGGATAAATATCTCCAAATGCGCTTACTGAAAGCACCGCGCGCGCTAGCGGCTTGGTGGTCCCAATTTTCATGTTATTGATATTTGCAAGAACCAAACTGACTGATGGACTAAATAAAAATGTAAACAATGCGTAATTTCCTGAGAAATTCTCACTCAGAGCCGAAAAGAGTAGCCTAAGTGAAGTAAGTGTACTGCAGAGTCGGCCCGTTCCCGTTCCCGTTCCCGTTCTTGTGTTGTAACTGTTATATATTCCGATGTAGGTTACTTTATATTTTAATATGACAAACGTCACCATTTTCCCATCGGTAGCCTGCATTACGTCATCAGAACAGGACTCAAAACATCACGACGTACTTTTAGTGTACTTATTCGCAATTTCCTAATGGCACTTGTTCTGAGATGACAAAATGGGCTGAACTCTTAAAGCATTTTGAGATTGGAGCACTGATCTAGGAGCAGCTCTTCTTGTAAGATCACGTTCGATGAGGTGAGCTATAGGCCTGGGAATGCTGTTCCTGGATCAGCGCTTCTTCCCAGCTATGCTTTATGAATATTATTCATGCTTGGCCCAAACCTGTTTGCCCATCAGGTCATCTCAAATAAGCGAGAAAAAAACATGCCGGCTCAGTAAGCGAATCTGGATTTTTCTATTTAAATGTAGCCTACTATGAATTAGTAAGCCAGCCTTTTGCGAGGAATTATATTTTCACGGAACCCGCTGTTAAGATAAAATGAAAATAGTTACAAATGATTTCTGAATACAACAAGGATCCGCAACTGTTGGCCCCGATGCCTATTTTTCGACTATGCCTCAAGAAGTTGAACAATACAAACACAGCATTGCAAAAACCTCACATTGTGTTTTTATGCACCTGATAAACATTTCCACAATATGCTTTGTAAAAATCGATTTGGCGGTAAACTTTGGAGACGTAACTGGCAATGTTCTGGTGCTAAAACCGACGCGAGCGGAGGTAATTGGCCGAGGCGGGCTGATTGCCGCGTTAATTTCTGAGTTTGTCCAACACAGACGGACGGATCAATCCAAGATTTGTCGCCCGCCAAAGTAGTATTAGCTGAATATACGGCCCACGCGTCTTTATTACAATACAATGGCTCGATTTTATAATAAAGAGATACAATTAAGACAGGGCGCAATTCATTATATTCAGGAGTTTCGTTGCAAAGCAATTCCTAATGGCAAAACCTCTTACGTTTTAATTGGGTATGAAAAGGCTACCTGTTTGCCACAGATTCGTCATTTTAATGGACTTCATTCTGGGGCTGACACTAAATGGCAGATTCTTTTCAGCGCCTTGGGGACGGCTAAACCGCCGCGTGCTTTTCATTGCCTAGTCTGAAGTCTGGTTATTTTGAGGGATTACATGAGTAAACTTAGGATGTAAAACTAGGGACGGACCCCACAAACAAGGTCAGGCGATCCATCAAAAAGAAAATATTTTCAGTTAAAGTGTTCAACACAAGTGAAAAAAAAATTTGACGATCGATTTTTTTTCCTCCCCCAGCGAAGAAGCGTATACTGATTTTCATGTAATTGAAATTTATTCATCAATTTGAGGCCGATTTGCCGTTCAGGGAGAAGATTACACTAGGCTACAATATCTATCGTATGGAAAATTACATAAATATTATCAGAAAAATTTAAATAGCATTTTACAGTGATAGATAATCGGCCATCTGACAAAGTCTCTGCACGTTCACACGAAGTCATATGTCAGGAACACTCAGCCTTATCCGGAAGGAGTTGGTGTGGGTGCAGGCAGTCCTCTCATTCACCCAGTTACTCTACGAATCATCCCCTAACGTCTTTGATAGATACAGAGTCTGGGAAGTGGAATGACAAGAAAAAAATAATATTGGGTGGCCACGAGATATAAGTCGTCCCTGCAATTGAGTTAATTAGTGGCCACGAGTTACAACGCCTTCCCTGATTTCAATTAACATGTACCCCCGATTTCGCGAACTGGTGGCCACGAAATAGGCTACAACTAGTTCCCACAATTTAGTAAACTCGAGTCCAAGACATAGGGCTACAACTCGTTCCTTCAGTTTAATTAAAGGTTCACTATTATGCCACCAGGTGCACAGCTAATTAGCCATTATGAGCCAGTTCAAAATCTCCCTGTCCTGACATCACAAAGGGGATTGACCACCCAAATAATGAAATCTGATTGACTGCTCGGCTGAAGTTGATCAGCTCTTCTTGCCTCTGGTAGGTTACTTCCCCTTGTGATGTCAACAGGGAAAATATTTTGAAATGGCTTTTAATAACTAATTGACTGTGTTCCTGGTGACATAATAGGGGACCTTAAACTTGTTCCCTCAATTTTGTTTATTCAAATTGAGGGAATGAGCTATATCTTGCGGCCAAGTGAAAGCTAAATCATGGGGACGACTTGTATCTCTTGGCCACAGAATAGCCAAGTCATGGGAGCAAGATGGCTAAATCGAGGGAACGACCTATATTTTCGTGTTTTAGCTCTTCCCGGGATCCATATAGTGACCTTAATTAAAGGAAAACCAAAACCCACACCAGTCCTTTCTGGATTAGGAGGAGAGCCCATGAATTACATTGTCCTGTTAAGACGACCCTTACGAATCTTCCACACAGGAGGCTTGAGTATGGGCGCGCACTCGAGAAGAAAGCTGCCATCATATAAAGTGGTTCATGGTACATCAAGCAAATCTCCATAATAACCTCATCTAAAGTCATGTCTCTTGACCAACACTGAAGTACAATCTTTAAATATATTTTATGTACATTTTTATGGGCTAAATTGAGCCCTGGCACTCTTCATTTGTTTTTATTACTAATCCTCATATTAAAGTGCATTCAATTACACGAAACTGCGGTGAAAAGACCTCTGATGTGACAGAGGACCAAATATGTGTGAAACCCAGGGTTGCCATCCTGAGATTTCGTATTCGGAGAGATGAAACCAGGCCAGAAACAAAGCTTTACATGGGAGGTTTCCCAGCTTCCGCGAAATCCCGGTGGAGTTTTACAGCCGCTGGTAAAAATACCGCTCATGTGCGCGGAAGGCTTTACCACGGCCCTCGTAGATCCCAGGCTGAGACGGACTCTGGGTACATTGGAATCATCAAAAGAGACGTCTTCTTGTCAAATTCCTGACCACTTTTCCTCAACCTTGATGGAAAACGTTGTGAGGTGAAGGAAATCCGTTAGAGACAATTCATAAGGACTAGAGGAAAGATTACTGTGATGCGAAACAAATCTGACTGCACTGACACAGCCCTCGTCTCTGCATCTTCCAAAATGCAACCTCACTTTCTGCAGATGCATCTCCATTCTGTAAGGGAGGCTCATTGAGAGTTAAATAAAGTATGTACACAGCAGTACAGGCTAGCAGGAGGCTAGCTTTTGTTTTTTACCCGTTTTTCCCAGGGAAATCCCATTAAGACCATATTTCTCTTTTTCAAGGATTCCCTGGGAGAAATTCCTGACAGAACAGGTGCAAGTGAGGAGGGACGGAGGGACACAGGGGTGAAGCCCCTGGAGCAGTTTGGGGTTAAGGGCCTTGATCAAGGGCCCAAAAGCAGGGTCAGAATCCCAAGCCCCACTGGGGAATGGAAACAGCGATTCTTCAGTTATCAAACAACTTTCCGCTAAGTGACCCTCCTGCCCAGGGGTGCGTTTCCCAAAATCACAGATGCTAACTCACATATTATAGCCCATTGACTGTGAATGGACGAACTATGTAAGCTGCTAACTTAGTTAGCAACTACGCTTTTGGGAAACGCGCCCCAGGTCGCTTGGCTGCTAACTGGATTTTGAGCTCTCGAGATCCTTGGGTTGCTTGGGGTTTTGGCTTTTCCCTGGAGAGGTGAGGTTCAGAAGCTCTCAGTCTTTGCACCCAGAAGCAAGGCCCTAAACCCCAAAACAGCTTCAGAGAGCCTACCTTACATTTCCCTCCCTCTAAGCCTTCATGCTCCTGCTCTCACTGGTATTCCTGATTAACGATGAATCTTCATGACACTTAACTTAACTTTCTATTACAGTGATACGACTGCCGATGCACCCACCCTGCCCCAAATGTAAAAAAAAACAACAAAACAAAACCTAGAATAAACTTTAAAAAGTGAGGCAACCCAGCCGCATGGTGTTTTTGTGATTGCTCAAGTTCAAGTCCCTTTGGTTGCATAGATGTATTTTTGAAAGAACTCAGAACTTGAAGTTGAGCCAATTCAAAATATATTGCACCTGGTTGCCTTACTCTTTTTAGTTGAGTCAATTTCTAATTTTTTTTACAGTGCTGAGTGCAGAGAGCTCCAATTGCAGCACACTAACTAACCCTAACCCTAACCTGAATCCCTAACCCAACCTTGTCTTTCCATCCACCTCTCTCTCTCTCACTCTCTCTCTCTCTCTCTGTCAGACCTGGCTGTTAGGACCTGACTCCCCCATCTATCCCACCCCACAGTCTCAGAGGGCCCATCTTTTACGCTGCTCTGTGGGAGAAAAATCTATACAGAATCTGCACTTGAGTGATAATGGCCACACGCTACATTCTTTTATCGCTGCTACTGATAGCCTCAAAAATCAGATGGCCTGCAATCAATACAACAGATTTTACGAGAGAGAGAGAGAGAGAGAGAGAGAGAGAGAGAGGGAGAGGGAGGGGGCTGTCTTAACTCCTGCAGCATAAACAGACAGCCATCAATGACCAGTCTTACACACACACACACACACACACACACACACACGAGCACACACACACACACACACACACACACACACATAAGTTGTTGGCAGCTGTCTCCCCTGGTAATGACTTCAGATAAAGAATCATATAAAAATATACATTAATTAGTGTGAGGATGAATGAAGTGAGGTTGGTGAAGTTTTTGAAGTTTATGGTTGGTGAGCAAGTCAGTGAATGAGCGATTGTGTGAATGAATGAGTGAGTGAGTGAGTGACTGAATGAGTGAGTGAGTGAGTGAGTGAGTGAGTGAGTGAGTGTGTGATTGAAAGACTGAATGACTGAATTAGTGAGTCAGTACGTTTTCATGCGCAGTTAAGTCAAGCCATGGTAAGAGCTCAATTAGGCCATTTAAGCGGACTACTATCGTTGCCTCAGTTTACAAGCGCAGAAGGGAACTGATTTATTGATGGTAGGATGTCCGTCTCCATTGAGATAGGGGGCGATATCTCCTGTGATCTGGAAAAACCTGTCACTTTTGGGCGAAAGTGACTTTGAACCTCATCTGTTGTAATTAAGAGTGGTGAAAATCTTAAAACGCTAGTGATTGGAGTTATTTGAACTGTCAAAATCAAGTTTTTATTATTTTTTCGGCTGGGAAAAGTCCCGTATCTAAAGCTTTTTGTTCAGTTGCAAGAATACTTGCCACTGGTAAATTCACTAGGTTTTTCCAGATCACAGGAGATATACCCCCTTTCAGCTTGTTCATGTTGGCTTCTTTGTGGTTGATCTATTATGTCACAGATCACACCCTCGACTAACAAGTTAGCTGGCTATGCGCGCTATCCCTAATGGTTAAAGTATCGGTTGAAGGCTGGCGGTAACACCGTGGGTTCCTGTAAGGCTCCAATAGTGCGACCTCCGCTATGCTCCACTTTGTGCAGCAGCTACTACTCCGGGGTGCGTTTCCCAAAAAGCGTAGTTGTGAACTAAGTTACCAACTTGCATAATTTGTCCATTCACCGTCAGCGGTTCCAACTATGTAAGTTAGCATCTGTTCTTTGGGTAAACGCGCCCCCGGGCTTCCTGTGCATGTTGGATACGGGTCAGGAGCAAAGCCTGATGGGAGGGAGTCGTTTCAGTTCTCTGAAGGCGAGTTGGGAACATGCCGCAAGCAAACAGGTGACAGATAATTCAGTTATGACTGAGCAGCCACGAAAGGCATGATCACATGTTCATCATTCTAATTTTTATTGTCACATTAGTCTAATTAGATAGCCCGGTATTTATTTTCTGCGCTTGTTCAATCAAAAAAAAAAAAAATCTAAATTACGAAACCAGTGGCAAGGAAAATCTTCTTTCATTACAAAATGTGAAATACTAAGTTGTCTGCGCACACTTCCTGTCACATTACCTCTGTTACAGCAACATTAATGAGCGATTGTGTATGTGACCCAAAAATAGTCTACTTTGTGCTCATTTATTGCAGGACATGATCCGCTCTTCATGATTGCTCTGGCACAGGTCGATAAATGTAAAAATGTGCGGAAGTGAAAATTGCCCTGTCATAACTGTCAGCCTCAAATGCACATCTTAGCTAACTAAGTCAGTGTTAACCTGAGAGGCTAAAAAAAAGAAATGTTTTCTTATAGATCACGCTCATAGCCTATACATGGACAGAGTAATGCTCTGCTTCAAACTGAGACGGCAAAATATAGTGTGCCATTCTAGGATGTTTTTCGAAAGTTTCACAATTCTTTTCTCGCTTCCAAGTGCACTCAAGCAACCAGATGACATCACACTCCCAAGATGCTTTGCAATCTTACAAATATGGCGACCCCAAGAAAATTCAAGCCATGATATGGCCTAAATTTCGCAGTAAATAAACTTAAAACTGAAGGTCAGAAAGCAATTACTTTGCTTGAAAGTATTTACAGTATTTATAGTCTGACAAGTACAATAGGTAAGGTTGTTTCAGTTGTACAGTTGAGAGGTTTCCTTTAAAGTTTGCCCCTTTGTCGAAAGCTGGGTGAACACATAGTGAAACAGATTTAAGCCACTTTCACACCCGACGCAAAACGAATTTCACACGACAGATTACTTTCAAAGTCAATGCAAAGACGCTAATACACACTTTTCACATGTATTTTATGTAATGGTTTTGGTTTTTGGTCATATTTATGTACTAGTTTTGTGTTCATGATTATTGTCTTTTATTTATTCTTTTTGGTTTTTGTAACATTCAGGTTTTTTGGTTCATTCTATGTTCAGTTCCATTGCACTTGTCTCCCCCGTCTTGTGATCTAGTTGGTTCAGTCCGTCTTCCCTGTCTGCGTGCTCACTGACTTCGGGTGATTTAAATGTATTCAGGTGTTTAATATATTCCTTCGTATCTCGTTTTCTTCCTTCACCCTTCTGTTCTGATTACTAACAAGACTAACATTTGTATTTTGTATTATAGTCTACTAACACAACTAACCATGTATATAAGATTACTAAATTACTAACGAGCACTCTAGTGTAAGTTGTAAAGCTGCACCGCTACTAATAGACTAATTACCTCTCCGCAATCGCCCTGTTCTATTCTCCGCCCCTTGTCTATCGCTTTCCTCTCCCTGAGCTTCAGCAAAAATCTCTCGCCCGTGCTTAATCACTCTCCTGCGCTCGTTATCTGTGCACGTAGAACTCCTGGACCGGAGCTGTTTAAATGTCATAGGCTTTTTGTGTGATTCCCGTTCGTATTTTGTCTCTCGCCAATTTTCGTGGTTAGGGTTTCCCTCATGCGATTCTCCCGATGTAATTAGCCTCATTCCCCACTGCTGATCTCTGTATAGCATGTGACCTTTCCTGTGTGTATATTAGGAGTCTTTTCACTCACAGCTCTTGTCAGAACGTTGATCAATTTTCATTGTGCCGAGCTCCTTGTAAGCCTTTGATTATTGCTTTTCTACAGGATAGTCCGACCCTGATTCTTGCCACAGCCCTTTTTGCACTGTTTTCGTCTTTCTGGATTTTGACCTATTTTTGTATGACCACAATTTCTGTGTTTGGATGCCCTGTGTATGACCATTGGCTTTGCTCATCGACTACAACTTTTTTTGTAATTGTAATTCGTTTATTTGGGTGGGACAGTACATATTGATGAACACAGCAACACAGCAAGAGCTATAAAACAGTGTAAATATGTCGAATTATAGCAAGAATGCTAGTTTCTATCCGTAGTCCCAACATACAACATAAAAAAATTTAAAAGCTAAAATTGTATATATATACATACATACATATACACACACACACACACACACACACACACACTCATAGCCAATAGCAGTAGGTCAAGTAACGTATACATACACAACAGTAACATACACAAATAGGCAGACAACAAAAACAAAACATATGAAATGTAACTAAACAGTGTTCCTAATTCTAAGTGCAGAATTTTAAAAATGATCAAAATGATCACAAGTTTGGCCCTGTAGGAGCCACTTTTTGAGGTGATACTTATAAGAGGGAAAAGTTGGACTCTCTCCAATGGACATCGGTAGATTTTTCCACGCCCTGGTGCCTTGGACTGAAAGGACATTCTGGCCGAAAGTCGTTCTCCTATTATGGACCTCACAGTCACCTCTGGTATAGATCTGGTGATGATGTCGGAAGCTCTTTTTTTAATAAACTCCCTCAGAGGTGGGGCGGCAAGTCCATGTAGGGCCTGATAGATGACACAGATCTGTTTGAATGTTGAATAGTCGTCAAAGTTTAAAAAGCAAAATTTTTTAAGGATGTGACAGTAGTGATAGGAGCGAGGCTTTTTGTCAAGGATCTTTATGGCACTCTTAAAGAGCTGCTTTATGGGTTTGAGGGTTGTGACACCTGCAAAGGACAAGTTTGTGAGGCAATACTGAATGTGAGATTGGATCATGCAAAAAAAGTATGTTTTGGCTGCACTTACTGTCAAAAAATATCTTATCTGACAGAAGTTCTGGATGTTAAATTTGATGATATTTGATACTTTTTTTATGTGATTTTTAAAGGTTAGGGTTGGATCCAATGTGACACCAAGGTACTTGAAGTGAGGTACTAATTCAAGCTCCTCCCCTCCAATAAATACATTAGAGTGCTTCATCTCCACTGGTCGCTTCGTGAATGCCATACATACAGTTTTTGTTGTATTTAGGAGCAGGCAAGAGTCGAACAGCCAGCTCTGGACATTCGCTAACACAGATGTAAGGGTCTTGGCTGCCTCCGTGGGGTTCTTCCCCAGGATGAAAATTACGGTGTCGTCGGCATATAACTGGACATTAACATTATTACAAATGTCAGGTAAATCATTTATGTACGGAGAGAATAGGATTGGCCCAAGAATTGATCCCTGTGGAACACCCACATATTATACAGACACACTGTGATCTACCAAACAAGTATGACCTGAACCATTTAATACTTTCTGCTGAGAAATTAAAATGGCTAAGCTTAGCTAAAAGAACCTGGTGATCAACCGTGTCAAATGCTTTTTTAAAATCAAGGAAGACCGCCAACACACATGGATTGCTGTCCAGCAGACACCTCACTTTCTCAATGAACAAGCAGTTGGCTGATTCTGTGGAATGAAGTGCACGGAAGCCAAAATGCATGGGGTGTAATGGGGTGAAACCTTTGTCAAGATGTTTAGTGATCAGCTTTACAACCCATTTTTCAGCCACTTTTGCCGATCGTTTTTGTACCTCTGCCCATCTGTCTTACTGGTTCTGACCCCTGCCTGTCTATTTGATGCTGTTTTTGGATTTCGTATTGTGGCTTGGTAATCCTGTGTATTTTGGCTTTGGCCCGGACCCTAATAAAGGCATACATTTTTTGGATTCATATCTCTCGCGAGTGGTTCCTGAACTGTACCTCACAGTACGTTCTGACCACCATGGAGCCAGCGAGAGATTAACAGCTACAAGCAGCCGTGGAACATCAGGATGCCATTCTGGTGAGTCAGTAACAACAACTGTTGACGGTCATGCAACATCTGCAGACCATGTCCCACCAGTTGGCGGGTCTGACATCCAAATTGTGGGCTTCAGAGCTTGCCTCGGTGCCCTAATCACCTGCTGCCTCTGCACCTGCATCACCAGCGATACCTCCAGTGTCCCACCATGAGCCTCGTTTACCACCTCCAGAGAAGTACGATGGAGAGCCAGGTACATGTCGAGCCTTTCTCACCCAGTGCCGACTTATCTTCAGCCTCCAGCCTAACACCTTCCCCACTGAACAGTCCAAGGTGGCGTACATCATCACGCAACTCACGGGTAAAGCTAAGCAGTGGGCGACGGCGGGCTGGGAGTCGGGGCTTCCATGCGTACAGTCTTCTTCAACACTGGAGGAGGAGATGAGGCGTGTGTTCGACAGGTCCAGGCACGGTCATGAGGCAGGACGGGAGATTCTGTGCATTCGCCAAGGTAACAGATCAGTTTCTGATTTTGCCATTGAATTCCAGACCTTGGCTACCAATAGCGGATGGCAGAGATGAGCGCTCTACGACATCTTCCTGAATGGTTTATCCGACCGCATCAAGGATGAGCTGTTGACCCGTGACCTGCCTGAAGACCTGGACCAGCTGATTGACCTGGCTATTCGAGTTGACACGCGTTTGGAGTGTCAAATTTTGACCTCTCCGCAATCGCCCTGTTCTATTCTCTGCCCCTTGTCTTTCGCTTTACTCTCCCTGAGCTTCAGCAAGAATCTCTCGCACGTGCTTAATCACTCTCCTGCTCTTGTTATCTGTGGACATAGAACTCCTGGACCGGAGCTGTTTAAATGTCATAGGCTGTCAAATATTGACCTGTTTTTGTATGACCACGAGTTTTGTGCTTGGATGCCCTGTGTATGACCATTGGCTTTGCCCATTGACTACGACTTTTTCCCTATTGTTTTTGTACCTCTGCCCATCTGTCTTACTGGTTCTGACCCCTGCCTGTCTAGTCGATACTGTTTTTGGATTTCATATTGTGGCTCGGCAATTCCTGTGTATTTTGGCTTTGACTCGGACCCGGCAAAACTTCAATCTTGAAATCTAACTTCCTGCCCGGAATCGTTCACGGCAAAGCGTCTCACAGCCATGAAATTATGAAAAGCGTGCTGATTGGCTGGCCCTTGAGAGACCTGGCAGGACTCTTGAGGGCCAGCCGATCAGCGCGCGTCAGAATCTCATGGCTGTGAGACGTTTTACCGTGAATGATTTCGGGCAGGAAGTTAGATTTCAGGTGTTATGGCCCCAATTTGTTATGACATTTATGACAGCAAGGGATGACGGATAAAATTTTAAAACGTAAACAGATTTAATTAAACAAAGACCAACACAAACCTACAATTTATACTATTGACCAAGATTGATATATACATGAAAAAAAATATTTACAGTCCCTCGAGATGGGGTTGCGTGGTGATGTTTCGGGTGAGAAAAATGCTCCAACACAGGCAAAAATCCACAAAAAGCTTCACAGGTCTTGAAAAGAGTGACAGGTCAGGTCAAATGTATCCTTTTCCTTGCAAATTCTCCTACTACTTTACTCTCTCAATTTTCCTCATTATATACTCTTTTGCAGACGCCTCCCACCTTCTAGACTTTTTTTTTTAAATTCTCTGGGACTTTCTCCTCCCAGACATGCCCAGGACATGCCCAAACCAAGCTCCAGACTGGGCTTAACAAAAAAAGGTCAATACTGTCATTTAGTGGCTTCTTTCCACATTACACAGGACTGAAGTTTTGCCTTTTCCAGACTTATTCTTTGGAAAGAGAGGGAGTTACGATGAATGGTTGTTGCTGAACAAAACTTTAATATGTCGTTGTTACGCTGATACCAGACACAAGGTAAAACAAAAGAAAGTTTTGACGCTAGCAGTGGTAGACGACAAGTGGTATTGGTGATTTCCATTTTTGCAGGTTTTGTTAATAGCACTGCATGTGACTCCACTGGGCCAATAAATTTCAATGTTAAAACAAGCCCTCAGAGGCATGAATGGGGCTAAGATAAATGTACTGTTCAATTTAAACACATTTTTGTACATATAGCATGTTCACAATATCCAGTTTTTCACGCCAATGAATGTTTCTTGGCAATATTGGTCGCCATTTTACAAAAATTTATATGTATTTTCTTCTAATAAAGGTTGACAAAGTATTATTATAGTGGATGCATATGCTGCGCTTGCCCTAGCTAGCATACCGGTCTTTGAAAAAGTTCCATTCAATTTTGTTGCATTACGAGCTCAATCGAACCATTATTAGGCTAATCTTCTTTCAGCTGGATTGGTTCGGTTTGTTTCAGCTTCATGCTTGTTTTCTTTGGCACCGGTTGTGAGATTCCATAGAGATAGAGGAATGTAACAAATTGTACCAATCTAGCGTGAAAGAATCATAACAATGGTCGGAATGTGTTTTTAATTTCCCCATTCAATCTTGTAACCGATTCGACAGTTAACAAGCATGGAGGACAGTATCGGTTGCGAGATTTAATAGGGAAACACATAAAAACTTGCACTTCATATAATTGCATGAGCTTTGTCTCATTTAGCACCCTTTTCTTGGGCCCACATTCTCATGCAGCACTCGGTGGCCCAGCCATATACTAGGTTGCACCTCGTCTTGTTTAAAGATGAGCTGACATAGAGTAGAAAAGAGTGCGGTGGACTGACCAATCTTGCATTGACATTTTTCGCAAATATTGAAAAAAAAAAAAAACAATTGATATTTGTTTACTGGGCCAAAGTGGTGAAGGATCATCCTGACTACTATCAGTCACATGTTCAGATGACATAATGACCCCAAGAGTCTTTGCTAAAGAGTTTGTTATGCAGAGTCAGGTGCAGCTGCAGGTGCGAGAGGCACAGAGGGAGTGATGTAATTCAGCTCTCTACCTGCCCCTCCCCTTCCCTATTTGTCACAGCCCCTCGTACTCACACATACACCACGCAGACTTACTACATCTTAAATATTATGATTCAGACAATAGAAGAAGGAACAGAGAATTCATCTGATGCATAGAACATTATGACCATACTCTCTCTCTCCTCCTCTCTCCCTCCCTCTCTCCCTCTCCCTGGGCTGTGATTGGCAGCACATAATGGGCGTGAAACCTGCTGATGGAATGCAGGTGATGTGTCCTCATTACCTGTTCTGTTCCCATGGCGACAAACGGCGGAATGCACCCCAGAAAGCGGAGATCCTCGCCCCAAAGAAGCGCTGAGTCTGCCGTATCAACCCTCACCATACACACACACACGCACAAATAAACACACGAAAATTCACACACATATACAATCACACAAACACACGCTCATGTATATAGTAACACACAAATTTGCATATGAACACACAAACTCACACGTACCCTCACCCACACAGCCATACATACACACGCTCATACACTCAAACATAAACACTCATATACACACACTCATGCATATGCAGTCACACACACGCACATGCACACACAAACACAGTCACATATTCACTAACTTACCCACACACTAACTCACACACATGCTGTAATGGCCGGTAGTATACGGAGGTCAAGCGCAACGACCAGAGAGAGAAAGAGAGCAGCAGGAACACAGTACAAACACAGAGAATACTCCAATAATTAGAAGATAGAAAGTCATACAAAACCTGACAACAGATATCTTCAGCTATCGTGCGAAGCTAAACACAGACACTCTAGCGAAGGGAGTGTGCCGTACTACCTGTTAAATAGAGTCCTGGAAAGTGCCACCCCAGCTCAATCAGCCAGCTGGGTAAAGAATTTGATAGTCCAGGAATACAATATCACTTAACTTTGCTCCACTATTACCACTAGTTTTCAGCAAACCGGTGTCTTTGAAATGCTTGATGGTGTTGTTGATAGTGCCGCAGTAGCATTTAACAACTTCAGAAATTTCTCAAAGTGACCAACCTGCATCATGTAAGGCCATAATGCAGCTACGAACAATCTCAGGGAGTTCCCTCCATCGTGCCATCGTGTTTAACACCGTGACACCGCTCAACGTTCATTTCGCCTCATTCATGGAAAAACTGACCATCAGAGGCAACTGCACCATAATGTTGCCTCAAAACCAGTTTAAACGAAATTTTTTGCATAAGTTATCATGGGATGAGCTTTGAAACATGCATTCTCGCTAGAGTAAAAAAAAAAAAAAAAAAGAAATTGCTACACCTTTCGATTGTTATAAATGTTTTGATGTTTTCAGTGTTTTTAGTACTCATATTTTTACCTCCACATACTTATGAGATTGATTTTTTGTTTTGTTGTCATTGTCAACAAAACTATTTTTCAATACATTTTTACCAAAAAATTATTGAGATGTAATATATTAGGACCTCTTTTAGACAAAAGTGGTGGTAACTGCATACTACTGTATACACTCACACGCACTCAAACACACACACACACATACACACAAACATACTTAAATACACACACACACACACACAAACTCACACAGTTTTTAACAAAAATGAATACACCCACAGTCATACAGACTTGCGCACTCACTCATAAATACACATGCACATTTGCAAACGCACGCTCACACACACTAGCCAAGACACACTCACATACACTTGCAAACATATAAGCTGGCTCGCTCGCTCTCTCTCTCTCTCTCTCTCCAGCACAAACGCATATATGGGATTACACAGGGTTAGTAATCTCGCAGCCACCTGTGTATAAGTGTGTGTGTGTGTATGTGGGTTTGTGTGTGTGTCTGTAGGAGAGAGAGAGAGGGAGTGTGTGTGTGAGAGAGAGAGACAGTCTGTGTTTACTTTTGTAATGGATTCCTTCAAAGTCACTCAGGCTGTTTGTCTTTTAGTCCAACTCCAAAAACCTATAAAACAGGTCAAAGAGCAACCACTCAGAAAGAGAGAGAAAGTGTGCGTGCGTGTGTGTGTGTGTGCAGACACGTTTCAGTGGCAGGGTTGTGCGAGTTTGCATGTGCGTGTGTGTGTATTTGCGCATATGTCAATGCATGTGTGTGTGTGTGTGAGAGGTCTTGTGTGTGTGTGTGTGTGTGTGTGTGTGTGTGTGAGAGGTCTTGTGTGTGTGTGTGTGTGTGTGTGTGTGAGTCTGAGTGAGCATATTTGTGAGAGTGATTGAGACTGGAGGCGCCTGGGTCTGTAGGATGGGCTTGTGTGATGGTGGTAAATTCCAGTGCAGTGATGGTTTGGGTGGGGTTTGGTTTTTATAGGAATCTCTGTTTGAAATCCCTGCCTACTGCACCATAACAAACATTATTCAAGCGCCCAGTGTAATGAGCAGTGGTCATGTGACCTCTGTCTGCTACAGATCTCAGCCAGGTCAATCCCCTCCCCTCCTCGTCTTAATGGAGCTGAGGCAGACCCTGAGGAGTGTGTGTATATGAGAGAGACTGGGTGTGTATGTACACGTGTTAGTGTGCGTGTGTGGCTGAGCGCACACTAAATGGTTTCATATCTCCAAACAAAATGCAATACAGGAGAGGAACAACATAGGCAAATGCAAAATTCAGTTTATGCTCATTTTAATTACTGAAGGATGAAGTTTAACACTGATATCACTTACTGTATGAGAAATTGTGATCGACCCCTTGAACTTGAAAACTGGTTGCCCTACCTTCTGAAATAACAACTGCAACGAAACGCCTCAATTGCCAGAATTCAGTCTTTGACATCACTATAAGGAATTTTGACTCACTCTACCTTATAAAATTGTTAAATTCAACCAGTTTTTGAGGGTTTTTTTTTTTTTAATGTAAACTGCCCATCTAAGGTCTAAACACAGCATCTCAATCGGATTCAAGTCTGGACTTTGACTAGGCCACTCCAAAACAATATTGTTTCTTTAGAGCCATTCAGAGGTGACCTTGCTCTTGCGCTTGAGATCATTATGTCACAGCAAAACCAGGAAATCACAGTGTCTAGCGCTCTTCCCTCAAAGCCTCAACACAGGAGGGTTGTCGCATTAAAAGTCCTCTCTGCTTGACGATAGTATTTTCTCTCCCTGTTCCTGTGAGTTTCCTCAAGGTTTTCTGGTTTTCCCTCGCAGTCCGTAGCCAAACATACCTTAGCCAACTAGAAGCTCTAAATTGCCCAAAGGTAATCAGATAGACAAACAGAAGAGACAGAGAATCCAATTTTGCGTGAGATCCAGATCACTGACTATGACCAAATTATACCAGAAAATCTGGTAGAGCAGAATTCACGCTTCTGTCAAGCCTTGAAGCAGCAAGGCACCCCCACATCATCACACTACCAAGTCTGACTGCTGGTATGGTGCTGTTTGTATGATACTGTAGGTCATTTTATTTCAAAAGGCTTGGAGGGTCATCAAGGCAATGTTTGGCAAAAGTAAAATGAGTCTTCATGTTTCCCTCGGCAAACAGTAGTTTTTGTCTAGCAGCTCTTCCATGGATACTGTATCTGCCCAGCCTGTATATAATGGCGGAATCACTAATGCTAACCATATTTGATCCTAGCGTAGCCTGTGGTTGCTTACATAGTGATCTGGATTCTTTCATGTCGTAATGGATGCGTTGATGCTCTCTTAAATGTCCCTCATTATATCACCAGGTGCACAGCTAATTAGCCACAATAAGCCATTCCACATCTGTCCTTGGTGACCTCACAAAAGGGAGGGATAATGATGAATGGACTGAATATGTGATTGGCTGTAGTCACAGAGCTAAAGAAAACACTAGAGTGGACACGAGACTAGTTTGGGCGAGATTTGCGTCCGCCATCTTACTGAAGGATAACATCCCATATGGAACTGGGATAAACCTTCGACTAAGGTAGTTTAGAGGTGGAATAGAAAGATTATGTTGATGATTTTTACATGAAGTAAGATCCTAAGGGTGTATTAAACTAGGTAAAGTTTGCATTAGAGCAGATGCGAAAAATAAACCCAAAAGTGAACTTGATGCTGACAATACTAAAACTAACAGATTTATCACTTATCTTGCATAATATTTTTATTGTGAAAAAATTCAGCGTTTCTCATTTCATTTTATCAAGCCACATATGCACATTACAGCGTTTGATTGTACAATTCCCCCACTGATTCCTTACGCAGATGGCAGACGCGTCTCGCGAATTCTGGTTGGTTCAGCCAATGACATTGTCCACTCTAGTGTTTTCTTTAGCTCTGTGGCTGTAGTCAATCAGTCCATCTTAGGCTACATCCACACTAATATTTTTTCATTTAAAACCTATAACTTCTGCTACTTTTCTGCTGAGCATCCATACTACTCCAGTGTTTTTGTACACCTATAATGGAGACTTTTGAAAATGCCGCAGACCCTGGTGCAAAACTTTGGACTGCATTTTTGTGTGGATGGACAAAAACAGAGACTTTTGAAAACGATTACGCACACATCCACATTCGTTTCTGCATTGACTGAAATCAGTCATGACATGGCCTTCCCTGATTTAGCTCACCTCTATCACATGACCATTTTCCTGAAGAAAATAACTAGCTACTGCAGCTTTGAATACCAGCCTTAAAAATTAGCGGAGGAATGGTCATGTGATAGATGTTTTAATTCGTATTAGCATGGACAGTGATCCTTTCTGACACAGTACTAACATACTGGTGGACGGAGATTGTTTTCAGTATGAAACACTATTTAGCCTTACCCCTGGGTGGTTACTTCACCATATGATGTCACAAACAAACATGTTTTTATATGGCTTGAAAAGACGAATTGGCTGTGCACCTGATGTCATGATAGGAGACCTTTAAAGGAACTTTGCTTAGCTGTCCACGTCTCTGAAGATACCCCACTGCTCACAGTTTTCTTTGTAAAAATGGCCCTGTGTGTTTGCTGGAGTCCCAAAGCCTTAGAGATGGCTTTACAACCCTTTCCAAACTCAAATATATACTGACATAAACTTCCAACACAACACGTGCAATTTTGAAATATTTGGTGTAGATAAAATGGATATTGGTTTTGAGCCATGATACATCAACTACAACTTAAAATTTCAGAAAATTGTTTTGATTTTGTCGTGTGGGCAGCTCGTTCCGCATGATTGCACATTGTTTAGAATTTTGCCTATCCCGTCACGTTCAGTAGAACTCATTGACTAATCCTTCGAGAATTTGGTCAATAAATAGCCGTAGCAATGGGCAACTTAAATATTCCTTTGCATTATCCTGGGTCAATTTGTGACCATGCCGCGCCTAGGTCAAAATCAGCGAGAGCGAGCCGTTGGTATGGTCACTGGTGGAATGTCGCAAAGACGGGTTGCAAGGAACCTGGGCGTCCACGCGTCGACCATACCACGTCTCTGGAGCCGGTATAATGAAACAGGAAGCACCGGTCATCGACCACGTGCCACCACCCCTCTCCAGGATTGCCATATTCGCCTCCAGCACCTGTGCAATCGCTTCCTGCCAGCTACAGTCACTACTGCTCAGACCAGAGGTCGTCACCAGAACTGGATTAGCGACCAAACCGTACGCAATCGCCTGCGTGAAGCCGACTTGCACAACTGACGTCCCTGCCTTGGTTTGATGTTGACTCCTGCGCGTCGCCACATCTGTCTACGATGGTCAAGGGCACATTTGGGCTGGAATGCTCTCAGGTGGAACAGGGTGCTCTTCTCCGATGAATCGAGGTTCAAGTTGAGTGTGTCTGACGGAAGACTGTGTGTATGGCGTAGGCGACGGGAACGTTATACTGATGCTACCATCCTGCAGCGTGACCGCTGGGATGGACCCAGGGTGATGGTTTGGGCTGGAATAAGCAGTAGACACAAGACAGACCTCATTTTCATCGATGGAAACCTCAGTGCAGCTCGTTACCGTGACGACATCCTTATCCCAGTTCCACTCGTCCATCGCTATCGCCTAACGCTGCAACAGGATAACGCGAGACCACATGTCGCCAGAGTCTGTCAGGACTACCTGAGGCAGAATAATGTTCAGTGTCTTGATTGGCCTGCGTATTCCCCAGATTTAAACCCTATAGAACATCTATGGGATATTCTGGATCGCCGGGTGAGAAGGCGTGATCCAGAACCAGCCACAGTCCAACAGTTGCGTCAAGCACTCCAGGAGGAATGGGACCGCATCACACAGGCTGAAATTCGGCATTTGATTGACTCCATGCATCGCAGAATCCAGGCTGTGTGTGACGCCAGAGGAGGCCATACAAGATACTGACTTCGGTGATCCAGAATTGCGTCTTCAACTGATGCTATGAATTGGAAACCAGGAAAAATCTGTCCTTCATTCCTGACTCTAAAACTGTGTTTTTGATTTGAATCTTAATATTTGCTATGTATTGTCAAAATTTATCATAAGAAAATGACATTTGTCGCAATAAACCCGAGTGTTGCGTTGGAAGTTTTGGTCAGTGTATTATGTCAATTATAATGCTTCACATCCTCCAGAATTTTTTCAGATCATGGCATAGTGTGGGGCTTGTTGAGACTTTTTTCCTCCCCAAGATTCTGGAAAAGTACAATTTAAGTGATTTAATAAGGCTGGCAATAATCAAGCCTGGGTGTGTTAGAATAATTTAACCCAATTATTGAGGATATTCTGACCGAGTTACTAAAGAAGGAATTACTTTTTTATACAGGGATTGTTAGTATCTGTTAACGTTTCTAAAAGAAATTATGATTTTAAAACTGCATTTAAAAAACAGCAAAAAAGAAAATCAGGAAATGTGACAAAAAGAATTATTCATGCTACTGTACACGTGTGTGTGTGCGTGTGTGTGTGTGTGTCTGTGTGTGTGTGTCTGTGTGTGTATGTCTGTGTGTGTGTGTGTGTCTGTGTCTGTGCGAGTATGAGTGAGTGTGTGTACGAGAGTGAGGTCTGGTTAGAATCTGATCTAAATGCACTGTACTTCGATGCAGTATACTTTGACGTTCAAAATGGCCGCCGTCACACGGAGGAGTAAATGAGGGCCGACAGACAGGTCCGGGTGCGAGATCAATGCGAGGCAGGAGGTGTTAATGTTCACAGGGAGGAGAGGAGAGTCGTAAAGCAGGATGAGAGATGGACGCTCACCAGGGGCGAAACTTTTAATAACTCAAAATGGCTGCCGCTCGAAGCCCATTTTATTCCCCCATCATTACCCTGTCAATGATACTCATGCTGTCATTAGTCTGCAGTGACTGAGGGCTGCCATTATGACAACCGCCACACTGCATGCCATGCACATGCATCTGTGTGTGTGTGTGTGTGTGTGTGTGTGTGTGTGAGAGAGAGAGAGAGAGAGACAAGTACAACACAACTGTTACACAGACACACATGCGCGCGCGCGCGCACACACACACACACACACACACACACAAAAACACACACACACACACACACACAAACACAAACACACACACACAAACGCGCGCGCGCGCACATACACACAGGGTAATCACACATGAGGCAGGTAAGTGTTTGGGCTGATCTGCAGTCACACAGTACAGTAGTGTGACGTGACGAGCGTTACGCGTGATGGGATATTACTCAGTTGGAGTGGGCAGCTCGAGCAGATCATGTGACCTGCTGCAGCAGCATATGATGGATGCTGATGGCTGTCATGATCACTCTCGCGATAAAGGCATAATTAATGTAACGAGCCGAGGCCAACGACACCTGCACTGATTAATGGACACCTACCTCAATCGTTACTCAGCGCAGACACCCAGAGCATCCACACATTATGGCGCATGCACACACACACACACACACACACACACACCTCCACCTCAATCGTTACTCAGCGCAGACACCCAGAGTATCCACACATTATGGCGCATGCACATACACACACACGCACGCACGCACACACACACACACACACACACCTCAATCGCTTCTAAGCGCAGACACCCAGAGCATCCACACATCATAACACACACTCATGAAGAAATGTACTCGTACACATGCACACACTAAGACACACACAGAAACGTTGATGATCTAAGTGCTACTTATTATGTGCACCTGTATGCGTGTGTGTGTGTGTGTGGGGTGTAGACACGTGTACCTGCATGTGTGGGTCCATAACATTTTATGGACTTGCTTAATAAGAATATAATCTGAACCCTCTGAACCCTCTGCACAAAAGCCAGACTTAAGTAAATTAAATATCGAAAACATCAAATACACTTTTAATGAAAAAAAAAAAAAACAAAAAAACTTGGTCATGAAACGGAAACATCAATCTCAACTGCATATGAGCCAAAGTGACAAACTCAGCCCCATCTCGCTAATAACAGCCAAATTTTTTACCCGCATCCCCCCAAAACAGCCCACTTATTTACCCCACATCTCCCCAAAAACCGCCTAATTATTTGCCCCCCCCCCCCATCTCCCCAAAAGTAGCAAAATTATCCACCCCATCTCCCAAAAAACAGCCAAATTATGCACCCGCATCACACCAAAAACAGCCAATTTATTCACCCCAATTCTCCCTTACCGCATTTCCTCAAAAACAGCCAGATTATTCACCCCCATCTCCCCAAAATCAGCAAAATTTTTCATCCATCCAAAAACAGCAAAATTATTTGCCTGTCCCCCATATAACAGCTAAATTATTTACCCCTGTCCCCCACACAGCAACTTGATTATTTTCCCCTGGGCCCCACATAACAGCTGGTTTATTTGCCCCAGTCCCCCACACACACCCCAGCAGCGGGCAGTTAAATGAGCAGCAGCAGGTCGGTGGTGTTCAGAGACTTCTGCGCACAGCAGCAGTGATTCCCGGTGAGAGGAATTTAAATGAAAAGCTTTTCTGTAAGGGCAGGTCAGCAGAGCAGCTTAACACTGAAATAATGAACGCAGCGTAATGCTTTAATAGCATTTATCACAGCCCAAAAGGCCAGCACTGAGGAGCTATTAACACACCGACTCCCAGCCCCCCTCCCACTGTCTGAAAGCACCCCCAGTCTCTCTCTTACAGCAGCACACTCACACCCCCACCCCACACCTCCCTCACACACTCTTACGAGAGAACATGTGAAGGCCACAGTGTACCTCCTCCAGGGAGCGCATTAATTGGCTAATAATATCATTTCACACACTTAATCATCCAACCCGCTGGTGTCCAATCAGCAGAGAGAGACACCATGCACACGCTAAGCCCCCCCACCCTAAGCTAAGACACCAGCCCCACCCCCTCACCTTCTGCAAGCTGACAGTGATGAATTGTGGGAAGCTACAGAGAAAAATAAATAATTAGGATGCAAACAAAAAAGCAAAAAATATTAACGTTACAAGTTGACACAGTGCCATCGACGTGGATACGTGCTGTACCATATATTGGGGATGTGTGAGCAAAATCTGGGGTACATAACAGAATCTGGGGTACTGGGGCCAGGATCGCTATTACAGAGAGCTATGGAGCTATGGGTATGGAGAGATCTGAGGTACAGAGAGCTGTATCTGGGGTACAGAGAGATCTGAGGTACAGAGAGCTGTATCTGGGGTACAGAGAGATCTGAGGTACAGAGAGCTGTATCTGGGGTACAGAGAGATCTGAAGTACAGAGAGCTGTATCTGGGGTACAGAGACATCTGGGTTAAAGAGAGCAGATCTGTGGTACATAAAAAGCCACCCCAAAATGCCAAATTTTTCCAAAAGTCATCAAGCCTCAGATGTCTTAGGTCATGCAGGAACGTGCCATTGGCATGCTGGATGCAGGGATGTCCACCAGAGCGGTCACTGTGCAGCTGTGCACACACTTGCCGGTGTCCAGGAAAATATGTTGAATTGTGCATTAGTTTGCAAGCCAGCTTGTCAACTAGCTAGCGTTCACTACAATGAATGTGGTTACCCTACACATAGCCCATAAAATAAACACACAAGAAAAAAAGTCAAATTTATTGCGAATAGGCTACTGAAATAGCGAGCTAGATAGCAACATAGCTAGCAACGCAAAAGTGATATTGAACTCTGTAATGCAATAGCTAGCTAGGTAGATAGCCAACTGGTTAGCAGGATATAAGGCTAAACTTCGCAAACACTGAAATAACCAGCTAAAAGTCTCGAAACAAACGTAACCTAACAAGTCAGTTTAGCGCAGAGTAGTTTGTTGCGCGCAGGGATATTTTGTGGTGCAGCCTGCCACAGTGGGTTATAGTAATTTTATACCAACATGGAATGCAGCTCAGCCAATCATATTTAAGGATGGGAAGCACCCGTTTTATAATAAAGGAATAAGCCCCGAGAAGCAGTAGATTACAGAGATTCTACAAAGGCTGAGGGGCGTTCTAAGGCATGACGCGCAGCGGAGTGCCTTAGTGCCCCTCCGCCGTTGTAGAATCGCTGTAACCCACTGCTTCAAGGGGCTTGTTGCTTTGATAAAATGGTTACCCTACATATAACCCATAAAATAAACATACAAGAAAAAAAAATCAACAATTTATCGCTAATACTGAAATAGGAAGCTAGTTAACAACATGGCTAGCAGGCTAAAGTGATATCGAACTCTATAATGCTATAGCTAGCTAGGTTGATAGCCAACTGGTTTGCGGGCTAAAAGGCTAAACTTCGCTAACACTGAAATAGTGAGCTAGTTAGCAACCTAGCTATAGAGTTCGAGTCCAATATTGTGACTGCAGCCAGGTCGTGAAACTAGTTTATTAGTATAGAAAAAAAACCCCACTGGTTTGTAATTGAATCTGACACGAAGGCCAATCTATTAAAAAAGGAAAAAAAAAAAGTTTTGTAATGGGATCAGACACGTCTATGACTTTTTTTGTTTGTTTGTTTGGTAGAAGCTGTATGGTGCAGACCTGGACACTGACAATACGATGGGCGAGGAACAACTAAACCCATTCCCGTCTACTGACAGCGGCTGCTGATTTCAACAGGTTTTCGGACGGGCCTAACTCAAGTTGGGATTGATTCAAAGTACTGCGGTATTTTCGCTTGTTAGGACTGTATGGCACTCAGTGGAAATCAAACCTTCTGGAAGCCATGAACCCACTTCGCTGCACCTTTCTGCGATGGACGCCCATCATAAGATGCCGACCAGACTTGCACATTTAAATCGTAACATAATGCCTGTAGTTTATATAGCTCGTTGTCGATATCACTAGTACCATGGAAATCAATTATGACTCCTGACTTCTCACACTTTTCTTTACTCGGGGTTTACTTGGAAGCAATGGAATTACATAAAAACATTTCAAATGGTCTTATTTCATTTAAATAATTTGAATGATCGTGAAACACATGCATTGCATTGATTGATTAATTGCTGACTACAGCACAGGAATGTGAATATGCCATTGAATCTCACGCATTTCTCACAACAAATGTGTAAGAGTTGGCAGCCCCAGAGTTGCGCGTAGTCTTAAAAATTTACCAGCCAGCGACAAAATCTCTCTGTAATTGGCGAGTGGCGAGAGTTAGTTTTGGACCCTGTCTGGGATATAGAGAGCAGATCTGAGGTTCAGAGAATTGTGTCTGGGATACAAAGAGCTGACATTCACTAGAGGGATTTTACGCGCAAATCTATAGTCGAGTGTTCTCTTTTGGTCGCTGTGGTTTAATCAGATCATCAAAGTTAGCTTACATTGTTTGGGTGCTTAGCTACAACCTGTTGTGAGATATCATGTTTAGTGACCTTACGTAGTAAGAAAGTCGTTCTCTCGGCCCGTTTGAATTAATTAAAGATTAACCTTAACTGGGGTTTCAATCTTCTTCGGTTTCTCTTGGTTGTCGTCACCGTACCTGGGTAGCTAGATAACCATCACTAGCATTTTTGAGTTGGGATCTGGGATTTTGTGCATAGTTATTGGGCTAACAGTTTTGCGACTCATCAGTTCGGTTTGATTATTATAATAAAAGAGTAAGTGCACTAAAGGGCTTTTCCCCTCTTCTGGTTTCTCTTGGTTGGCTTATCTACTGGGATCCAGCCAGCCAGCCACCGCTGGCATTTTTGTTTTGGTATGTAGTATTTCTTGTTTATCACCCAGCAGGGTATGTGAGTCGATCATTTGAGAACGTTTTCGAGCAAAGCCAGTCTGTGATTATTGGATTCCAAACTTGGCTCCGTTATATTGTAAGATACTTGTATATTTATAGTACAGGGACTTAATAAAATTTTCAAGACCAAGCTTGATTTAGCGCAAGATACCATTTAGTCATCGGGTATCTTAAGCATTAGGTTGACTTTAGCGATACGGAAATGGCGAGCCTAGTTAGGCTGAATGGCCTTTTCACGCCACTCATGCTGGGGTACAGAGAGGGAATTTTCGAGAGCAGGGAGCAGATCCGAGGAGCAGCTGGCTCCCCACAGGATAGGGCCTGGTGGGACCAACCTAGGACTGAACCAGCAAAATTGGGGAGGGAAGCGAAAAGCCCACCCACCCCTCACCCAGTCCCAACATCACACCACACAAGTCAAGCAGACACCAGTCGAGTGCAGTATTACACAAACACCAACTTTATAACACAACAAGACGATGGTCCAAACTGACCCAGAGTGGCAGTGTGCAGTAGAAAAGTCCTTAGAAACACAGAGTTCAGTCCGTTTTACACCTCCTTCCACTCCTCAACGCACAGTGTCATACAGGGAGATCCAGAGAGAATTCCAGGAACATGGACTGGCCTCGGAATAATGGGTCTAGCCACACACATACACACACTAACACACATAAACACAAAAAAGCAGGTGCTTTAACACATGAACCTACAACAAAGCAGAGGAAAAAGGGATATAGTGAGAGAGGTAGAGCGAGAGACGGGCAGTGAAAGGATGGCACAGTGTATGATGTCACCCATGAAAAGTCAAAGTCTTTTTCAGGATGCGAGAGGTTTCCATGGGAAAGGGGTGAGGTAGAAAGGTCAGGGGTCACTGGAACACTAAACCTGACCCCATCCTGACCCCAGATTAAAAGCATGAGCCCTGGGTCTAACATGTAAGCACTGAGCACATTAAATCTCTCGACAGCAGTGAGAGGAAACGAGTTACACAGCCACTCTGATCAACAGGAAGTAGGAGAAAAATGGGGAGGGGTTATAAGTCTATACACACTGGCATAATCGACCCCCCAAAAACCCAACCAACATCATCACAGCGATCACAATCAACATTAGACCGCCAGAGAAGCACGTAGTCCCGACGAACAACAGCAACGGGATAAGAGCTGATGGGCGGAGCTAGAAGAGAGCAGACCGTGACAGTTGGTGTGGCCATTTAATTGAGGCGGAGTTCGCCAAGGGCGTGGCTTTTCAAGGAGAAGGAACAGGCAGGCGGGGCAGGGTGTGTTTGAGTGGCTGGAGCCAGGCGATGGGGCAAGGCCTGATATTGGGGGTTTGACTTGCTGGAGGGGCGGAGCCTTTCAAATGTGCGTGGCTTGATGCAAAGGGAACACATCAGTGGGGCCTGCCACTGCAGAGGGCAGCGCCCCCTACAGAGACTCCTCCTCCCGCAGGAACTGGAAGATGGAGCTGAAGTCCTTGTTGGCATAGCCTCGCGCACACATGGTGCGGTACAGCTGATGCGACAGAGAGCCTAATGGTGTCGGACTGCAGGTGCTGGAAGCCATGTTCTGTGCCAGGCCAAGATCCTGCAGAGAGGTATACACACAGTTTTATATTTATATATACACACACACACACACACACACACACACACATATATATATACACAGTGACCCTACTGAAAGATAAACACTCAGGTATATTTACATAGAACATAGTATATATACACTCACACACACACAAATCCTACAGAATTACACACACAGTTATATACATACAGTATATACATGTATACACAGCAACCCTACTCAGAGATACACACACAGGTATATTTATACAGTATATACTATATATACACACACGCAGTTCCGACAGAGAGGTGGTAAACACAGTTTAGTGCCTTGAAAAAGTATTTGCCCCCTTCCTGATTTCTTATTTTTTGCATATTTGATATGTTTCAGATTATTATTATTTCAGCTTAAATGTTTCAGATTATCAAACAAATTTTAATATTAGACAAAGAAAACCTAAACGATGATTTAATTTAAAATCATCAAATTCATTTCAACCTACCGAGCCCAATGTGAAAAAGTAATTGTCCCCCACTTGTTAAATCATGAATTAACTGCGATTAACCACGTTTTTTTAGTTCAATTTCACTAGCCACACCCAAGGCTAATTACTGCCAGACCAGTTGAATCAAGAAATCATTTAAATAGAACCTGTCTGACAAAGTGAAGTCGGCTAAAAGATCTCAAAAAGAAACTCATCACGCCGCGATCTAAAGAAATTCAAGAACAGATGAGGAACAAAGTCATTGACGTCTATCAGTCTGGAAAGGGTCACAATTTCAAAGCCATTTCTAAGGCTTTGGGACGCCGGTGAATAACGGCGAGAGCCATTATCCACAAATGGAGAAACGTGGAACAGTGGCGACCCTTCCCAGGGGTGGCCGGCCTACCAGAATTACTCCAAAAGCGCATCAACAACACATCCAGGAGGTCAAAGAAGAACCCAGAACAACATCTAAAGAACTGCAGGCCTCACTTTCCTCTATGACAGTCAGTGTTCATGATTCAACAATAAGAAAGAGACTGGGCAAAAAGGGCGTCCATGGGAGAGTTCCAAGGCAGAAACTACTGCTGATAAAAAAAAGAACACAAAGGCTCGTCTCACATTTGCCAAAAACATCATGACGGTGCACAAGATTTTTGAGAAAATATTGTAAGGACTGAAGAGACAAAAGTTGAACTTTGTGGCAGGCGTGTGTCCCGTCACATCTGCCATAAACTAACACTGCATTTCATTCCATATTCATTCATTCATACTATATCATTCCAACATTCAAACATGGTGGTGGTAGTGTGATGGTCTGGGGCTGCTTTGCGGTTTCAGGACCTGGATGACTTGCCGTAAGTAATGGAACCATGAATTCTGCTCTCTACCAGAAAATCCTGAGGGACAATGTCCAACCATCAGTTTGTGAGCTCAAGCTCAAGCGCACTTGGGTTATGCAGCAGGACAGTGATCCGAAACACCAGCAAGTCCACCTCTCAATGGGTTGAAAAAACCTAAATGAAGGTTTTGGAGTCGCCTGGTCAAAGTCCGGACTTAAATCTGATTGACCTTAAACAGGCCGTTCATGCGCAAAAACCCTCCAGTGTGTCTGAATTAAAATAATTCTGTAAACTCTGTAAAGGGCCCAATCCCTCCTCAGGGCTGCGAAAGACTCATCCCCAGTTATTGCAAACGCTTGACTGCAGTCGTTGTTCGTGAGGACGGCACAACCAAGTTATTAGGATTTAGGGAGCAATTACTTTTTCATATTGGGCCAGGTAGGTTTGGATAGACTTTTACATCAATAAATGAAATCATCGTTTAAAAACTGTATTTTGTCTTTACAGGGGTTATCCTCTGTCTAATATGAAAATTTGTTTTATGATCTGAAACATTTACATGTGAAAAATATGCAAAAAAAAAAAATGAAACAAGGAAGGGGGCAAATACTTTCTCACAGCACTGTATATACAGTATACACACAAGTGACCCTGCGGAGGGATACACACACAGGTATATTTATACAGTATATAGAATACACACCAACAGATCCTACAGAGAAGTACACACACATTTATATAAACTATTCAGTATTAGCATATATACCCAGCGACCGACTCTATTGACAGATACACACACAGGTATATTTATACAGTAAATATACACTGTATGAAAGAGTATATACACACAGACCCGACAGAGAGGTATACATGCAGTTATTATATTAACGTACAAATACAGATCCTACGGAGAGAAAACTCACAAAAGGGTAAACAGGCAGATGTATAAACGGAGAAAACACAGGAAACAGGATGTATGGGAGGAGAGTGAATGACAGGGGAGAAACAAACAGCAAAGCTACAGAAAAAGAAGTGGAACTGAAAAGGAACAGGAAGAGATGTGCACACACAGAGGGAACAGGCAAATATGTACAAAGGAACAGGAAGAGAGGTGCATGTATACACTGGGCTCAAACATCACTGTCACCCCTGATTGGCAGTGCACAAACAATACTTAAAAAGATTCTAAGAAATAGATTTATCGAGAAACTCTAAATAACATGAGAGAAATACTGCACAATATTAACGTTCCAATGGAACCAACCAAAATCATTTACAGATTTATTTAAAAATCAATTCCCTTCAAATCAAAGTTTCACAATTAATGGCACCCTTGAGGATTATTGTCAATAACATCAAACAAAATTAAACCGGGTATTAAATTCCAATTGTTTAAGTTTAATCTAAGTGTTAAGTAACTATATAATGAGCCATTCCATCACTTCCTGTTTCACTAGGGTATAAAAACACCAGAATATTTGCAAACGATTGAATACGTCTCGGAGCACTGTCCGGGCAGTTATTTAAAAATTCCAAAGATATCCAACTGTTAAAAGTCTCAAAAGGTAGAGGACTAAAACTAAATTTCCTGGACACTCAGGAGGATGGTGAGAGAAGCAACAAAATCCCCAATAATCACTGAAGGAATGACAGGCCTTGGTGGCACCTTAGGGTCACCAGGTTTCAAAAAACACCATCAGGCACCACCTCCACAACCACAGGCTCTTTGGAAGGGTTGCCAGAGGAAAGCCTCTTCTGACCAGAAGACACAGAAGCGAGCGCTTGGAGTTTGTCAAACCTTCATTAATCCCCCCGATTAGCGCGAAGCGGAGAATATGGTTTTGGGCTCCATCCGTCTGTACGTACTTCCGTACGGACACATAAAATTGAGGCGGTGGGGGATATTGCCATGTTAGTGGCAGACACTTGATTAAATTATGAATGGAACGAAGTGCTTTGGTCAGATGAGACCCAAATTGCATGTTTCAGTCAGAAACAGCATCAGCATGTTTGGCATTGAAACAGAGATGCATATAAGGAGAAGCACCTCATACTCATGGTGAAATATGATGGTGGGTCAGTCATGTTTTGAGGTGTTTTAATTCAAGAGGTCCAGGGGCACTAATCAAGATTAATGGTTTAATGGATTCCACCAAGTATCAGGATATTTTTGCTGACAGTCGGGTTGCCTCTGTCAGAAGGCTGGGACTTAGCCATGGGTGGCCTTTCTAACAAGACAATGACCAAAAACAAACCTCGATGTCCACACAGAAATGGTTCAGTGACAACAAAATCAACATTCTGCAATGACTGTGTCAGTCACCACACCTCAGTCCGACTGAAAACCTGCGGGCTGAGTGTAAGAGGGCAGTCGATAAATGCAAACCCAAGAATGTGAAGGATCTTCAAAGGATCTGCTCAGACAAAATGGTCCAAAATCCTTCCAAATGTGTGACTTGACCTTGTAAAGAATTACAGGAAAGGACTCCATGCAGTTATCCTTGACAGAGGTAGTTGCACTAAGTACTAAATGAAGGGTGGCAATAATTATGAAATCTCGATTTTGTCAAAATGTATTTTGTATTAAATGATTGTTATGATTTTGGTTGTTTCCATCAAAACGCTACAAATTGAAGTATTTCGGAACGTGAATTCTGTTTCTCTTTAATTATATTGTTTATAATTCTTTGTATTATTTGAGCATCACCAGTCAGGGGGTCCAGTAAGTTTGGAGCCCACAGTACACAAAAGGGAACAAGAAGACAAACACATATGAAGAGATGGAGACATATAAAGGGAACAGGGAGAGATGTGCACATATAAAGGGAAGATGAGATGATGTACGCATATAAAGAGAGCGGGAAGAGATGTGCACATATAAAGGGCAGATGAGATGATGTACACATATAAAGAGAGAGGGCAGAGATGTGCACATATAAAGGGAAGATGAGATGATGTACACATATAAAGAGAGAGGGAAGAGATGTGCACATATAAAGAGAAGATGAGATGATGTACACATATAAAGAGAGAGGGAAGAGATGTGCACATATAAAGGGAAGATGAGATGATGTACATATATAAAGAGAGAGGGAAGAGATGCGCATATATAAAGGGAACAGGAAATGATGCACATATATAGAGGGAAGAGATGTACACATGTAAAGGGAACAGGAAATGATGTACATATATAAAGAGAGAGGGAAGAGATGTGCACATAGAAAAGGGAACTGGAAGAGATGTATACATATAAAGGGAAGATGAGATGATGTACATATATAAACAGAGAGGGAAGAGATGTGCACATATAAAGGGAACAGGAGATGTGCACATATAAAGGGAACAGAAAGAGATGTGCACATATAAAGGGAACAGGAGATGATGTACATATATAGAGGGAAGAGATGTACACATATAAAGGGAACAGGAAATGATGTACATATATAAAGAGAGAGGGAAGAGATGTGCACATATAAAGGGAACAGGAAATGATGTACATATATAAAGAGAGAGGGAAGAGATGTGCACATATAAAGGGAACAGGAAGAGATGTGCACATATAAAGGGAACAGAAAGAGAAGTACATATATAAAGGGAACATGAGATGATGCACAAAATATATAAAGAGAGCGGGAAGAGATGTGCACATATAAAGGGAACAGGAGATGATGTACATATATAGAGGGAAGAGATGTACACATATAAAGGGAACAGGAAATGATGTACATATATAAAGAGAGAGGGAAGAGATGTGCACATATAAAGGGAACTGGAAGAGATGTATACATATAAAGGGAAGATGAGATGATGTACATATATAAACAGAGAGGGAAGACGTGCACATATAAAGGGGACAGGAAGGGATGTACATATATAAAGGGAACAGAAGGAGATGTACACAAATAAAGGGAACAGGAAGAGATGCACATATAAAGGGAATTGGAAATGTTGTACATATATAAAGAGAGCGGGAAGATATGTGCACATATAAAGGGAACAGGAAGAGATGTGCACATATAAAGGGAACAGGAAGAGATGTGCACATATAAAGGGAACAGGAAGAGATGTGCACATATAAAGGGAACAGGAAGGGATGTACATATATAAAGGGAAGAGGAGAAGGTGTACATATATAGAGGGATGAGATGTACACATATAAAGGGAACAGGAAATGATGTACATATATAGAGGGAAGAGATGTACACATATAAAGGGAACATGAGATGATGTACATATATAAAGAGAGAGGGAAGAGATGTGCACATATAAAGGGAACAGGAAGGGATGTACATATATAAAACGAACATGAGATGATGTACATATATGGGGGGAAGAGATGTACACATATAAAGGGAACATGAGATGATGTACATATATAAAGAGAGAGGGAAGAGATGTGCACATATAAAGGGAACAGGAAGAGATGCACATATAAAGGGAACAGGAAATGATGTACATATATAAAGAGAGAGGGAAGAGATGTGCACATATAAAGGGAACAGGAAGAGATGTATACATATAAAGGGAACAGGAGATGTGCACATATAAAGGGAAAAGGAAGAGATGTACATATATAAAGGGAACATGAGATGATATATAAAGAGAGAGGGAAGAGATGTGCACATATAAAGGAAACAGGAAGAGATGTACACATATAAAGGGAACAGGAAGGGAAGTACATATATAAAGGGAACAGGAGGAGATGTACACAAACTAGAATTCTGTGAAGTATATGTGTCACCTGCAAAATGGTCTGTAAAGAAATGACAGAACAATAAGGAAAGAGCAGACAAATGTTTATTGAGTAAGTAGTACAGTAAAGTGGCAGTTGTATTATTGGCGCCTTAACATTCTCTGTACATTACTTGCAAAAAAACGCACGAGAAAAGCACACCCATCAAGCAGCTGCATTCTCGGAAGGGCAGAACTCCATCAAGCGGCTGCATTCCTACACAGTGGCCCAGTAAATGGCTGGTTCTGCCTTGCTGCTCATGCACACGTCGTGGCCCTATTGCACTATTGAAGTGATTAAATCCAGACATTGATTTGGATCAGCATTTAAAACTAATCATTTGTTGCTCAGCCCATTTGACAATTTATCAATATAGGGAAATAATAGGAGCATACCCTGTAAATCTTTCCCTAATTATTGCTGACAAAGAGATAGACAGACAAATAAACAAACATACAAACAGAACATAAAAACAAACTGCTTGGCAGAGGTAATGTCATAGACTATGGGTAAATGCAACAATTACCAGACAAATTCACTAGACCGTCCTGTACATTCAAGTTTACAGTTAACTCACAGCGAAGTCCCACAGCAGTCCTGAAAATTTTTCCAAGACCCATCTTTTCCAAGACCCATACGTGTCTGTCACATACTGAATATCATGATTTGCTTCCCATGCTCGATGGATGCCAGGGTTGTAGCCATTGATGCGGACATCACATGGCTGTCTCTTCAAGAAAACCTTTGTGTCTTTTTTTTTTTTTTTCTATCCCGCCACCACCCCCCCACTTTGGAGGACAACTTTATTAATTTAATCAGTTATATAATTAAGTATGAATCCTCCTACCATCACCCAACAAAACACACACCCACAAAAAAAAAAAAAAATAATTAATTAATTAAAATAAAATAAAAAAAAATACAATACAATAAGGATTACATTCTGAGTTTTATATTTTTGACATTTGTAACCATTAGCTCATCCATTCCATCTCTTTGTTATTCCCAACCTTCAGCCTCCCGAATTTTATCCCATCTTTTGGCATAAATTACAAGACCCGTCTCATAGGCCATCGCACACTCAATTCTACTGTAATTCATGACAAAATTCTTGAATCTCTCAAGTCTTAACTCCCCAACAGATGTCAACCTGAAATTAAATATTTTTGCAAGATATACAATTATATTACATATTCGGTGTTTTTCTTTAGTTACATCACCCAGTAATACCTTAAATAAATCTAGTTGTATACTATTATACTGAGATATCCAATTTTGCACCTTTATCCAAAAAAGGGCTGTTACAGGACAGTACCAAAACAAATGGACTACTGACTCCGCTTCCTCTTGACAGAATCGACAGAGGGGCGACGGCTCAATTCCCCAGATATTTAGCATCTTTTTTGTTGCTAGAAACTTATATATTAGCTTATATTGAAAATATCTTATCTTCGGATCAAGTGATGTATTGTAAAGAATTTTGAAGACTTTATTCCATGGAATTGGTGTGTTGAACAAATTTTCCCAACTATCTAGAATTCTGTATGGTGTCGCAACTAAATTCTTTGTTCTTAAGTAAAATGTGTATATATGTTTATTAATCTTTATTTTCTTTAACCATTGTACCATTTTCATTTGAGGCAGACAGACTAAATGTCCTCCTGGTCTTTTAATAATTTTTGATTTCCAAGTATTTGGTAAAGCTCCAATAAGTTGATTATATTGTTGCAGTGTGCAGACAGTTCCATAAACACTAGTTAATTGTCTGTAGGACATAATTTTATTTTCCTCATTCACTATATCCTTTAAAAAAATAATTCCGTTATCGAACATGCGTTTCCAGAAAATCATTCTTCTATCAACAAGTATATTGGAATTTAACCATATTATTTGTTGTAGAACTTGTTCTGTATTTTCTGGTGGATGAAACTGAAATTGCAACCAACTCTGTAGAGCTTCTTCCAGAAAGGTGGAAACACTAAAAAACATGTCAGTAATTAACTTAATATGCACAGGTTTAATCTGCAGGAATGGGAAGAATCCTTTTTCAAACATAGGATGGACACTTTTAAGTAACTTACTGGAAAACCAGTTTGAATTGAAATAGAATTTTGGAATAAGGGAGGCCTTCAGTGAAAGATTTAAAGCTTTTAAATTTAATAATTTTAGGCCACATTTACATTCCATATAAATTTAAATATCTTCTGTTCATAAATTTTGAAAAATGATTCTTTAGGAGTTGGTAATGCCATGAATAAATATGTAAACTGGGATACAATTAATGAATTAATCAGAGTTATTTTGCCATAAATGGTCAAATGTTTCCCTTTCCATGGGAGCAGAATTTTTTCAATTTTACTCAGTTTATTAATGAAATTAACCGTTGAAATTTCACTAATATCTTCTGGAATGTGTATACCGAGAACATTGACCGGTCCATCTGTCCAGTGAAGTGGTAGATTGCATGGATGAGTGAAATTTTTATTTTTCAAGGAACCAAGTCTCAGTATTTGACATTTTTCTTAATTAGGGTTCAGCCCAGATTGTTTTGAGTATTCATCCAGGTCTTTTGTAAGACACTGAAGTGTTTCATAATCAGAATTCAGTAAAAAAATGGTATCATCGGCATACATTGAAATTTTTGTATTTAGATCTTGCATTTCTAGACCTTTGATATTATTATTTGCTCGTAGTTTTATAGCAAGTACTTCTATTGCCATAATAAACAGATACGGTGATAACGGGCAGCCCTGTTTTACTCCCCGAGAGAGTATAATGGGGTTTGAGAGATAACAATTATTTATAAATTTGGAGACGGAGTTATGATACATTACTTTAACCCACTGTATTAAAGATTTACCAAAGTTAAAAAATTCTAAACATTGGTAGACGAAATGCCATCTGATTTTATCAAAGGCTGTGTCTTTTATACTGGTTTGCACGGCATCAATGTAGTCCTCAAGTGGAAGTCCGAGATTTTCAAGAATCTCTTCAAATGCAATGTTCGTATCAGTGGGAGATTGTAGGCTTTCTGAGATTCTACCGAAGTTTGTCTTGCATGTTTTTATGTACTCATCATCAACATCTGGACCTTGCAAGGGCTCCAAGATTTTGGCTGATTGCATTGGTGGAATTGGGAATCCAAAGCGACATGCCTTTTTTACCTTTTTCTAGCAGGTATGGGAATGACGAAAAAACAAAAACAAAAAACTATTTAATTGCAGTATGCACATAAGTTACGATGGAAACCACTCCAACTCGAGCATGGTATCCATAGAGAAAGCCTTCATCCCAAATCTGAAAAAAATCCACCAACTACAACAAAAGATAGAGCACGGAAAACTAATGAGCAATCAGAATGCAGTATGCAAATTAGTTATGGACGGATTCACTCCGAAATCGAACTTGAGCGTGTTATCCACACCATAGGCCTACAACTCAAATTTGATCAAAATCTGTCAACCCCAAGAGAAGATGGAGGACGGAAACCCAACAACCAATCAGATTGCAGTATGCAAATTAGTTTCGGTGGAAATCACTCCGTAATCGAACTCGAGCGTGGTATCCACACCATAAGCCTACAGCCCAAATCTGATCAAAATCCGTCAACCCCAACAGAAGATAGAGCACGGAAACCAACTCGTGGACGCCGCCGACGCCGCCAAAAAGCAATACCTAAGTGTCTCCTGCTATCGCAGGTGACACAATAAAGGGAACAGGAAGAGATGCACATATAAAAAGGGAACAGGAAGAGATGTACACAAATAAAGGGAACAGGGAGAGATGTACACAAATAAAGGGAACAGGGAGAAATGTACACATATAAAGGGAACAGGAGGAGATGTGCATATAAAAAGGGAACAGGAAGAGATGTACACAAATAAAGGGAACAGGAAGAGATGTACACAAATAAAGGGAACAGGAAGAGATGTACACAAATAAAGGGAACAGGAAGAGATGTACACAAATAAAGGGAACAGGGAGAAATGTACACATATAAAGGGAACAGGAGGAGATGTGCATATAAAAAGGGAACAGGAAGAGATGTACACAAATAAAGGGAACAGGAAGAGATGTTAGAGCTGGTTCGTCTCACCTTTGCCATGAAGGTGGCCGCCAGGCCGCCCAGGTAGTTGTTAGCAGAGGGAACGGCCTCCATGACGCCAGGGACAGGGTTGTAGCTGTCACATGACCAACATCGCCCTGAGCTCATGTTCAGAATCTGGGTTAGGAGTTTGGGGTCCAGCCCTAACCTGGGGTCAAAGGTCACACAGCCAGCGTGTCAGCACTGAACCACGAGTGACCCCCAACTCACCGCAAACGGCCATTTCAACGAGAGCGCTAATATGCTATCGACGTGCGGACAGACGACACTTCATCATCGAGCAAACGCTGACACAAACAGAGACCTGCTCCAATATCCACTACCTTTCAGGGAACTGAGCTGCATTTAACAGCAGGAGAGAGCTCTGATTCAGAGCTGACCAAACACACACACACACACACACACACACACACACACACATATATATACACGCGTGCACGCACTCTTCAATCATACTCACACACCCAACAAACTAACAAACTCACCAACACGCACACGCACCAATCATATTCAGACACCCGACACTCTTACACACTGATCAAACACATGCATCAAACATACCTACAGACACCCAACATACACTCACTGAACACAAGCACCAAACACACTCATATACTTCGCACGTACATTTCGACAATAACTAAACACTCGCCCAGCGCGCAACTCACTCACCCTCAACCAAAACTCTCAGTCACTCAACACTTACAGTTGGACCTAACAAACTTAGAACAAACAAACCTACGCACTCACTAAACATGTGCACTCGCCACACACAAACACTCACACGCCCAACGCACTTACACATGCTGCAAACACAATCCCCTCACGCACACATGGACTCTTGTGTAACACAGACTATCTCTGTGCATGAGCATAGTGCTGAATACTTTAGTAATATCATACTTCAGTCAGGAGTATAGTGCTATAGAAGATGAGAGTACTCCAAAATGTTACCGCAGCAGTGAAACTACGGGCTAGTGCTGCTATTGCAGGAAGGCTATTCTGGACAGTAAGATACTGGCATACTACAAACAGGCCCCTTATGTCACGGTGTCAGCCGACTCAAAACCCCAGCACAGAACACAATGGTAAAACAGAATAAAAGCCACAATATCAGGCCTGGTCTGGCATACTGTAGAGTATATTTTGTGCTCAGAAGCTCAGTAAAATCCTGATAAGTGTTCAACTCCAACCAGCCGGCCCTGGAGCGAATGCTTACCCAGGGAATCCAGCATAGATTCACAAGTCATCTGCACAGTAATTTCTCTCTCGGGCTCTCTCCGTCCCTCCCTCCCTCTAAAACACAAAGCCCCTCTCGCTCTCTGACAGTCCTGGAAATTTGGGGTCACAGCTTTTCAAATTATAATGAGAGATGAACGTATAATCATTTGCTTGAGTATTGGAGCCAATTTGACAGACTCGGATTAAATGTAATTCTGCATGCAGACAGCCCATATAAAATCAAACCCAGGACAGGAATAAACTCTGGACTAATGTCCAGGAGGCTAAACTGGCAAATGTGAGACCAGCCGATTAATTAAGCATTGTAAAAGTAAGTAAATGTATAAAACCCCAAAATAACTAAATAGCATAACAAAAATGCCTACAAGGCAAATAATATTGAAATATTTGTTTATTTCATTCCCGATGTATTGTACTAAAATGATGGAGATGACGACTGTCGAGAGGTTTGCATCTGAACGCAAACCCCAGCGTGAGTAACCCAAGCCCCGCCCCCTCTCGTCAGGACGGCTGGTGACATATGTTGGACACAGTGGCGACGGAGCGGAACGCGTTTGAGCGGGGCCGTAATAAAGCTCGTCCAGCCAAAGCGGCTTTGTTATACCACAGAGAGGGGGACCCTGCAATAAATCACCCCTCAAATACACCCACCCCCTCCCACCCCTCAGCTGCACAGTGCGCTGGGGGGAGGAGAAATTTCACTTTATCCAGTGCAGGACCGACTGGCCGTTCACACACTGCCGCCACGCCGATAGAGAACGGCAAACGCAACCAAGTACTGCAGCCAAACCACCGCAGCAATCACCAATTAAACGCCACAGCCAATAACAAATTAAACACTGCGGCCAATCATAGCAGCCAAAACACTGCAGCCATGCACCAGGTAAACACTGCAACCAATCACAGCAGCCAAAACACCGCAGCCATGCACCAGGTAAACACTGCAACCAATCACAGCAGCCAAAACACTGCAGTCATGCACCAGGTAAACACTGCAACCAATCACGGCAGCCAAAACAATGCACCCAGACACCAGGTCAACACCTCAACCAATCACAGCAGCCAAATCACTGCAGCCAAAAACCAATTAAACACTGTAGCCAATCACAGCAACCAAAACATGCAGCCAAGCCTCAGGTAAATAATGCAGCAAACTAAAGCAGCTAAAAGATTTCTGCCAAGTACCCGGTAAACACCTCAGCCAATCACAGCTGCTAAAACACTGCAGCGAAAAAGCAGGTTATCACACAGCCAAACACCAGGTAAACACAACTACAAAACACAAGAGAGGTAATATAATATGAAGCAAGTTCAGCTTAACTCAGGCTTTGTTTGCAGGAGATGGATTGATAAACCCTACACTCACAATCAAAGATAGCATTAGTTACCATGGAAGGTTACCACAGCGCCACGTAGGTGACACTGAAAAACCTGGACTAATTACTCATACAGACTCTTCCAGTCTTCTCTCTACATTAAACAGACTCTTTGTATAATGTTGGTAATGGATATGTCCAAGTTAAAGGCTGTATAATGTTGGTTATGGACATGACTAAGTTATAGCAAAAGGCTGTATCATGCTGATTTCAGACATGATGGAGGTGGAATACAAGGCTGTATAATGATTTTTATTGATAAGACTGGATTAAGAGTAAAAGGCTGTATAAACGCTGGTCACAGATATAACAGTTAAAATAAAAGGCTGCATAATGCACATAACAAATTTGACTGAGTTAGAATAAAAGGCTGTATAATGTTTGTTACAGATATAATTGAGTTAGAATAAAAGGCAATAAAATACTGGTTACAGACACGGTTGAGTTAGAATAAAAGGCTGCATAATGCTGGTTATGGATATGACGGAGTTAGAGTAAAGGCTGTAAAATGCTCGTAACAGATATGACGGAGTTAGAATCAAAGGCTGAATCATGATTGTTATTGATATGACTGAGTCAGAATAAAAGGCTGAATAACGGCAGTTACGGATATGACCGAGTTAGAATAACAGGCAATAAAATACTGGTTATAGAAATGATTGAGTTAGAATAAAAGGCTGTGTAATGCTGGTTACGGATATGACCACGTTAGATAAAAAGGCTGTACAATGGCGGTTACGGATATGACTGAGTTAGAATAAAAGGCTGTATAATACAGGTTACGGATATGATTGAGTTAGAATACAAAAGGCTGCATAATGCAGGTTACGGATATGACTGTGTTAGAATATAGAAGGCTGTATAATGCTGGTTACGGATATGACTGTGTTAGAATATAAAAGGCTGTATAATGCTGGTTACGGATATGACTGTGTTAGAAAATAAAAGGCTGCATAATGCTGGTTACGGATATGACTGTGTTACAATATAAAAGGCTGTATAATGCTGGTTATGGATATGACCGCATTAGAATAAAAGGCCGTATAATACAGGTTACGGATATGACTGAGTTAGAATAAAAGGCCGTATAATGCCGGTTACGGATATGACAGCGTTAATGTTTGCAGCGCTGCTTGAGGCTGGATTGCGGATGAGGAGGGTGTTCGATCTCACAGGTGGGGCATGCAGGTGTCCTGTCCCCCTGAGAGGGGGTTAGGGGAAGGCTCATCGCCAGGATGGGGAGGTGACAGCAGAGCTGTAAATCTGAGGTGGATCGGCAGTGCTGCTGCGTTCCGCTGCATCGGCTGAGGGGATTTATGTTCACGAAGGCCAATTTTCTCAGCCGAGCTGGAGGCCTGATAAATCAGGCAAGAGGAGCCCTTCAACATCCTCTTCCAGCATCCCCACACACACACACACACACACACACTCAGACACAAACACACACACATACTCAAACACAGCCATGTGTGGCCACAGGTTTGAATCATAGATAAAGCATAGTGCCCAAGTGATGCACGACATCATTATCACGGGAGTCACAGACTTTATAACACAAGCAGGCTACAAGCAGATTTCAGACACCAAACATATACACACAGACACACACACACACACATAAGCACTTACACACACACATGCTGGTGTGTACCTGATGCCCAAGTTCATGGTCTCTGCCGTGCCGATCATCCCGATAGCCAGCAGCATATTATTGCAGATTTTAGCCGACTGTAAAACAGAGAGAGAGCATCACATACAACGAGCCTGCGCAAAATTCTTCATTTCAGGATGGCATCACATCACCTAATTTTATCCTTCCATCAACAGTGCACAAACCAGCCTTCCCCTACTTAGCCACAGCGCAGAATGTTAACATTGGGGAATGCAGTGGTATCAGGAAGTTAGCAATAGCATATGCCCACTGGCAGCAGGGGATTGCATAGTGGTAGCACATCCAACAGTAGCTCATCCACCTTCACTTGGCAGCAGTAGTTGGGGGTTAGCGGTAGCATAATTAGCAGCAGGGTGTTAGCTGCAGTGTATGAAGCATGAGTAGGACATTAGCATTAGCATATTTGACAACAGCCAAGTGTTAGCAGTAGCAATTGTAGCGATAGCAGGGCATTAGCAGCAGCGCTTATAGCGGTAGAAGGGCATTAGCATTCGCGAATATAGCAATAGCAAGGCCTCGGCAGCAGAGAGTGTAGACGGTAAAACGCATTAGCAGTTATGCATGTCATGGCAGCTGTGCGTTAGCAGTACCAGGCAATACCTGGCCCACTCCAAATTACTAGCAGAAGAGACCATTAGCAATAAGGTGCACCTGTATCAGGATGTTAACAGCAGAATCCATAGCAGTACCACAGCATTAGCAGCAGCATTATCAGGAGAGTATGTTACCGAGCCCATTCCCACTTGGCTGCAGTACAGCCTGTTTGCTGTAACGTGTAGCTGAAGTAAGGTATGAGAATTAGCGTATGTAGCGGCAGCATAGTGTTAGCAGTAGCACTGTTACATGGCCAGCTCTCACTCAGCTGCAATACAGCACATTACAAATGGCATATATGGTAGAAGCCCCCTGCCATCAGATACATATAATATGCAAATATTTGTAACATTTGCAATATCATATGTAGTAGCAGCACAGGGCTGTAACATATACAGTATGTGCATATTATTTGTAGCATTAGCAGTACTGTATGTAGTAGCATCACAGCGCTGTCAGACATACAGTATTTGCATGTTGTTTGTAGCGTTAGCAGTAGCTTATGTAGCAATGGCACAGCGCTATCAGATAAATGCACTTTAAGTGTTGCATACGCAGTATATAGCATAGCATATAACATACCAGACATATGTACATGTTATATATGACATTATCAGTAGCTTTTGAAGCCACTGCACTGTGCTATCAGCCATATATACACGTTATATATAGTATCAGCAGTAGCATATGTAGCAGTAGCAGAGCGCTATCAGATATTCAAACGTGCTGTATGTATCATTAGCAGTAGCATATTGAGGGCTGACTGCAATAAACAGTTATGCCCAGATGTTTTACATTGGACATCACTGTTTATCGCAGTCAGCCCTTGATATAGCATTAGCAGTAGCAAATGTAGCAGTAGAATGGCGCTATCAGATATATGTACAATTTATACGTAGCATTAGCAGTAGCGTGTGCAGCAGTAGCACAGCGCCAGCAGATATATGCGCATGCTGTGTGTAGGGATGAGCAGAAGTGCATGTGGCAGTAAGCGTTACCTGGCCCGCTCCCACATCGCCGCAATACAGCACGTTGGCCCCCATGCAGCCTAGCAGCTCCTTGGCAGCAGTGAACTCCTGCTCTGGCCCTCCAACCATGAAGGTCAGCTTTGCCAGGCTTGCAGCACCAACACCTGACCAGCAGGGGGAGATGCAGAGAAATCCCATACAACAATTGCACAAACACTCAATGCAGATTTATTTTACACCATCCAAAGGAATTAGGTCTTTCCCAAAGGTTAACACAGATAAACCCCATTGCATCCCTAGTAGAAGTATATTTCCTGAATCCATGAATGACGGGTCTGTGAGCTCAACTCGTCCCATCTGCTACAACTGAACATTACATCCCATGAGACAGAGGACAGGACATTTAATTTCTGCGATTCAAATGTTTCAAAAGCACCACCCCAGCCCCACAATCCTCTTTTGCTTTCTTCTCAACGTCTCCTTGGGTCCTCCATGGGGCAATTTAGAGCAAGGAAAGGAAAGGAGGAGATGAGATGGAAAATATGAGGCCGAAATGAACTCATCACAACACTGATGTCATCTGCTGCCATCAAATTTAGGATAAATCAGGGCTGAACTCATCCACCTCGTTCAGTGTAAAAAACTGAGTCATATTCACCCACCGTGTTCAGTGTAAATAACTGTCTTACTCACCCGCTTCGTTCAGCGTAAACAAAAGAGTATTATTGACCCACCTCATTCAGCACAAAGAGTATTACTCAGCCTCTTCGCTCAGTGTAACAACTGAGTATTACTCATCAACTTTGTTCAGTGTAAATAAAAGTATTACTCACTCAACTCCTTCAGTGTAAATAACCAAGTATTACTCACTCACCTCATTCAGTGAAAATAAGAGTACTACTTACTCACCCAGCTCAGGGTAACTAACAGCATTATTCCCCCGCCTCGTTCAGTGTAAATAACAGCATTACTCCCCCGCCTCGCTCAGTGTAAATAACAGTATTGTGGTGAATGAGGCTATACATACAATTGTGAGCAAGTTTGTGAACCAGGAAACTATTTTCAGTTTCTTCCCCTAAGTGCAAAGTGTCAAAGAAAACACTACCGCGTGACATTGATGGTAAGAAATGGCAAAACTACATAAAAAGCACAAATACAGGAGCGTAAAAGACCAACAGGCTGATAAGGCCAGGTTCTACAGTGGCAACTATAACAGACGAGTCTCTGGAAAAAAATCTCTCTTCTCTGAAGTGCGTTGAGTTCAGTGAAATGCCAATGTAGAGCAGCAACTGAGCAAAGAAATATTTAGGTTCAGAAAAGTGCATTTGGGCACAGTTTTACCGGCGATAACAGGGGCTCAGTATCAAATCAGGGCTGTTTCACAATCAAGGACCAAAGTTAGTCTCACACACCCTCAAAAATCAAATGTGGAATATAGAATCAAACTTGATGCCTATTTTTTCACGTATGTTGTTCAGGATACATGCTGTCAATTTTGGAGTGTTGAGTTCACAGGTTCTCTTAAAATGAATACAAATGACAAACAAAGTCATTTTCAATTTTTCCAATGAATCCCAACTTTAAATATGGGGAGGATTTGGTCTCTCCAAGGCTTTCAACACCAACACCAGCCACCACCAGTACAGAAATCTGCAATCAGAATACAGCGCTGCCGTGATCGCTTTTACAGCATTAACAGTGAATATCAAAAAAAGGTGTCTTCTCAGGAAAATTAGTCATTACATTATAAATTCTATGTAACACATCCTCAGAATGAATTATTTTGTGTCCAAAGTATTATTCAGTTTTATATGTTCCATAAAGCACTGTGTTTGCTTGTTAATTTATGTTAACGAAGAAAAAGTTTGAGTTTTGAAGTAAGCTAACCCTTCAATGTTAGATATGATTTGTTGGAACATTACAATGTCGCATGACATCATAGAAACTGTGTGGTGTATTTAATTTCATATGTATAGCTTACAGAAACACTAAAATTGTGCAAAAATATGCCTGCTTCATGACCATCTATGAATGTAAGCGTCAAAGCTATTTTCCAGAGAAGACATATTTTGACATTGCAACATATAGTGATAATTTGGGACATCTAAATTATATTTGTGCACACTTTAATTTTTTTTCTAAAAATATGAATGCTTCAGTGATTTAATGTAATTCTTTCTATGTAAACAGTAAGTGTCTGGCCCATTTCCACCTTTTTAACCAGTTCTGGAGAAGACATGTTTTTGACGGACAAAGAACATATACTCATCACATGGTGAGAAAGCTTTTCCGGAGAAGACATTTTTTGACAGACAGAAAGTCTTGGTGGAAAAACTCAAGTTTTCATGAATCGATGCCTTTCTGACTCCCAAATTTTATTTGTAGCTTAAAAACACTTTCCATTTTTTAAAATAATGATTGCACAAGCAACTGGGTGCAGTGGTATTTTATTGGTGAGGAATTGGTGAGGTAAATGTAAAAAAAATACAAATATCACATACTGTCAAATTTTCGACATTTGACATTTTTTCATTAAATATACCGCTTCTATAGATAAGTCAATGATAACAGAACTTAAAATGAATGATATGTGTCACCCTGCTGCTAATAATTTTAGAATCTAAGCTACATTTATTCAAAACAACCAATGAGAAGCACTACTGCTGAACAAAGACAATACAACATGCTGACGGACACTGGACCAATAGAAGTTGAAGTCAGAGTTTTGTAATGATGTGTGAAGACGGCACTGACATGAAATTAATAAGCCAGGTAAGAGCTTTTACGCCAACCCTGACGAACAATCAACCTCTAAAGGTCTTGGTCTGTGCGTGGAGGCATTGCAGCACTACACTGTCAAGACTTCGAGGTCAAGCCTGACCAATGAGAAACAGCCAAAGCCAAGTGTCCACATGCCTCAGGGCCGTGCAGCGCATGTGAGGAACACTGGTTTGCATTTAACCATCAGCAGATTACTTAATTTGACAAGGGGTTACACTGGGTGTGCTGTCTGCATGTGTGCACGCGTGTGTGTGTCTGTGTGTGTGTCTGTGTGGGGGGGGGTTGGTCATTTTACCCTCAGTCCCAGGGGGGTGTGGCCCTTTGTCCCTCTGACACACACTGATGGGGCGACAGCTGTGCCCTCACCCTAACCCCGCCCCTAAACACGCCCCCTGACAGAATGAGTGACAGGCCGGTGAGGTAATTAACTTTACACTTTATCATGTTCAATTAGCCGGCCTGTCATATGGGGTGGGGCGTGGAGGATGGCGTTAGCAGCGCATCGTGTTGTTTATTTTCTCTCTCATCTTTTCGGGAGGGGGGGGAGGAGGCCTTAAGAAGCGTGTCGTGTTTTTTTTGGGGGGGTGGGGGGAGTGGCCCGGACTGAATGACCATAGCGGGTTTATTAGCCGTGTTTGGGTACACCTGTCACCCCTTACGTCGGGGACAACGCTAACAGACACAAGCCCCCCCCCCTAATATAAGGGCTAGGGTTATAGTGCAGGAAGAGGGAATAGCATTATTGGGGATGAACAATCCAGGAACCAAAAGTCCGCAGGAACTAAAAATTCAGGGACAAAATGTCCGGGGACAAAGAGTCCTGGAGCCGCTGAGCAGGACAGAATACAGACATGAGCAGATGTAGAGTAGTAATGGTTGATGGAGAAGCGCTGAGAGCTGACTGCAGTGGCCTGGCGTTTAGCAACCTGAGCAGGAGGTTCTGCTCGGCGGGGACTGTGCCGGAGGTTCTGCTCGGCGGGGACTGTGCCGGAGGTTCTGTTCCGCGGGGACTGGGCTGAGTTTACGGTCAGGGCTGGACTGACAGAGAGAGTGTTTAGTGTGAAGAGCTAATAATGTAGCTGTTAATAATTAAGCAGGAATTAGCACTGCTGAGACAAACTGCTGAGACAGCAAAACCAGTGTGTGAGTGTGTGTGTGTGTGTGTGTGTGTGTGTGTGTAAGTATATACAGCACCCTGAAAAAGTATTTGCACTCTCTGAACAACAAAAAACTCCAGACCACCAGAAATCAGATTTCACATCACGACAGAAGAATTTTTGCCCACTCTACATAATGAAATCATTACAATTCAATCAAATTTTGAGGCTTTCTGAGCGCTAACTGCCTGTGTAAGGTCATGTCACAGCATCTCAATGGGGTTCAAATCTGGACTTTGGCAAGATCACTTAGGACTCAGTGTAGTTTTACGTTAAGCATCAGAATTAGGCTCTAGTTTCATGCCAAAGTTAGTGTGTGTGTGTGTGTATACAGTAGGCTCCAAAATTACTGGCACCCCTGTCTGGCAATTCACTAATAAAAAAAAAAAAATAAAAAAAATCAACAATATAATCATAGAGAAATGGAATGTACCAACGTGTGTAATATACTTCATTAATGTTTCGATGGAAAATAAACAAAGTCATGAAAATCATTTAATAAAAAATAAATTTTAACAAAATCAAGGTTTCATAACTATTGGCACCCTTCATTTAGTAGTTATGCACAACAACCTCTGGCAAGATAACAGCATGGAGTCTTCTCCTGTAATTTTTGGCAAAGTTAAAGCACACATTTGGAGGAATATCGAACCATTCCTCCAAGCAGATCCTTTCACAATCCTTTCACAATGCATTTCTCAACTGCCCTCTTTAAATCAGCCAACAGGCCAGACACCAGAGACTACTGCAGGACTGTGACTCCAGCTCCATACAGACACCAGAGACTACAGCAGGACTGTGACTCCAGCTCCATACAGACACCAGAGACTACAGCAGGACTGTGACTCCAGCTCCATACAGACACCAGAGACTACTGCAGGACTGTGACTCCAGCTCCATACAGACACCAGAGACTACTGCAGGACTGTGACTCCAGCTCCATACAGACACCAGAGACTACAGCAGGACTGTGACTCCAGCTCCATACAGACACCAGAGACTACAGCAGGACTGTGACTCCAGCTCCATACAGACACCAGAGACTACAGCAGGACTGTGACTCCAGCTCCATACAGACACCAGAGACTACTGCAGGACTGTGACTCCAGCTCCATACAGACACCAGAGACTACAGCAGGACTGTGACTCCAGCTCCATACAGACACCAGAGACTACAGGAGGACTGTGACTCCAGCTCCATACAGACACCAGAGACTACAGCAGGACTGTGACTCCAGCTCCATACAGACACCAGAGACTACAGCAGGACTGTGACTCCAGCTCCATACAGACACCAGAGACTACTGCAGGACTGTGACTCCAGCTCCATACAGACACCAGAGACTACTGCAGGACTGTGACTCCAGCTCCATACAGACACCAGAAACTACAGCAGGACTGTGACTCCAGCTCCATACAGACACCAGAGACTAAAGCAGGACTGTGACTCCAGCTCCATACAGACACCAGAGACTACTGCAGGACTGTGACTCCAGCTCCATACAGACACCAGAGACTACAGCAGGACTGTGACTCCAGCTCCATACAGACACCAGAGACTACAGCAGGACTGTGACTCCAGCTCCATACAGACACCAGAGACTACAGCAGGACTGTGACTCCAGCTCCATACAGACACCAGAGACTACTGCAGGACTGTGACTCCAGCTCCATACAGACACCAGAGAGTACTGCAGGACTGTGACTCCAGCTCCATACAGACACCAGAGACTACTGCAGGACTGTGACTCCAGCTCCATACAGACACCAGAGACTACTGCAGGACTGTGACTCCAGCTCCATACAGACACCAGAGACTACAGCAGGACTGTGACTCCAGCTCCATACAGACACCAGAGACTACTGCAGGACTGTGACTCCAGCTCCATACAGACACCAGAGACTACAGCAGGACTGTGACTCCAGCTCCATACAGACACCAGAGACTACTGCAGGACTGTGACTCCAGCTCCATACAGACACCAGAGACTACTGCAGGACTGTGACTCCAGCTCCATACAGACACCAGAGACTACTGCAGGACTGTGACTCCAGCTCCATACAGACACCAGAGACTACAGCAGGACTGTGACTCCAGCTCCATACAGACACCAGAGACTACAGCAGGACTGTGACTCCAGCTCCATACAGACACCAGAGACGACAGCAGGACTGTGACTCCAGCTCCATACAGACACCAGAGAGTACTGCAGGACTGTGACTCCAGCTCCATACAGACACCAGAGACTACAGCAGGACTGTGACTCCAGCTCCATACAGACACCAGAGACTACTGCAGGACTGTGACTCCAGCTCCATACAGACACCAGAGACGACAGCAGGACTGTGACTCCAGCTCCATACAGACACCAGAGACGACAGCAGGACTGTGACTCCAGCTCCATACAGACACCAGAGACTACAGCAGGACTGTGACTCCAGCTCCATACAGACACCAGAGACTACTGCAGGACTGTGACTCCAGCTCCATACAGACACCAGAGACTACAGCAGGACTGTGACTCCAGCTCCATACAGACACCAGAGACTACAGCAGGACTGTGACTCCAGCTCCATACAGACACCAGAGACTACTGCAGGACTGTGACTCCAGCTCCATACAGACACCAGAGACTACTGCAGGACTGTGACTCCAGCTACATACAGACACCAGAGACTACAGCAGGACTGTGACTCCAGCTCCATACAGACACCAGAGACTACAGCAGGACTGTGACTCCAGCTCCATACAGACACCAGAGACTACAGCAGGACTGTGACTCCAGCTCCATACAGACACCAGAGACTACTGCAGGACTGTGACTCCAGCTCCATACAGACACCAGAGACTACTGCAGGACTGTGACTCCAGCTCCATACAGACACCAGAGACTACTGCAGGACTGTGACTCCAGCTCCATACAGACACCAGAGACTACTGCAGGACTGTGACTCCAGCTCCATACAGACACCAGAGACTACTGCAGGACTGTGACTCCAGCTCCATACAGACACCAGAGACTACTGCAGGACTGTGACTCCAGCTCCATACAGACACCAGAGACTACAGCAGGACTGTGACTCCAGCTCCATACAGACACCAGAGACTACAGCAGGACTGTGACTCCAGCTCCATACAGACACCAGAGACTACTGCAGGACTGTGACTCCAGCTCCATACAGACACCAGAGACTACAGCAGGACTGTGACTCCAGCTCCATACAGACACCAGAGACTACAGCAGGACTGTGACTCCAGCTCCATACAGACACCAGAGACTACTGCAGGACTGTGACTCCAGCTCCATACAGACACCAGAGACTACTGCAGGACTGTGACTCCAGCTCCATACAGACACCAGAGACTACAGCAGGACTGTGACTCCAGCTCCATACAGACACCAGAGAGTACAGCAGGACTGTGACTCCAGCTCCATACAGACACCAGAGACTACTGCAGGACTGTGACTCCAGCTCCATACAGACACCAGAGACTACTGCAGGACTGTGACTCCAGCTCCATACAGACACCAGAGACTACAGCAGGACTGTGACTCCAGCTCCATACAGACACCAGAGACTACAGCAGGACTGTGACTCCAGCTCCATACAGACACCAGAGACTACTGCAGGACTGTGACTCCAGCTCCATACAGACACCAGAGACTACTGCAGGACTGTGACTCCAGCTCCATACAGACACCAGAGACTACTGCAGGACTGTGACTCCAGCTCCATACAGACACCAGAGACTACTGCAGGACTGTGACTCCAGCTCCATACAGACACCAGAGACTACTGCAGGACTGTGACTCCAGTTCCATACAGACACCAGAGACTACTGCAGGACTGTGACTCCAGCTCCATACAAACACCAGAGACTACAGCAGGACTGTGACTCCAGCTCCATACAGACACCAGAGACTACAGCAGGACTGTGACTCCAGCTCCATACAGACACCAGAGACTACAGCAGGACTGTGACTCCAGCTCCATACAGACACCAGAGACTACTGCAGGACTGTGACTCCAGCTCCATACAGACACCAAAGACTACAGCAGGACTGTGACTCCAGCTCCATACAGACACCAGAGACTACTACAGGACTGTGACTCCAGCTCCATACAGACACCAGAGACTACAGCAGGACTGTGACTCCAGCTCCATACAGACACCAGAGACTACTGCAGGACTGTGACTCCAGCTCCATACAGACACCAGAGACTACTGCAGGACTGTGACTCCAGCTCCATACAGACACCAGAGACTACTGCAGGACTGTGACTCCAGCTCCATACAGACACCAGAGACTACTGCAGGACTGTGACTCCAGCTCCATACAGACACCAGAGACTACAGCAGGACTGTGACTCCAGCTCCATACAGACACCAGAGACTACAGCAGGACTGTGACTCCAGCTCCATACAGACACCAGAGACTACAGCAGGACTGTGACTCCAGCTCCATACAGACACCAGAGACTACTGCAGGACTGTGACTCCAGCTCCATACAGACACCAGAGACTACTGCAGGACTGTGACTCCAGCTCCATACAGACACCAGAGACTACTACAGGACTGTGACTCCAGCTCCATACAGACACCAGAGACTACAGCAGGACTGTGACTCCAGCTCCATACAGACACCAGAGACTACAGCAGGACTGTGACTCCAGCTCCATACAGACACCAGAGACTACAGCAGGACTGTGACTCCAGCTCCATACAGACACCAGAGACTACAGCAGGACTGTGACTCCAACTCCATACAGACACCAGAGACTACAGCAGGACTGTGACTCCAGCTCCATACAGACACCAGAGACTACAGCAGGACTGTGACTCCAGCTCCATACAGACACCAGAGACTACTGCAGGACTATTCCCCCAGCTATACTCACACAATAGGGACTACTGCAGGAGTGTTCCAGGGCGATTCCACAGTATTGGCGACATGGCTTTTAAAAAATCAACTTCTTAAAATCCTTCAAATAAATATGGCATTCCATAGCCAAATACCCTAAGTTTCATACTACAACAATTGTATTGTTGTCAATTGACTAATTAGCCATGTTAATTGCACTTTTAATTAGCCAAGCCACTGTTCTGCGTTGCGGACAGGACAACACGTTTTCTTAATTAAATCCTTTATTTTCTACCACTGAATAATGAAACTAGCTGGACATTATTGTAGTACTAGATTACATCATATTACCATGTAGAAATTTTTTAAATGCATGTCACTCTTGAGAAAATGCATGTCACACGTCAGTTGTCCTGTCAGTAACGCTTCACCCCACACCAGGACTACTGTAGTACTGTTCCCCCAGCTTAAGCCAGACACCAGAGACTACTGCAGGACTGATCCCCCAGCTTTCCCCACACACCAGGGTTATTGCAGGACCGTTACCTCAGCATCATCCACACACCAGAGCCTACTGCAGGACTGTTCCCCCAGCTTCCTGCACACAACAGGGCTACTGCAGGACTGTTCCCCCAGCTTCACCCACACACCAGAGACTACTGCAGGACTATTCCCCCAGCTTCACCCACACACCAGAGACTACTGCAGGACTATTCCCCCAGCTTCACCCACACACCAGAGACTACTGCGGGACTATTCCCCCAGCTTCACCCACACACCAGAGACTACTGCGGGACTATTCCCCCAGCTTCACCCACACACCAGAGACTACTGCAGGACTATTCCCCCAGCTTCACCCACACACCAGAGACTACTGCAGGACTATTCCCCCAGCTTCACCCACACCCAGGTGACCTCATTCATAAACCATGCATACAGTTAAAAACACATACATACATACATACATACATACAGCATTTTCACCTGTGGATTTGGGATTCATGAAGAAAACTTCATTTCAAAATCATGTTCAAATAGAAGGTGCTCAGAAGTACATTACGTCCAGCAGTGTACTGTCAGTGAATGCAAGTGCAGTACTAAAGGAGCCTCAACTCTGCTGTCTTTACGCATGTAGAAATTCTTTCAGATATTAAGTCAAGAGTCAAATCTTCGCCTAAATTTAATTACTTCCTCCATTCCAAAGTATATCTTGCAACACACAAAATTTCATCAACATCCATCCGTAACCTCTTGAGATTTCCTGTTAACTGATGAATGGCTGGGGAAACACCACTGAAAACATATCACCTTCAGGCGGCAGTAAAATTAACAGGCTCGTGCACATTTGCAAGATTTAAAGCTGATTTGGATTTTGAAAGTTAAAATGCATGCACGTTCATGAACCCACAATGTTAGAAATTAGAATAATTTTAACAATACAGTATCATTTTACACACATTTAACATTTAAGAATAGAAGATGTGAAAATTTATATAAATGACTCTCTACTGGCACAAACAGGCGCCGAAACACAGGTTTTGAGGCAGTGCAAGTCTGCAGGAAGCCGAGATGACGGCAGAAACCTCAGGCCAGTCTCGTCTCAGAACACAAATCTTGGGGGCCTCCAGCAGGGGGCCCCGGGGAATTCAGCACCATATTGGGTTATAATGAAGAGTAATCTCACCACATCCAACCGGCCGACCAAACAGAAAAAAACACTCTCAGCTGCAGATAAAGGCATTCTGCTAACCTGGCATTTCTCTCTCTCTCCCTCATTCTTTCCCTCTCTCTCTCTCTCTCTCCAGGACTCTTTCTGACCAGCACTCTGTCTCTCTCTTGCTCTCTCATTCTCAATTACAAAAACATATAAGGACGAGAGAGAGAGAGAGAGAGAGAGAGAGAGAGAGAGGGACCCTTCATTTCTCCAACTCTGACACTATCACTCATACTCCTTCACCATTTGTCCCACAAACACAAGCTCATGCAGATCTAATGGTTGAAGGATCTTCTGTTTCGCTCTAAGATGTCACTTGCTCCCCTGAAGTCTGTTAAAATATAAGAGGGTGGGATTTGGTGAGGCTGATTGCCGGTTGGCTGCTGGCAAAGTCTTAGTGGGTGGGGCTACCAGGGCATGGCAGCTGAGCAAATGGGCATAAGTTAGGTGACACAGTTGTCATGAGCGAGGACTGCGACTGGCTGGAAGTTGGCCATTGATAGAGTCATGAGAGACACTGCGAGGAAACAGCCCTGGGATAGAGTTTATGGCCCGAACTGAGGGTACAAGAGAGTAATAGCCAAACCAGAGGGACTTTCAGAAACATATAAACAACCCAATCAAACATTATGCAGTTTATATAAACACACAATGAGAGGTTCAACAAGTGAAATATAATAACAGAAACAGTGGGAACCAACATTCAAAATACACACCTACTTCCGGAAAAAGCTTTGTTCCCAGTCAGAGGGAAACATTACTGAAACAGAGTGCCTTGCAAAGCACAAACTAAACAGGGCTACATGTACAGTGCTAATCAGCAAGCGGTCGGCACAGAGTTAATTGTTCAATACAAATCAGACAGAAAGCATCACAGAACCAACTGTAGAGTATTGATCTGCAAGAAACGGTGAGAATCATATTTCAGTGAGCAGAGATACATTTTTTGGAGTCCTGGTCCTGTTGGCTGAGTGAATCAACAAATCTGAATCCAACTGAACGTACATTTTACGCGCTGAAGAGGAGACTGAGCAAAACGACTCTGAAACAAGCAGGAACTGAAGATTGCTGCAATAGGGCAATTCCACCGTGACGGACGTTACATCAGACGGAATTTTCAGTCATTCCAAGTACCCTCACAGCTAACGTTATACTCTAAGGAATTCAACCTTATGAGCATTACTAGCTTCGGTCCGAGGCTGTTTGATGAGGGAGGAAAAGCCGTACAGTGGTGTCTGTGTGTTTCGCATGAACGACAGTTATGAACGTGACGGATGTTACATGAAAAAGACAGGGAAAAAATTCAGCCATGTTAATTTCAAAATTCTCTGTGTCTCAACAATGGTACACATGAATGTTTATCTCAGAATAGTACAAAATCCAAAACCAGTGAAGTTGGCACATTATGTAAATCGTAGATAAAAACAGAATATAATTATTTGCAAATCCTTTTCAACTTATATTCAATTGAATACACTGCAAAGACAAGATGTTTAATGTTCAAACAGAGAAACTTTTTCTGTTTTTTTTTTGCAAATAATCATTAACTTAGAAAAGGCAGCAACACATTGCAAAAAAGTTGGCACAGGGGCCTTTTTACCACTGTGTTACATCGCCTTTCCTTTTAACGACACTCAGTAAACGTTGGGCACTGAGGAGACCAATTTTTGAAGCTTTTCAGGTGGATCTCTTTCCCATTCTTGCTTGATGTACAGCTTAAGCTGTTCAACAGTCCGGGGTCTCCGTTGTTGTATTTTACGCTTCATAATGCTCCTGGAAGACAGGTCTGGACTACAGGCAGGCCAGTCTAGTACCCGCACTCTTTTACTACAGAGCCATGCTGTTGAAACACGTACAGAATGTGGCTTGGCATTGTCTTGCTGAAATAAGCAGGGGCGTCCACGAAAAAGACGTTGCTTGGATGGCAACATATGTTGCTCCAAAACCTGTATGTACCTTTCAGCATTAATGGTGCCTTCACATATGTGTAAGTTGCCCATGCCTTGGGCACTAATACACCCCCATACCATCACAGTAGCTGGCTTTTGAACTTTGCGCCTATAACAGTCCGGATGGTTCTTTTCCTCTTTGGTCCTGAGGACACAACGTCCACAGTCTCCAAAAACAATTTGAAATGTGGACTCGTCAGACCACAGAACACTTTTCCACTTTGCATCAGTCCATCTTAGATGAGCTTGGGCCCAGCGAAGCCGGCGGCGTTTCTGGGTGCTGTTGATAAATGGCTTTCGCTTTGCATTTTAGAGTTTTAACTTGCACTTGCAGATGTAGCGACGAACTGTAGTCACGGACAGTGGCTTTCTGAAGTGTTCCTGAGCCCATGTGGTGATGTCCTGTAGACACTGATGTTGGTTTTTGATGCAGTACCGCCTGAAGGATCGAAGGTCACGGGCATTCAATGTTGGTTTTCGGCCTTGTCGCTTACGTGCAGTGATTTCTCCAGATTCTCTGAACCTTTTGACGATATTACGGACCAAAGATGATGAAATCCCAAAATTTCTTGCAATAGCTTGTTGAAGAATGTTGTTTTTAAACTGTTCGACAATCAGCTCACGCATTTGTTCACTAAGTGGTGACCCTCGCCCCATCCTTGTTTGTGACTGACTGAGCATTTCAGGGAAGCTGCTTTTATACCCAATCATGGCACCCACCTGTTCCCAATTAGCCCGTTCACCTGTGGGATGTTCCAAATAAGTGTTTGATGAGCATTCCTAAACTCTCTCAGTCTTTTTTGCCACTTGTGCCAGGTTTTTTGAAACATGTTGCAGACATCAAATTCCAAATGAGCTAATATTTGCAAAAAATTACAAAGTTTACCTGTTGGAACATTAAGTAACTTGTCTTTGCAGTGTATTCAATTGAATATAGGTTGAAAAGCATTTGCAAATCATTGTATTCTGTTTTTATTTACGATTTACACAACCTGCCAACTTCACTGGTTTTGGGTTTTGTACAACAACTAGGCCACCTAATACACAATTTATAATATAGCTCCAAATGAGTCTCTTAGTAGGCTGTTATAGAATTGCGCAAAATCCTCTGTGACGGACATTAGGTGACAGATGTTACATTTTGTCCACTGAAGTGAAACAAAACTTTCTGCTGAAAAAAAGCCAATATCGTCCAGTGGAATGATGAAATAACCACATCTATGCATGACTGTAGTCGGTTCTCAGATCATTGTGACTTGGTTGTTTTCGTAGTGTGCATCAATTACACAGTATCTTGTAGTTAACATTATTATGAAATAGATTAATTCAGGTTTCTCTTTAAAAGTCCCCTATTATGTCACCAGGTGCACAGCTCATTAGTAATTACAGGCTATTTCAAAATCTTTTCCCTCTTGACATCACAAGGGGAAGTAACCAACCAGAGGCAAGAAGAACTGATCACCTTCAGCCGAGCAGTCAATCAGATTTCATTACTCTGGGTGGTCACTCCCCCTTGTGATGTCAGGTAGGTAAGACTTTGAACTGGCTCATAATGGCTAATTTGCTGTGCACCTGGTGGCATAATGGGGGACCTTTAATCAAGTAAACTCAATATCTGTCCACTTCAGGTGTGGAGCAATCAATGTACTATACCAATGAAGGTGTTTATATCCTTACTCTGTTGAAACAATCCTGCTTCTTTTACTGTGAACTGAAGACTGCAGACTCAATCCACTTGCTTAATAAATTGCTTCCTCAAAACAAAAACTGTAGAAACAATTGTGAGTGATAATCACAAACTCAACTTTGGACTGTAAGATTACAAGTCACAGAACTAGCATTAAAACTTGTAGCGAATGATAAATCACACAGATTAAATTCTATATTCTGACTTTGACTAGCAGAAGGACGAAAATAAACCAACAGGACAGATTGTCAATCTAAACAAAAAAAAAAAAAAGTTGATGCTGTGATCAAGAGTTCATCTTTTTTTTTATCATAATAGTAGAAATTACACAAATTGAAATGCTTACTGAAAAATACATGGAGGATCTCCAATGAGTGAGCCCAAAATATCAAATTTTAATGAAAATTACTACTTGAATTACATTTATCCCGTAAATGTCAACATCGTATTATTTGGAAAATGGAAAAATGGCGTTTGGCTTCTAGTTTACAGCTTATTCAAGTCAATGGGATGAATAATTCGCTAGGTAGGAAGTTAATGCTTTATACTATTATATTGTTAAATTCAAGTGTTTACGATAACAGTTACATGTATAACTCATTATTGGCCAAAAGGGTTAGCATGCTAGCGAACAAATTATTCATCCCATTTAATTCAATACAGTCTACTAGATGCAAACACCAGCGATTGTGAAGGTTTCCAGAAGAATTAGCCTCATGGAAATATTAGTTGACGTTTGCCAATGAACGGAATCTGAAATTTGTGACACGAGAAAGCTGCAATACACGCGTGTGATACCAAACCTGTATCTAATGGGCTGTATCACATATTTTTAATAATTTATGGGAGAAACGTCATTTTGCAGCTTGGCCGCCACTGGCGCCCTTTAATTAATTTTTTTAATAAGCCATTTTCTGTATTGAAGCTCTATCCACAGAAAACCTATATTTACGCCGAGCAAGTAGTTTCTAAAATTCTTGTCCTAGTCCATTTCTATTTCTTAAAGCACCAAATAACTGGATGCACAACATTAGTTATGGATCATCATGAAAATTGAGCACCACAAAAAAGCCTGCCTTCATGACCTTGAAAATGATAAGAGAAGTACAATTGCATCATGGGTAAATTTTGCCCTCCTGTAGTTGCCACCTTTGAATAATTAGTGGAACTATCATTTACTCAAGACAGCTGAAAGAGTAGAATAAATCCCATTTAGTGTTGCAAATCTTGAATCCCCAATTCAAAAACATACATGGTAAAAATTCCCTCTTTCCCTATTATTATCAAGATAAGTTGAGCATTCCTCCAATCTTTGGAGATGTGACGGATGTTACAGGACCCCTTTTCCTGTGACGGACGTTACATGTGACGGACATTACGGATTTTGATCCCCTGCGAAATCTTACGTGCCAAGCTTTCAGGTAGACTTCGTCCATTATTGACTTTGCCTTGACTACAGCTAAGAGAATTGAAAAGATTAAGTCAATATTCCATCTCAGTTTCTTCCGGTAAAAATAATTCAGAATTTCCGTGACAGACATTAATTGACCGGAAAGATTAATTCACCCCTACTTTAAAGTGATGCTCTTGGTATAACAAATTGAAATATGAATTGTAAATACCCATCTAGTGACTGGTAATTTCAAAGGTTCTAATTACTTGATTTTGGGCCGACTTCAGGGTAAAATTCACACCATCTGTTTGGATACAAAACTCTTGCTGAAAAATAGTGGTTCAGCCATGAATTTTTCTTAAAGTTAGAGGTTTTGTGGATAGATTGAGGCCCTTTGCTGGATGTTAAACAGAGATTTATTTTTTACTGATTATGTCCCTCTTTTCATGGAACTGAAGATGCTGCAGTACAGGGCTGGCAGAGCATCAACAGGGAAGAGACCCAGTGTCTGGTGATGACCATCTGACACAAACTTCAAACAGTCATTGCATGCGAAGGATGGGCCACTAAAAGTTAAAAATATGTGCTTTAAATCAAAATAAAGTTACAATATGCAAATTTTTTTTCTGCACGACTCACACACAGGCACTTAGACATATAATACGCAAAAACATACAGCCATAAGTATGGTAAAGAACAGAGCATTTAGCCACTGAAGCAATTTAATGTGCTGAAATTATAACAAGGGCCACTTCATCTCGTTGAAAATCAAAGCTGACATCCAAAACCACTTATTCCACTCATTAATATGAGGGCACAGATCATCCACCTACACTGAACTGAGAGAAAATTCTGAGCTATAAACATGATGTCACTAACATAACCAGCTCAGAATATAAAAATCCACTCACATTAAGGAGGTAATAATGCTAGTAGAATTGGGGACAGATTTGTGTGTGGAAGGGGCCAGATGATTGACAGGCGTAGTAGGGGCTAAGCAGGGCAGCAGGAGGAGGTCAATTCTCTCGGACTTCCTCCCCCCAGCAACAAAATAAAATCCAATGGGGAGGGGGCAGACTCCCGTTGTCCCTCTTCATGCTAATGAGCCCATCATCCAAACCCAAACTCCAACCATAATCAGCACACCATCCAAACCCAAACTCCAACCATAATCAGCACACCATCCAAACCCAAACTCCAACCATAATCAGCACATCATCCAAACCCAAACTCCAACCATAATCAACACATCATCCAAACCCAAACTCCAACCATAATCAGCACACCATCCAAACCCAAACTCCAACCATAATCAGCACATCATCCAAACCCAAACTCCAACCATAATCAGCACATCATCCAAACCCAAACTCCAACCATAATCAGCACACCATCCAAACCAAAACTCCAACCATAATCAGCACATCATCCAAACCCAAACTCCAACCATAATCAGCACACCATCCAAACCCAAACTCCAACCATAATCAGCACATCATCCAAACCCAAACTCCAACCATAATCAACACACCACCAAACCCAAACTCCAACCATAATCAGCACACCATCCAAACCCAAACTCCAACCATAATCAGCACACCATCCAAACCCAAACTCCAACCATAATCAGCACACCATCCAAACCCAAACTCCAACCATAATCAGCACACCATCCAAACCCAAACTCCAACCATAATCAGCACACCATCCAAACCCAAACTCCAACCATAATCAGCACATCATCCAAACCCAAACTCCAACCATAATAAGCACATCATCCAAACCCAAACTCCAACCATAATCAGCACACCATCCAAACCCAAACTCCAACCATAATCAGCACACCATCCAAACCCAAACTCCAACCATAATCAGCACACCATCCAAACCCAAACTCCAACCATAATCAGCACACCATCCAAACCCAAACTCCAACCATAATCAGCACATCATCCAAAACAAAACTCCAACCATAATCAGCACATCATCCAAACCAAAACTCCAACCATAATCAGCACATCATCCAAACCAAAACTCCAACCATAATCAGCACATCATCCAAACCAAAACTCCAACCATAATCAGCACATCATCCAAACCCAAACTCCAGCCATAATCAGCACACCATCCAAACCCAAACTCCAACCATAATCAGCACATCATCCAAACCAAAACTCCAACCATAATCAGCACATCATCCAAACCAAAACTCCAACCATAATCAGCACATCATCCAAACCAAAACTCCAACCATAATCAGCACATCATCCAAACCAAAACTCCAACCATAATCAGCACATCATCCAAACCCAAACTCCAGCCATAATCAGCACACCATCCAAACCCAAACTCCAACCATAATCAACACATCATCCAAACCAAAACTCCAACCATAATCAGCACATCATCCAAACCAAAACTCCAACCATAATCAGCACATCAACCAAACCCAAACTCCAACCATAATCAACACACCATCCAAACCCAAACTCCAACCATAATCAACGCACCATCCAAACCAAAACTCCAACCATAATCAACACATCATCCAAACCCAACCCGCAACCATAATCAGCACATCATCCAAACCCAACCTCAAACCATAATCAACACATCATCCAAACCAAAACTCCAACCATAAGCAGCACATCATCCAAACCCAAACTTTTACCATAATCAGCACATCATCCAAAGCCAACCTGCAACCATAATCAACACATCATCCAAACCCAAACTTTGACCATAATCAGCACATCATCCAATGCCAACCTGCAACCATAATCAACACATCATCCAAACCCAAACTCCAACCATAATCAACACATCATCCAAACCCAACCCGCAACCATAATCAACACATCATCCAAACCCTAGAGTGATTACATGACCTGAAAGGCTTTTTCAAACATTGGGCTGCAAAATCACTGGCTCCCCTGACTGTCAATGCAAACGATAACAAAAGAGATATAAACAATATAATTATCGAAAAACAAAAGTCATCGCTAAGTGTGAATTACATTACTTTATGTTTTGATGAAAACAACCAAAATCATAATCATTCAACATAGAATAAATTTCAACAAACTCAAGGGTTCATCGTATTTGGCACCCTTCATGTAGTGCTTAGTGCAACCGTCTCTGGCGAGGATAACAGCACGGGGTCTTTTTCCTGTACCCTTTTCCAGTAGGGTTAAGGCACACTTGTGGGGGAATTTCCATCCACTTCTCTAAGCAGATCCTTTAACAATCCTTCATATTCTTTGGGTTTGCGTTTATCAACTGCCCTCTTACACTCAGCCCACAGGTTTTCTACTGGACTGAGGTCTGGTGACGGAGATGGCCATTGCAGAACGTTGATTTTGTTGTTACAGAGCCAATTTTGTGTGGATCTTGAGGTCTGCTTTGGGTCATTGCCATTTTGGAAAATCCACCTACAGCCAAGTCCCAGGTGGAGAAAACCAGATTGTCAGCCAAAATATCCTGATAATTGGTGGAATTCATTATGTCATTAATCTTGACTAGTGCCCCTGGACCTCTTGAATCAATACAGCCCCAAAACATGACTGACCCACCATCATATTTCACCATGAGTATGAGGTGTTTCTCCTTATATGCATCTCTGTTTCAACACCAAACATGCTGATACTGTATCTGACTGAAACATGCAATTTTGATCCTATTTGATGAAAGCACCTTGTTCCTATTGTAATTTAAATGAAGGTTTGGCAAACTCCAACCATAATCAGCACATCATCCAAACCATTTAAATGAAGGTTTGACAAACTCCAACCATAATCAGCACATCATCCAAACCATTTAAATGAAGGTTTGACAAACTCCAACCATAATCAGCACATCATCCAAACCATTTAAATGAAGGTTTGACAAACTCCAATCGCTTCGGCGTCTTCTGGTCAGAAAGGCTTTCCTCTGGCGACCCTCCCAAAGAGCCTGTGGTTGTGGAGGTGGAGCCTGGTGGTGCTTTTTGAAACCTGGTGACCCCAGGATGCCACTAAGGCCTGCAGTTCCTTCCGTAATTCTTGGGCATTTTGTTGCTTCTCTCACCATCCTCCTCAGTATCATGGGGGGCAAAAATCAAACCTACCCTTGAGGTTTTCAACACTTCCATATCTTTGGAATTTTAAATAATGGCCCTGACAGTGCTCAGTGGCATATTCAATCATTTGTAGCCGTTACCAGATTTATGACCATCTGCCTCTTTTGAATGGACCGTTGTTCAGTTCTCTTCACGATGTTGGATAACAAAGGGATACTGTATGCGTCTTACCTCATTTTTATATCCTTGTGAAACAGGAAGTGATGTAATGGCTCAATATATTTCCTTTACACTTCGATGAAACTTAAATAAGTGGAATTTAATTCCTGGTTTAATTTTGACAGACATTATTCATAATCATTTGTAAGGGTGCCATTAATTGTGAAAACTTGATTTAACATAACATAACATAACATGAATGGCGAGAACAGGCCATTCAGGCTCGCTAGTTTCTTTATACTATTGTGAATATATCACTTCAGATACTCAATGACTCAATGGTGTCTATCCTTCTTGAAAACTCCCAAGGTCTCTGCCTCAACAATATGGTCAGGCAAGCTATTCCACATTGAAATTACTCTTTGGGTGAAGAAATACTTCCGAATATCAGTGCTAAATTTACCTTTAGTCAACTTCCATTTGTGACCCCGAGTTCTACCAACAACACTTAGTCAAAGGAATCCTACATAATTCACTTTGTTACTCCCTTTAACATATTTAAAGACCTCAATCAGATCACTCCTAAAAGAGATAAAGGATCTTCAACCTCTTCTCATAGCTTTCATCTTTTATACCCGGAATTAGCTTAGTGGCTCTTCTCCGAACTTTCTCTAGAGCCTCAATATCTTTCTTAAAGTATATGGCCCCCAGAACTGTACACAATACTCCAGGCATGGTCTGATGAATGTGTTTTACAAAAGAAGCACCACCTCCTTGGATTTGTACTCAATGCTTTTGGCAATGTATCCCAGCATTCAGTAAGCTTTTTTAATTGCTATGGCACAATGGCTGAGCGTGTGAGGGTTAGGTCAACAATCACTCCCAGATTTTCTTGTGTGGAGCGCATTCCAGTTTTAAAGCTCCCATGAAGTAAAGTTTTTATTACCTTCATATAGAACTTCACATTTCGCTACATTAAATTTCATTTGCCACATTTCTGCCCAATTCTGGATTCCATCCAAATCATCCTGAATCACTTTTGTGGACTCTAAACTATTCACCAAACCTCCCAATTTAGCATCATCTGCAAATTTATCTGATCTGCTCTCAATATTCCTATCAAGGTCATTAATGTAGATGAGGAACAGCAGGGGTCCCAACACCAATCCCTGGGGAACGCCACTCTCTACCAAACCTAGCTCAGATGTGATACCACTGACCACCTCTCTTTGTGTTCTGTCTTGTAACCAGTTTTGAATCCACTCCAGATTACCTCCTGTAACTCCAATGGAGCTCATTTTAAAAACTAGGCTAAAGCTGTTGAGGCGACGCCAGGGGGTATATCCCCGAACGCCCCCAATCCTCCAATTCCCCAATCCTTGAATAGACCTTGAATAGACTTTCATTTGAACTTAATTTCAGGTCAATCGGTCAAATGGTTCTGAAGATATGGCCATAATGGTAATTTTCCATCGCAAAGCACCACCTGGTGGCAAAATATTGAACCATACAGGTATGATGTCATCATGTGACACGTTGTGAGGTCATGACCTTGCAGTTGCACATAGTTTCATGTCAATTGGACAAATAGTTCCAAAGATATAGCAAAAATGGTGAATTTTATGTGACAAAGCTCCAACTTGTGTCAAAATTTTGAACCAAAGAGGGATAATATCATCATGGGACACATCCTCAGATCATGACCTTTCATTTGCACTTCATTTGAGGTCAATCGGACAAATATTTCCAGAGATATGATAAAAAAGTCATTTTTTCAGTTTTTGGCCCCTCGTGGCCAATCTAGAAATTGTAAATTGTCCAAAATCAAATCAGTTTTTCCTCTTTATGATACTTACTTATATGCAAAACTTGGAATTTCTAATTGAAATATTACTGCAGTTATCGCGTTAACATGTAAATCAGTTTTTGGCCCCTGGTGGCAAATCTAGAGATCTTAAATTGTCCAAAATCGAATCAGTTTTTCCTCTTTACGATACTTACTTATGCAAAATTTGGAATTTCTAATTGAAATATTACTGCAGTTATCGCGTTAACAGTGAAATCAGTTTTTGGCCCCTGGTGGCCAATCTAGACATTGTAAATTGTCCAAAATCAAATCAGTTCTTCTTCTTTATGATACTTACTTATGTGCAAAATTTGGAATTTGGAATTGAAATATTACTGAAGTTATCGCGTTAACACGTAGTGCGGCGGCGGCGGCAGCGGCCGGACCAAAAACATAATATCCGATATAATTAGTCTCTTATGCGGTACTGTATCAAATGCTTTCTGAAAATCCAAGTATTTGATGTCATAAGTCCTGCTCTGGTCGTAAGTCCTGGTGGCCTCCGCAAAATATTTCAGAAGGTTTGTCAGGCATGACCTTCGCCTTACGAAAACCATGTTGGCTATCCCTCAAGATACTGTTACGTTCAAGAAATAAGTCCAGCTCATCTTTTATGATAGATTCCAATATTTTGCACGCAGTGCAAGTTAAACTCACTGGCCTGTAATTTCCTGGCTCAGTACGGTCCCCTTTCTTATATATTGGTATTATATTGCCCTGTTTCCAATCATTTGGTATTTCTCCAGTTTCTTAAGACCGTCTAAAGATGGCGGATAGCAGCTTAAAGATGAACTCACCAGCTTCCCTGAGCACTCTAGGATATAAGCCATCAGGACCCGCCGCCTTATCTGCCTTCAGTCTATGCAACTTGTCTAATACTTCGTTATCCCGAACCTCAATTTCCGCGAAATAATCTTGAGCATTTGACATGCCGTCTGGCCGAATAAATACCCAATAAATACCAAGTAAAATTCTCAACACAGTAACTGTTCAAGTTATTCAAAATATCCTTGTTATCATATCGAAGCAATCCATTTTTATTCTAATGCACTTAACCTGCTCTTTGATTTGGAAGAAAGTAATTTTTAATAAAATCAATAAATGATTTTCGTCAGTTCCATTTTACCATTAATATAGTACAGTATTTCTCACATGATGTTATTAAGAGTTTCTCTATAAATAATTTTTTCTCATATTTTTTGTGCATCCCAGTCAAGGGAGCCAGTAATTTTGGTGCCCAACGTAGTTACAGGAACACAGGAGCGTGTGCTTAGCGTGATCACATGATCAGAGAGGCATGTCACACTTTCTTTGAGAGATGGGATGTGCATTTCTTCAGACGCGCCGGAGAGAACACAAACATGGAGCGCATACACAGCAAGGACATAATTACCGCTAATGAGCCCTCCAGTCATTAGAGCCTCCATTCGCACACTCACACACACACACACAGCCCGGCTCCGTGAGGTCCTGCGCATTTGTTCGTCGCGGTCGCGTCAGACGCAGCTTTACTGTGTAACAATGGATATTTTACAATGATCAGGCTGGGAATAGGCTTCATGGCATAAATATAAAAACAGAACTGGTATTAAAAATAAAATCAAAAAGAACCTGAGAAATTAATATAGGCACTCGCACACACATTCGCAGATATACACCCAAACATTCGTGAGCGCACAGGCTTACACACGTCAATTCGCTGATGAAGACGAATATCCTTACTCACACATACCCACGAACACACTCACACACACTCTTTACTGGCTGCACGGCGCACCAATGCACTGAGTGACACTTGAGGTCCTCGCACATTTCATTAGCCATCTCCACACCTTCTAATTACCTGAAGTTTTAATTAGGATAAATTCTAACCTATGTGTCTAATTAGTAAAGCTCTTTGTTGTACACATGGTTGTTGTAGTAATTCTAAATGTGCGTTTACGAGCTCGTACTTGTAAGTGTGGGCACAGGAAAGTGTGTGTGTGTGTGTGTGTGTGTGTGTGTTTGTAAGAGTATAAAATCTGAATATTTGAGAGTGTGTGCATACTGTGCTTGCGTGTGTGTATGTACAATGTGTTTGCGTGTGTGAAGCTTGTGTGTACAACATCCTTGTGTGTGTGTTGGGCGTGAGAGTGAGTGTATGTGTCCATAACGGTGCATGCACGTGCGTGTGTGTGTGTGTGTGTGTAATGCACATGCACTGTGTGTGCAATCATGTCATGTTGAGTTTTTCTCCTGCTTTAGGTGCATTTAGAAAGTGAGCGTGTTTTTGGGAGTGTATAAAGTCTGCATATTTGTATGTACGATGTGTGTAGCGTGCGTGTGTATGAGTGCGTGTACTATATGTATATAATTGTACTGTGAAACTGTGTTTCTCTACTATTTCTTGAGCATATTATGAGGGTGAGTTGTGTAATAAGTTCACGCATCATGTTTCTTTTGATTGGGTGTATATTATGTGAACACTGCCTGTATGAGTGGATGTGGGTATAGCTTTTAAGTGTTCGTGTGTGGCCATGAATACCTAAACTTGTCAGGTCCAACAGCTGAGAAACATATGTTGTGAGGACATTTGGAGTTGTAGGAACATCATGAGTGTAGTGCTTGCACAGTGTGTGTAGTAGTGATAACACACCCGCCGTTTCTCTATCTCACACACGGAGCTCCTCAGAGAAGCAGTCAGTGTTCCGTTTTGCCAGAATTTTGGTTACAGCTCCACCTGCTGGTTTATATTTTTTACTACACCTTTGCAGAGCCATTTGAGGTGAATCTGACACAGAGCCAAGAACACTGCCCCCTACCTGCAAAAATAAATAAATAAATAAATAAATAAATAAATAAATAAAGCAACGGAACGCAGAGCTTGCCGCCAAACCCAATGTGGCTAATTTGAGTCCAAACTCTGCCAGGGACTCAGCTGCAAACGTCGGGAATGACGAAAGCAGAGGAAGATTCACTCCTCCTCTCACTTGCTCCGGAACTTACTTTAAATATTATTTCATGCTAAACAAACCCAATTATATTTGTACACCAACCATTATGCAGTAACAACAATATCCATTATTGCACACAAAATCTGTCAGTGCCAAACATGAACACACACCAACATTGTGACAGTGCAGAGCGATAACTCTCCTTTCACAAGGGATATTCTCGAAAGCATAAAGTGGCACAGTGTGTGCCCAGCACATCAATTAATTTGACTTCGTTTACTGTGGTTTAATGTTGTTTCACGTTTGTCAGCCTGGCTACGCTCATGCTAATACCCTACAGCGCTGGTGTCTAATTTTATCCATAGAGGGCCGGTGTGGGTGCAGGTTTTTGCCCGAGCCAGCAGTGCAACTGCACCTGATTCCACCAATTAACTAATCAGGGGATTCAATCAGGGCCCTGGTGGGTAAAATCAGGTGCGTTAGTGTTGGGCTCTAACAAAAACCAGCACCCAAACCGGCCCTTTCTGGATTAGATTGGACACCCCTGCCCTACAGGAAGGCACAGGAACAGGGGGACCCCAGAACATTACTGTCAGTAAAGGAGAGACGGAGACAACCCAGCAAGACTCCAGTCCTCAACCGAACACCAGACCTCACATAAACTTCCTCTCGCTCTGTTTATGTGGTTGTAACTGTAACTGTGTGTGCGCGTGTGTGTGTGTCTCTCTCGGTCTCAAACATGCCCAACCAATCACTGAGTGTGTGTGTGCGCGTGTGTCCATATCTCAACCGTGCCCTCCCCGTAACCCCACCCCACCACAGAAAACCCAGAGGGCTCAAGTGTCTCTTGATGACATCCAGAAACATGAAAGGAACAGGAAAGCGTCCACCATTATGGCTCTTATCTACATAAAAAAGCAGCGACGCTAAATACTCCATTAAAGCTCTTTTTGCATTATGCGCCAATGGTATGGGATGCATTCAAGTGACATTTTTAAGAGCTTTCAGGGCCTGTAGACTGTCAAACACACGTTAGCAAGGAAACCAGCACCCCCTCCACACAGGCTGTAATCCGTACACACACACACACACACTCACACTCACACAGCACCACACACACACACACACACACACACACACACACACACACACACACACACACTCACACACACACGCACACACACACACACACACACACACACACACACACACGAGGCAATACGAGCCACACTTACCACCTGAAACTGGGGCATCCATAAAGACCGCCCCCATCTTCTCAGACGCCAACGCCATCTCCTTAGCAACCAGCGGGTCTATGGTGCTGGAGTCAATTAACAGAGTACCTTTCTTTATCTTCCTGAGAGAGAGAGAGAGAGAGAGACAGAGAGACAGAGAGAGAGAGAGAAGGGGAGAGAGAGAGAGAGAGAGAGAGGGAGAGAAAAAAGAGAGATTTTTTGATTTTCAAAGTCCCATTTATTGGACAATACATTCAACACCATTATTTGCCAATGGATAAACCAAAAGAAATCCCAAAATGAAAATAAACAGGAAAATAGATAGAAAAAATTCAATAAAAAACATACTGAATAAAACCCATCTAAAACCCTGCTAAAGGAATCAATAATTTATATTAATATCACAAATAAATAGTGTTGAAAAATAAGAAATTAAAAGATAATTTAAAAACCCATACTAAAAACCAGCGATACAGACATGACAAATATCTTATTGCATTTGAAGGGCTACCCAAGCCTAAAAACACACTCGGTAGCCCCCTTCACCATTAACACAGCATATGGCATCACTGACGCACCAAACTTTTTTGAAAACATTAATATTATTTGTCAGATTAAAATACATATACTCAATACGCAAACGTTCTAAAAGCATTCCCCTAAAAACCATCAGCGGCTCCGTGACCTGCCCCTCTCGTAGCCGGTGTCTCCTGGTAAGCCATATCGCAAGTTTTGCCTGCCCAAACAGAAAGTTAACCAGCGTAAGCTTCTGTTTGTTTTTAACATTATAACCAGGACCCAGGACAAAAGTTGCCATGTCCCAAGCCACCTCAAGCCTCCCACAAAGATCCTCCAACAACGCAAACAGCAGACTCAGCCGGGTACAGTGCAAAAACAGGTGAGCAACAGATTCCTCCTCCCCACAGAATGGACAGGCTACCCCAAGCGCCCGGTCAAGATGCGCCAGGTGTCGATTAGTGGCTATGGCTCCATGGATAAGCCTCCACTGGAGGTCACCCGACCTTTTGGCAACGGAGCTTTATAAAGCAGCCTCTAATTTTTAACAGCAGGGAAAAAATTCTGCCCCATACCCTGCCAAATACCCGCCCTCACTTCAGCCAGGGAGAGAGAGTGCCGAACCTTAACGCACACCACATACAAAGACTTCTTACAGATGGCATGAAATACACCCAATACAGGTGTAGTGAAGGTTAAAATTTTCCCCGGATCCTCCTGCCAGTCCCCCCACACCGCCTGCACACTGACTGAAGGGAAAAGGGGGGCCTCTGTACCCCCCGACACAAGAGCAGCTCCCCCTCCGTCAGGAGAGGAGGACACAGCTGCCTGGATGCCTCGCAGGATCTGCTCCACCAGCCGCACCGAACGCACTCGCAGCCTTGAAGCGATCTCCTGCGCATCTCTCCAGCAGTTCTCCTCCTGACTCCACACATGGCCCAGCTTAGTGATACCGGCCCTCAGAAAGTGGCCCTTTAGACCAGCCAGCATGTGTGGTTCAAGCTTTAGCAGCGGGTTGCTGATGAGTGGCTCCTCCAGTCCCCAGAGGGCCCCTCTCTGGACAACAAACGTCTCTGTCCAAGCCCTCAGCAAAGAGGCGTAAAAGTTTGACAAGCCTGTGATGCCCATCCCTTTTGTGTCCATTAAAAACAGGTGCCGATCCAGGCCCCAGCCACCTGCCTTCCTCAGCAGCGCACAGGCTGTCTCCCTCCAGCTCACATCCGTGTGATACAATAGTCTCTGAGCGGCTTGCAGGCGGAAAGTTGTGACTCGACTTTCCAAGTCCATGAGTCCCTGCCCTCCCTCCTGCAGGGGCAAATACAGCACTGCTGCCCTGAGCCAGTGCTGCCCCGACCAGAAAAAGTCCACCACAGCTCTTTGCAGTGATGCTAAAAACTCCTTAGGTGGCGTTAGAACTGCAAATTTATGCCAAAGTGCAGAAACAATCAGGTTGTTGAGAATCAGCACTCTCCCCCTGTGGAATACCTGGGACAGAAGCCATTTCCACCTCGACATCCTGGCGCATGCCTTGTCTAGTGCACCCTCCCAGTTTTTAAGCCGGTACTGCCTTGTGCCCAAATACACCCCCAGAACCTTCAGACCCTCCCTCTTCCAGATTAAATTCCCAGGCAGCAGGGGAGGAGCCTTATCCTGCCACACCCCACAGAGCAGCGCTTCACTTTTCCCCCAGTGTACCCTAGCAGAGGAGGCCTGCTCATACATCTGAATACAGCCCTCCAGTACATTCAAATCCTCTTCATTATCCATGACCACCGTCACATCGTCTGCATAGGCTGAAACCTTCACTGCCTCCCCAACCGATGGCGCACCTGGCACCTTCAAACCTCCCATCCTTTCCCGCAACCGGCACAATAACGGTTCGATAGCTAAAGTGTACAGAAGACCAGACAGAGGGCATCCCTGCCTGATGCCCCTGCGCACAATCACTGGCTTGCTGAGCCCCCCTGCTGCCTTCACCATGCAGGACACTTCATTGTACAAAAGTCCCACCCATGAGACCAGACCCTCTCCAAAACCAAAAGCCCTTAAGGTCTTCAGGAGGTACCTATGATCCACTCGATCAAAGGCCTTCTCCTGGTCTATTGCCAACAGACCAAAGTTTACATTATACACATCAGTCAGATCCATAAGGTCTCTGATTAAAAACAGATTGTCCCGGATAGTACGGCCAGGCACACAATAGGACTGATCCTTGTGTACTAATATTGGTAAGACACCCTTGATCCGATTTGCTATTGCCTTAGAAAGTATTTTAAAATCTGTGCAAAGGAGAGCCACAGGACGCCAATTTTTCAGAGAGGAAAGGTCTGGGGCATCCATAAAGACCGCCCCCATCTTCTCAGACGCCAACGCCATCTCCTTAGCAACCAGCGGGTCTATGGTGCTGGAGTCAATTAACAGAGTACCTTTCTTTATCTTCCTGAGAGAGAGAGAGACAGAGAGACAGAGAGAGAGAGAGAGAGAAAGGGAGAGAGAGAGAGAGAGAGAAAAAAAGAGAGAGGGAGAGAAAAAAGAGAGAGGGAAAGAGAGGGGGAGAGAAAAAGAGAGCGAGAGAGAGAGAGAGAGAGAGGGAGAGAGAGAGAGAAGGATTCCACCCACTCAATAGGGACTACAGCAGAATCTGTAGCAACAGAAATAAGCCTTGCCAGTTAAACTGAAGAAAAAAAAATAAATTAAAAAATGCTATGCTCTTTCAAAAGATACCCAGACCTCCGCAATATAGTGGGGCAGATATGCAACAGAAAATGGCAGAGGTGTTCACTTCTGGCAGAAAGTGCTAAAATTTGCAGACAGGCTCTTTCAAGTATGTGGATTTCAAATTTTGCCGAATCCAATCACTTTTCTCGCGGGATCTCTGCTTAAAATTGAAAACAGATGGCCGCCGGGCTACTTTGTTGATTCTGTTTTAGTATTCAACACTTCATTAAAAAGTCCCCTGCGATGACCAAACCAATTTTGTTCTACTTCTTTTGGACCAGTATGAACCTACTGGAGAAAACCATTGATAGACTTTCATTTTATTTCCACCTACTGTGTACAATAAGTATTTGACATCATTTTATGCAACTTGAAAATCCTTTATCAGAATCACGTGATCTTGGTGTCTTTCCGTATGATTTCAGGGCTGTTCTTTCTCATGAAGAGACAGTTGAGTGCATTAGATGATCGACTTGGTATATAGGGTAACTAAACATACCCCTACCCTGAACAAGAGAGTTATAATACAGTAATTCCATGGTGTGATTGCGTAGGCGTGTCTACCCGTGTTTTACCAGCATTCCTTCAAAAGAAAGGACATTCTGACTATGTGCAGCCATTATCTAAGGTGCAGCCAGCGCTAAACTATCCCAGATATGTATATCATATTATAGAATTTCATCAAGCTGCGCGATACTCAGGGTATGTGGATCACTGGCTTCGGTATACTAAGTACCTAAAACACTGTTTTATTTGTTTTTTTCTTTTCGATTTCCAGGTTGCTGGCTAATGTGTCATTATTTCAGGTTGTACAAGGTACTATTAGTCTGCATAATCGACCAATTTCCTTTTTTTATGAGAAATACAGTATGACTTGGTGTTGAAGTCTCCTTCTTTTCGCAGGTAATTGGCGCTGGTTTTGAGTGGGATTCATTGCATCAACTGAACGGAAAAAATGTCTAATTCATTGAAGAAACCCAGAGATTCCTTCACCTGATAATTGGGGATGGAGGGAGAGTGGTGAAGGTGGTTGGCATCCATGGTGGACAGTGATGCCAGAGGCACCAAAGGGCTGCCGCGAGTTGATTAGGAGCAAATGCAAAAAACGTTGCACTGGAAACTGTAAATGTTTAGTGGCAAATTTGTCGTGCACAGAACTATGTTTTTGCTCAGGACGATACTTCCAACAGTTCAGTGAGAAGACCAACAGGAGAGGAACCGAACAAGCCAATGAAAAAAAATAATTCCCGTGTGTATCAGTCCATTAGTGTGCTTCAGTAACTCATGATAATGACATGAAAACTCTTATCATGGTGACCACGTGGGATGGCCATTTTGAAAATGCAAGATGGCGGCCAACCAATTGATCAAATCTCTTGGAATAGGCACTTTTGATACTCAGCATTTTGTCAAATTTCATTGACATGACTGCATCAGAAGTTATGAAAGCGACTTTCAATCTCTTTTCGAGCTTGCCGATTCTGGGAATTCAAGATGGTGGCCGACCCAATGATCAAACCTCTTGGATTTGGGAATTTATGAGTTCAGTTAATTAAAGTACCGCATCAAACCAAATTTCGTTGTTGTTAGTGCTTCGTAAGGTACTTCCAGCCTTTCATTGTGGCCGCCATTTTGAAAATCCAAGATGGCCGCCGACCCACTGGTCAATCCTCTTGGATCCGGCAAAATTTGAATTCTACACCCAAAAATACTTCTGTAGGCAATATTTCGCACTTTCTGCCGGAAGCGAACACATATTTCACATATCTGCCCCACTAATAAGCTCCATTGCAGGGGTGTGGCTCTTCCATAAAGATGTCATTGGCTCCAGAATAGGGGGCGTGGCTCTTACTTTAGAATGTCATTGGCTCCAGTGTAGGGGGCGTGGCTCTTACATCAAAATGTAATTGGCCCCAGTGGAGGGGGTGTGGCTCTAAAGTTAAAATGCCATTAGTTCCAGTGGAGGGGGCATGGCTCTTACTTGAGAATGCCATTGGCTCCAGTGTAGGCCTCAACCACATTGGGGCTGGATGGCAGCATGGTGATGATGCAATCAGCCTTCTCCGCCACGTCTGCTGGTGAGTCCAGGATCTGGACCAATCAGAGCAATAGATGGGGTAAGAACAAACACACACCTTTTCTGAGAGGCAAAGGTGTTTGCTCAGGTGCATGTGTGTGTGTGTGTTCTCACATATATAGTATAGCACTGGTGTGCTAAGGCAGGTGAGCCATGTACAGCATTAACCCCTTTGTGCAGATGTAGACGCCAGCAGACATGGAACTGCTCCATTTCTGCACGCAGTTACACTATTCTATCACTAGATGGCACTCCTGGATCAGTTATTGAATATTCACCAGCAGCTCGAGCTCGAACACAGTTCAGAAAACGAACAAACGAACGAACAAGTTCAGTACCTTCCCTGCTTTTCTGGAGTTGCATGAATTAAACTCCTCAGCTAAGCCTGATGTGCAAACTGCTCAACATACTTGCCCATAGTATCGATCCAGCCGTAAAAATAAGATCTCTCGTGACAGAAAAAATCTTTGTCCTTTGAAGCAACAACTTCACCTATAGTGAGTCAATGGTATCCCAATTAGTAGTGGAGAAAGATCAGTTTACTGATGCAAAAATTCCACATGAATTTGATACTACAGTGCTGAGAAAAAGTATTTGCCCCCTTCCTGATTTTTTTATCTTTTTTGCATGTGTCACACTTAAATGTTTCAGATCAAACAAATATTAATTTAGACAAGGATAAACCGAGTAAATACAAAATGCAGTTTTTAAATTATGATTTCATTTATTGAGGCAAAAAGCTATCCAAACCTACCTGGCCCTACGTGAAAAAGTAATTGCCCCCTAAACCTAATAACTGGTTGTGCCACCCTCAGTGACAACTGCAGTCAAGCATTTGCAATAACTGGTGATGAGTCTTTCACAAAAATTTAGCACTGATATTAGGAAATTTCTTCACCCTAAGAGTAATTTCAATGTGGAATAGCTTGCCTGACCATATAGTTGAGGCAGAGACTTTGGGGGTTTAAGAGCAGACTTGACTTAAAGCTAGATACCATTGAGTAGCTAAAGGGATATATTCACAATAGTATAAAGAAACTGGCGAGCGCAGTTGGGCTGAACGGCCTGTTCTCGCCATTGACGTTATGTTATGTTTTGTCATGTTACATCGCTGTGGAGGAATTTGGCCCACTCTTCTTCGCAGAATTGTTTTAATTCAGCCACACTGGAGGGTTTTCAAGCATGAACGGCTTGTTTAAGGACATGCCACAGCATCTCAATCGAATTTAAGTCTGGACTTTGACTATGCCACTCCAAAACATTAATTTTGTTTTTTTTTTGTTTGTTTTTAAGCCATTCAGAGTTGGACTTGCTGGTATTTTTCGAATCATTGTCCCGCTGCATAACCCAAGTGTGCTTGAGCTTGAGCTCACCAACTGATGGTTGGACATTCTCCTTCAGGATTCTCTGGTAGAGAGCAGAATTCATGGTTCCATCAATAACGGCAAGTCATCCAGGTCCTGAAGCAGCAAAGCAGCCCCAGACCAATCGCACTACCATGACCATGTTTTTTGGCAAATGTGAGACGAGCCTTCGTGTTCTTTTTGGTCAGCTGAGGTTTTCACTTTGGAACTCTCCCATGGATGCCATTTTTGCACAGTCTCTTTCTTATTGTTTAATCACGAACACTGACTAACTGAGGCAAGTGAGGCCAGCATTTCCTCAGATGTTGTTCTGGGTTCTTCTGTGACCTGTTGGATGAGTTATTGATGCGCTCTTGGAGTAATTTTGGTAGGCCGGCCACTCCTGGGAAGGTCCACCACTTTTCCAAGTTTTCTCAATTTGTGGATAATGGCTCTCACCGTGGTTCGCTGGAGTCCCAAAGCCTTAGAAATGGCGTTGTAACACTTTCCAGACAGATAGAAGTCAATGATTTTGTTTCTCATCCATTCTTGAATTTCTTTACATTGTGGCATGATGTGTTGTTTTTTGAGATCTTTCAGCCTACTTCACTTCGTCAGACAGGTTCTATTCAAGTGATTTCTTGATTCAACAAGTCTGGCAGTAATCAGGCCTGGGTGTGGTTAGTGAAATTGAACTAAAAATGTGGTTAATCACAGTTAATTCATAATTTCAAGGGAGGGGGGGGGATTTACTTGTTCACATAGGTTTGGATAGCTTTTTTCCCTTAATAAATGAAATCATCATTTAAAAACTGCATTTAATATTTACTTTGGTCATCTTTGTCTAATAATAAATTTTATTTGATGATGTGAAACATTTAAGTGTGACTAATGCAAAAGAAGATATCAGGAAGGGGGAAAATACTTTTTCACAGCACTGCATGTTATTCTACTATCAATTACAGTCATCAAGCATCAAAAACGTGCAGTTCCCTACCGCAGATTTACGTATAGATTCCTCCATCGACGAATTCAGCGCTTCCTTACAACCTCCTAAGCACTCTCGTTGATTAGCCAGTCACTCAATTATATACTTAGTTATAGTTCACGACTACGTGAAACTTCCCTGGAAATGATGTATTGATTGACACGTTTCTTACCCAATGCAAAAGAGCAAAAACTTTCCACAGTGACTGAAAGACATTGATTGGACCATCAGAAAGATATTTAAAACACATGAGTAATATCAGTGAGGTTGTATTCTCTCAAGTTTACGCAGCCAAGAATGACATGACTGCATGGAAGAAAGACTTCCAAAACTGACCCTGGAGCATTGAGCTAATATTTTTGAGATGGAAATGTAATTCTGAGATGAAAAATGATAGTTGTTCTGAATGGAACAGACTGAAGGGCTGACAGGATTCATGGTTTGGAGATGAAATGCAACGATGGAGAGTTTTTCCCTCTTAAATGTTTGAGAGGAACTGTGCTTTGCATGGTTTAGTGCTATCGCACTTCTAGCCAGCTAGCTAAGTAGCCAGCTGTTTTTTTATTTTCGGTTTACCACCGTGATCACAGATCTACTTTGTCACATTGGTTAACAAGAGTAGTCGATACTGCATTGCGCTGGAATTTTGTTTAATGAGGCGATCTGTTTTAGAATTTATGCCGCATTCAACGAAATAGAATACCGTGGATTTTCACTCGTTTAAAATGCGGACAGCTAGTAGTATGTTATGAGTTATACTTGCTCCTTATAGGGTGTGAAAAGCATTGTAACAAGCCTTCGTTTCGCTTGGATGATCAGAATTGTAAATAGCAAGTTTCCATCTGAGTGAACGTTCTGACTGTTAAATAAGCAGTTCCTCTAATGAGTAACTGTGCTTTCTGACGCGGCTTTGTAAATAAATGGACAAAACTCTGTTCTTAATCATGGAGAAAAGGCATGTTTTGAGTTTGGAGAGGTTACTGGCGACCACTGATGTCCATTTGCGCCTATATTGATAAACTCTTGCTAAATTCAACCAGAAAATGATTAATTCATATTGAATTTCCTGAGTCAAAAGTTCATTTGTGTTAAAAATATGATTAGTTTTTGATTTGCCATTTTGAGCACCGTGAGTGTTTGAGGAGCCATCCAGAGGGCTGTCTTATTTGGCTTCCTTTTTCAAAGCCAAATAAGATTTCATGCTCAGATGAGGAATACTTGTGATCACGGAGTTTTTGGTCCCAGAAATGTATTGTTTTAACCCCCAGCCATTTTTCAATACTCCATTTTTTTTTTAATAATTTCAATGCTGAATTTTAATGAAGATATTTTATGTTTGCAGCCCCCTTTCTCAACCAAAATCATAAAAATAAACTGAAAAACAATTGAATTCTAAATGCTGTAAGAGTCTGTCTCAGTTGAGCAATATTCCCCCTCTCTATGAAGTGTAAATCTTAAATCATAAAGCATTAAATAGGGTAACGCATATAGCCATATTTGGCATCTGCGCAGAGGGGTTAATAAAGTTGTGTTATAGGAATATAGTATTTGTGCTACAGGTAAGTCCTGGTTTTTGGGGTCCCACCTCTGCTCCCTGGTCCTGCAAGTCCTTGCCGCTCTCGGGGGAGGCGTCAGTGGCGATGATGGGGTAACCGCTCTTCAGCAGGTTCTGAGCCATGGGGGTCCCCATGTTCCCCAAACCGACGAAACCCACAGGGGTCTTAGAGGCCATCGATCGCAACACTGCAACACACATACACACACAAACATCCATTATACAAACATATACATACAGGAATACATGTTCTACACACAGATATTATACACGGCAGGGAAGAATCTGTAAATAAGATTTACCCAAACCACAACTAACATAAACTAGTACTGCTAATATTCACTCGGTGCCCACTTTATTAGGTACACATTTACAATGTTGGACACAGCCCGCTTTGGTCACAAAACAATCTGAATTCTTTGTGGCATGGATTCCTCAAGATTCTCCGCTATATTATTTACAGATTCTGGTTCATGCTGACGTGATAGCATTATACAACTGAAGCAGATTTGTTGACTGCACAATCATGCTATGAATATCCCATTCCACCACATCCCGAAGGTTCTCTGTTCGATTTGGATGTGGTGACTGTGGACACTATCGGAGTACACTGAACTCATTGTCATGTTCTTGGAACTAGCCTGACATTACGTGGGTCATTCCATGCCAAGTGGAAATGCTTAAGGTAGTTTATGGCCACCGTGGTCTCAGATTTTTCTCCAACTTTGCATACTTGTTCATTTGAACTCAAATGATACGTACCTCCAAACTTCACACGAATTCACAAAACGGCCCACCGGTATGGATTTTATGGGCCTCTGAAAAAAATGGCCTGTAGGGAGCACTTTTTAAAACATGCTGTGGAAAAATCCTCATATCTCTGGCCCTGTTACTGATACAAGTCTGGGGTTTGGATGGATTTATAATATGAGGCTTCCTCTCGCACCACCATCATTTGCTACGGCCGTATCTGTTCCTTTTTCCATGCAAACTGTGATTGGGCAAATTTGAGATTTTTTACTTTTTGTGGCTGTTTTTGTGGAGAAAAAAGCCCATAAACTGGACCGATGGTGCTTTCCAGAATAATTCAGGTCACCTGACATGCAACAGGTGAAAATTCATAATGATGCAACTTTTCCCTGGGGATGGAGAGACCCCTTTAACTTGAGACTTTTTCAGTTGTAAGCAACTTTGAAAGAGTTAATCTGATAAACTATGATTTTCTGATTTTATTTTTTATTAATCGTGTCAACGGTCTTCCTGAAATAATAGTTTTTTTTTTGTCGCTTCTTCAGTAACACCAGTAATTGGTAAGTAATCAGGGTCAAAAAAGTGGAAAAAAATCTCAGATTTGCCCAACTTCAATAACAGTTTCCATGGAAACAAGAACAGCTACAACCATAGTAAATCACAGTGGTGCTAGTGGACGCCTCTTATTACAAATCCATCCAAACCCCATACTTGTATCAGTAATATGGCCAGGGATATGAGGGCTTTTCTATTTGTTTTGAGAAGCGCCCCCCAAAGGGCATTTCTTCAAAGGTCCATAAAACCAATATCAGAGGGCAGTTTGCAGAAAAATCAGAGATATCCATTATTTGGGCCAAAATTAACAAAGAGACAAAGTTAAAGTAAAATCCAAGACCATAATGGCCCAGGTGCATTTCCACTTGGCATGGAATGACCCATGTGCTGACAGTAGGGTGAGAATTTACTCATTGTCTTATAGTTCCTTCTAGCAGAAGAATGTTTTATGTCACGAGTATCCTCCTGCGACAAGAGGTCATTAAAAGATAAGCAGATTGTCACCCTACCACAATCCATACGGTCAGCAACAACGCACCAACAAACATTCCATGGTCAAACTGTCTAAAGTCTTATTTCTTTCCCATCCTGGGGCTTGTTAAGAACAATAACTGAGCGTCTTGCGCGTGTCTGCATGCTATAATGCATCGAGTTACCACTAAATAATTGGCAGATTACGTATTTGCATAACCAAGCTGTTCTGCCAAAGAAAGGGGCCACTGTGCGCCGAACTCGATCGATAAAGACACAAATCAGGTTGTACATAGAGAGATACGACGACTAGCAACTGCGCTGCAGGTCTTTCAGAGACGAAAAAAATTGTATGAGTATGAATATATTCTTCATAAGCACGAATATACTTTTTTTTCCCTCGTCAACAATTCCAACATTACTAGCCACGGACTTAAAGATGACTTATTGCTGCATCTCACACGGCTTAATCCTGACCAGCCCACCACCGCAAACTCGGACACATTTCAAGCGAGGGTCCCCCAGAAAACCAAAATTTAAGCAGACACCTCAGGGAAAAAAAAACGACGGATTTTCTGGGGGGAATGAGAGCGGACGTTACCCATGGCGAAGTGCGAACGGCCTTTGCTCCTCAGTAATAAGGTCCAGGACCCCTTCAGTAAAGCGGCCATGCTGCTCTACCCTGACCTCTCAAATCCGTCAACGCCTCCAAACACAGGAAGTTGGGCGGGTTAAGAGCGAATGACATCCTTTTAGACCAATGAGAAGCCAGGAAAGGCGGGACATCTTCCGTCGTCCGCCAGTGATGTTCGTTGATAGTATTTCTTAATAACACTTGCCCATTTACTTTTTCCCACGGGTTTAATGTAAATCCAATTTCTATTCGAACCCCTTAATATTAAAGAAAGATTTATGGCACAACTGTTACATTAATGCACAGACCCAATACGGCTCCTCTATCAGTATAACAGGTCTTATCAATTTTAAATTGGCTGTATGCTTTTTCATTGTGGGCATAGCCGCTCCTACACTGATTCAACATGATTACCGCTCCTCATTGACAAAGGCACGTTACAAGCTTGGGCAGGTTTCAAGAAAACAATATAACGCCGTGTCCCCGCGTATGATACTCAACACTACGGGACATTTTAGTAAACATTACGGCAGGAGGGTGTCACTATTTCAGAGAGGATGGAGCGCGAATGCACCAGCTCTTGCGGTCACATCCTCCGCACCTCTGTCCACATCTGGGAATCTGGACCCGGAACTGACGCAGAGCCTTCGCTTATCCTGGAAGGATATCGGATATGTCACCTGCGTCAAACGGCGAGGTTATTCTGCATCGGTCAGCCTGACTACATTTATTGCGCATGTTAAACAGGTAATCATTTTCAGCTCTTCAGCATATGTGTTTCTGTTTGTTGTGAGCGCTGATTTTTCAGCGATGTCATCGTCCATGATACCGTAAATTGTTCGCCATCCGGCTGCAGCTGTTTCGGTACCCTTGAGCTGGAGATGCTGCTGGTTGTATATGGGCGCCTGTTTGCTTCACAGCACTACTCAGCTCGAAGCCGGTGTAGATTAATAACTCTGTAACCAGATGCCTCGACAGTGATGGTTGCGATGAAGTGTGTAGATGTAGATCGACATGTTACAGTATAACCCTGACTGGTCTTCCGTTGAATTGCTAACGACAAATATTTATGATAATATTGAATGATCAGTCTGTCTGACAAAATTGTAGCCTATAGTACTGTCTATGCCTTTCGCCTTTTCAATTCAATATTAAATAATCCTAAGGTTTGCAGACTTGCGACATCGTGCCAGTCTATATGAAGCCTTTTGGTGGGGGGGACACTCCCATAATCAATGCCAGATATTCCATTGGCTCGTTCATCTGCTGATAACGTTGCATCAGCACCAATATTCCTAATCTTGTTTGCGCTTCGCCAGGCATCTGATTTCGTGTATATATCTGTGCATATGTGTTGCCAATGCTTTACATGCGAATAGGTTACTACATCAACAACGGTTAATTTGGCTTGTCCATGTTTAGCGAGTTAGTTTATGTTAAAGTTGCGGTCAAATTAAAAATCCGGGCGCTTCCTCCCTAAGCAGCAAGATTTACAGACAGCTTTACAAAAGCACTACTGTATTTTAATACAATGTTGACGGTGATCATGCTTTTTCGAGGTGCGGACACAAGCTATTTCGCGGTTTTCCGTTTCGGGCTGCTGTTATTATTTTTAAAACAATTGCTGCGAAGGAAAAGGGAAATATTGTTGGTACCACAAAATCAGCAGAAAAACATTGCTTTAAAGCTATAATCCTGTAAAAAAAAAAAAGCATGCATACCATGGTGCGTCAAATAATTAGGCCTATTCTATGAATATGGGCTCGCGCCCATTCCGGTTTATCACCATGGCAACAAATCCTGTCCAACTCGAAGAGGTTACTGGAGTTTACAGGAGGTGAATCAGATTAGTGTGAGAGTAATGCGACGTCTCTTGCTAAAATAATTCCATGTTCATTCACATTTCGCAGGCCGTCTTTGATTAGTATTAACGTTCAATCTTACCTTTTATCAACAACAGCAGTCTTTTTTTAGGATACAATTAGTAACCTAGAAGTTACTTGTATCCTAGTAATTACGTAATAGCTACATGTCCGACTTCTCCGTAGGCTACGAACCTTACTCAGATAGCAAAATTCTTCTGGTCCATATCTGGCCCACGCCTGACACGTTCATTTGGCCCACATACCGCATGGAATGATGGCACTTGGGCGCTCCGCTCCTGTTCACCAGAACTTGGCCACAACCAAGCCATCACCAGATGTCAGCCAAGAACATATAATGCTGCAAATGTGGGCCAGTTTTGGTTCACTTACAGTCTGACCATTGTCACTCTGTCAAATATTTGCCAATTGTGGGCCATACTTGTTTCGTGATGTTCAGGCCAAAGTCAGCATTTATCACACGGGCCACTTTAGGCTCACATCTATTTTGTTCAGGCCAAAAGAATGCCAGAAGTGGCAGATCATGGCCTGATGTGGCCCACATCTGTATGCTATCTGGGAAGTCTTTATTGTGTGTGGTACTGGCTTAAAGACTATGGGTACTCAAACAATCCCCATATTTAGACAGAAATGCCGCTCTGTGCACATAGACGTCGAACAGATCCGTCAACTAAACATGTCCTACTGCTTATGGTTTATTACGCATTTGTGGTATGCAATGGAAAACATTTCAAGCAATTTTGTAGGGCAAATTTACTTGCAAAAATTATGAAATAAAAAGGTTCTAATAACTGAGAAATGTGCTAAACAGCGCTGTTAGTTGTTATAAACTAGCTTATATCAAATCAATATTTGGTGTAACTACCTTTTGCCAAAAAATCTGGGACACGGTCCTGTTGTGCTATAGTTTATAAGATGATCGGCTTTTTGCTTGTTCCAAGCAGAGCGGAAAACTTGCCTCTGTTCTCCTGTGGACTGACTGTCTCGTTTGGGTCTGTGCCTCCAAGAAATTGCCATGATGATGTTGACATCAGGGCTGTATCAAGGCTCTATTATCTGTATTCACTGTTTTTAATGAAATACAAGTATTGATGTATCTCTTTAAGTTAGCATATGGAATTTCAAATTTACGTTTTATCTTCAGCAACCCTAATGTGGAAAACAAAAAGTGAACATCTAAAGCAAGTTTAAAAAAAATATAAGGTACCTAAACCTTCTGCTCAGTACTGTATATTTACTCAACTGACTTAAGCCCAACTTTACCCAAAGAAAATTATCTCTTTGCTTTGGTCGCTGAGGAGGGGTAAGGCCCCGCAATGACCCAGAACATCTTCAATTGGAAAAATACGCGGCAAAAACAGAAGCAATGTAAAGTCAAAAACACACAAACGTCAAAAACAAATGCAAGAGAAAAACGCTACATATCCGCGTCAACACAACGGAAGTGCTCCAAGTGCTGTGGTCAAACCAATGGACGATCCCGTCTTCTATACAAATTCAGTCTTGAGTATCTGTCGATATATTTGAACCATTGGGACCAATGACTGATCAGCATCCTTGAAACCAATATTGCCAACCCTGATCTGTGTTTTTAAAACTAGCCTTTTGTCGATCCATGATCAGTTTCCTTTAAAGCAGTCCATTCAATCAGTGATCAATATCCTCCACTTGAACCAATCAGTGGCCGGTATCCTTGAATCCTGTATCACGGGCTGATCCCTGTAACTGTTGGGTGTGTGACCCCCACAACCTGCTTATCCCTGATTTGCTCTATTCCAGGAGGGGGTGTAAGCCAACGATGCCATGGAAACGTCAAACTTCGCCCATGTGATCTTCCAGAATGTGGGGAAGAGTTTCCCTCCGAACAGCACTCTGGAGTGCAGCTACACCCTCACACCGTTCTTCACCCCGCATCACCGGGATTGGGTCGGCATCTTCAAGGTGTGTGTACATGTGTGTGTGCGTGGGTGTGTGAGTGTATCAGTGTGTGTGAGTGTATCGGTGCGTGTGTGTGTGTGTGTGTGTGTGCTGTAATTAGAGTTCCTGTGTTTGTCTGTGGGTAGCATAGTGTGACTGTTTGTGTGTATGAGTGTATCGGTGTGTGTAGCGTAGCGCTTGAGTACATGTGTTGCATAATGTTTCAGCATGGGGATGTGTGTGTATGTGTCTGCAAAAGTGTGTGCAAATGTTTGAGAATGTGTGTGTGTGTGTGTGTGTGTGTGTGTGTGTCCATGCGTGTGTAATTGAGTGTGTGTGGATGTGTGTGTGTCTGTGTGTGCGCAGTGAATACTGTTTCTGCATTTGTGTGCACATATCTGTGTTTAGTGACCTCTGCTGGCCAACACTGGGATTACTACTTCTGGTAGGAGCCTGACTGACTGTGCTGCCATCCCACCAGCCTATGTTGCATTATTAGAACAGCCTGACTGATGTGTTTGTGAGGCATCATTATTAGCAAAGCCTCAATAGTTTGTTAGCATGGCACTATTACTAGCAAAGCCTTTGTAGCATGCTATTCACTCCCTTATTATCATTTTAGCTCATCCTGAGTAGCATTTCATCCGCCTTTGTCACTGGTGCAGCCTCAGTAGCATGTGAGCATAGCCTTATTACATGCTTACCAACATTAGCACTTAAGCTCAGCTTCAGCGTAATCACTCACTCATTAGCATGCTAGCACAGCCTCATTAGTAGCACAGGGTCTGAAGCATGTTGGCACAGCCGCACAACAAGCTCCTGCTTTTTAGCATGTCAGCACGTCCTTATTTCTATAACACCTTCATAGCACCAGTTCAAGTGTTGGTGTCAGAGTGAGTGTGTGTGTTTGTGAGTATAAGTGAGTGTATTTGTGTGTTTGCCAGTATGTGTGTGCATGTATTTGTGTGTGTGTGTGTGTGCGCGCGTGTGTTTGTCGGTATAAGAGTGTATTTGGGTGTGTGTGTGTGTGTGTACATGAAGCAGCAGAGCAAGGCGTGGCTGCAGAGTGCAGTGTAACTGAAGGGTGTAATTACCCCGTCAGCAGCATGCTGACAGCATTAGCACTACCGTGATGGATGAACACAGTCCTGTCTGAGACTCCGCCCACAATTCTTTCAGCTGCAAAGCACTGTCAAGCGTGTTCATGCAACACTCAGGTCCTCCAAATACCAAACAATGAGTCTTTAACTCTCAATGCAATGCGCAGAACATCCTCCAAACATTAACACACCGTTCACAGACTACTCTCCGAACACTAACACAATGAGTCTTTAAATCTGAATACAACATTCACAGAATATTCTCCCAGCACTAACACAAGGTGTCTCAAAACCTTAATACCACGCTCACAGAACATCCTTCAAACAAGAATACAATGAATCTCAAAACCTTTATAAAATGTTCACAGAACATCCTTCAAACATTAACACAACGAGTCTCTAAACCTTTATAAAAATGCTCACAGAACATCTTTCAAACACTAACACACTGAGTCTCCAGACCTTACTGCCATGCTCAGAATATTCTCCAAAACCAAACACAAAAAATCTCCAAACTTTGATACAATGCTCATGGAACATCCTCCAAACACAAACTCAGTAAGTCTTGAAACCAATATATATCACTCACGGAACATTCAGCCCCTCCAAATACCTTTTGTACTAAAACAGAGTGTCAGGTGTGCTGGTGGGTGACTCGTCAACGAGACCCTCAATCAAATCCTATCGATGCCCACGCTGACTGTGGTAAATGTTGGGTAAAATTGATTCACCAGCGCGTTGCACAGATAATTGCTGGGGTTTAATCAGTTTGAGGTCCACATTCATTATCCCTAGTGACCCCTGCTGGTCAATTAGGCGCTCATTGTTCGAAGTCAAAGGCACTCACAAGAGGTCTTGTACAAAACATGTAGATCTGGGCTTGTCATTGCTTATGTCGTCAAGATCATCTAAGCAAATGACACCACATATACTACAAGTTGTCAAATTTACATTGGACTGATGTATTGGTAGTGTTGAGGTGATGTTATACTAATTTTGCACTGGCGTTTGATGTCTCCTGTGCAGGTTGGGTGGAGTACAGCCCGAGATTATTACACCTTCCAGTGGACACCCCGCCAACCGACCCAAGCAGGAGAGGCATCTATGCACCAGACAGTGCTTTTTCAAGGTGCATGCCGTAGTTTATGAGCGCTTCATACGCCCGTATGTGTGAATGTTTGTGAGAGACTGTGAATGTAGAGTTTTAACATCAGTTTTTCCACATGATAATGCTTACATGCTAACGTCCTAACATGTTAATGCTCCCTCTGTCAGTTTTATCATAACATAACATAACATAACATAACATAACATAACATAACATAACATAACATAACATAACATAACATAACATAACATAACATAACATGAGTGGCGAGAGCAGGCCATTCAGCCCAACTAGGCTTGTCAGTTTCTTTATACTATTGTGAATATATCACTTCAGATACTGTATGACGCAATGGTATCTAGCTTTAAGTCAAGCCTGCTCTTGAAAATTCCCAAGGTTTCTACCTCAACAATATGGTCAGGCAAGCTATTCCACATCGAAATTACTCTTTAGGTGAAAAATTATTTCCTAATATATTCACCTTTGGTCAACTTCCATTTGTGACGCCGAGTTCTACTAACAAGATTTGGCCGAAGGAGTCCTACATAATTCACTTTGTTAATCCCTTTAACATATTTAAAGACCTCAATCAGATCACCCCTGGGTCTCCTTTTTCTGAGACTAAAGAGATTAAGGATCTTCAGCCTGTTCTCATAGCTTTCATCTTTTATTCCTGGAATTAGCTTAGGGGATCTTCTCTGAACTTTTTCGAGAGCCTCTATATCTTTCTTAAAGTATGGTCCCCAGAACTGATAAAACTCACCATCATCTTTCAGCAGGTAGAATCCCGCAGAGAAAGCGAGAGCATTAGCATCTTAGCACATTGTGTGCCGCACTGGAGAACTGAACTGTAGGTAATAAAAACATTAGACAGGATTACTTCATGGGAGGTTAAAAACTGAAATGTGCTCCACACGAGAAAGATCTGGGAGTGATTGTTGACGAAACCCTCACAGGTTACTCCTCACATCTGGAGTATTGTGTACAGTTCTGTTAGGTGATACACAATGTGCTAACGTGCTAATGCTCTCTCTCCATGGGATACTACTTGCCCAAAGATGATGGAGAGTTTCATCAGTTCTGTCAGGTGTTGCACGATGTGCTAACCTGCTAATGCTCTCTGTCTCTAGGATACTGTCTGGCCATTGATGATGGAGAGTTTCATCAGTGCTGTCAGGTGATGCACAATGTGCTAACGTGCTAAAACTCTCTCTCTCCACAGGATACTATCTGCTGAAAGATGATGGAGAGTTTTATCAGTTCTGTTAGATGATGCACGATGTGCTAACATGCTAATGCTCTCTCCCTCTGCAGGCTACTACCTGCCGAAAGATGATGGAGAGTTTTATCAGTTCTGTTAGATGATGCACGATGTGCTAACATGCTAATGCTCTCTCCTTCTGCAGGCTACTACCTGCCGAAAGATGATGGAGAGTTTTATCAGTTCTGCTATGTGACGCATAGCGGGGAAGTCCGGGGAGCGAGCACACCCTTTCAGTTCCGCCAAGCCACGCCTCCTGGGGATGACCTGCCCACGATGTCCACAACCTCTGGCGATGACCTGCTCACCGTAGAAGACGACAGCTGCTCTGATATTCTGGTCATCACCTCTAAAACCGACCTGCTGGAGGTACATGCCCCGCAAATGCAACTCACAGCATTTATCAGCCTGTGTGACCGAGTGACCAAATCATGTGACCACAGACCTGGCAGAGAGCAGCAGGAAATATCTGTAACAAAGGTTCAGTCACATGACCATACCAAATGGCGCTTGGTCATGTGACTATTCCTAATGAGACCTTGGATCTTGTTCCCTCCCTTGCCCGAGCCCTTTCCTAAATCCACCCGCTGGCGAGAGCGAGAAAAAAGGATGGAGGAATCAAAGTTCTGCTGGAGCCTCCCAGCCCCTGACTCCTGTTCCTGGAGGGAGCATTTAGCGGCTGGAGACCTCTTTAAAGTTAATGCACCTCAACTGATTTCAGGGTGACAGGGAAGGACGAAATAAGCTAAACTTACCAGCTGACCACACCAGTCATGTGACCCCCCTAATGAGTTTTTGTCATGTGATCTCCTCAAATGAAGCCATATCCATGATCATGAGTTATCCAAAGCCTTTGTCACACATCTTATTCAACAAATGTAACCTCCCTTAACGACACAAGTCATGTGACCTCCCATGGCGAGTGTTAGTCACATGACCTCCCCTAATGGCCCTCAGTCATGTGACCGGAGCGGTAGCCATCCACCCACTCCTTATGGGCATTAAGCATGAGACCTCCCCAATGACGACCATTTGTCATGTGACCTACCCAGATGGGCATCATGTGATGTGTCCTTACAAGTGTTAGTCATGTGACCTCCCGTAATGAGCCTCTCATTGGCTGGCTCCTCTGCAGCAGAAGTTGGAGGAACTGAGAGAGGAGCTGCAGCTCCTTCAGCAAGAGAAGGAGAGACTGCGCAGAGAGAGGGAGGAGGAGAGAGAGACCTGCGCCCTACTGAGAGCACAGAACCAGGTGAGAGAGAGAGAGAGAGAGAGAGAGAGACCTGCGCCCTACTGAGAGCACAGAACCAGGTGAGAGAGAGAGAGAGAGAGAGAGAGAGACCTGCGCCCTACTGAGAGCACAGAACCAGGTGAGAGAGAGAGAGAGAGAGAGAGACCTGCGCCCTACTGAGAGCACAGAACCAGGTGAGAGAGAGAGAGAGAGAGAGAGAGAGAGAAGGAGACAGAGACCCGCGACCTAGTGAGAGCACAGAACCAGGTGAGAGAGAGAGAGAGAGAGAGAGAGAGAGAGACCTGCGCACTACTGAGAGCACAGAACCAGGTGAGAGAGAGAGAGAGAGATACCTGCGCCCTACTGAGAGCACAGAACCAGGTGAGAGAGAGAGAGAGAGAGAGAGAGAGAGAGAGAGACCTGCGCCCTACTGAGAGCACAGAACCAGGTGAGAGAGAGAGAGAGAGAGAGAGAGAGAGAGAGAGAGAGAGAGAGAGAGAGAGAGAGAGATACCTGCGCCCTACTGAGAGCACAGAACCAGGTGAGAGAGAGAGAGAGAGAGAGAGAGAGAGAGAGAGATACCTGCACCCTACTGAGAGCACAGAACCAGGTGAGAGAGAGAGAGAGAGAGAGAGAGAGAGAGAGAGAGACCTGTGCACAGAACCAGGTGAGAGAGAGAGAGAGAGAGAGAGAGAGAGACCTGCGCCCTACTGAGAGCACAGAACCAGGTGAGAGAGAGAGAGAGAGAGAGAGAGAGACCTGTGCACAGGACCAGGTGAGAGAGAGAGAGAGAGAGAGAGAGAGAGACCTGCGCCCTACTGAGAGCACAGAACCAGGTGAGAGAGAGAGAGAGAGAGAGAGAGAGAGAAATAGAATAGAATATTGGATAATATGAATATTGTTATTGTTAAATCCATTTTATTTATTTACTTATTAATGACTTATTAATTGTATCATTTTATGTATATCATCATTTTCTGTTTTGTTATCTGTCTGTCCAAAAATGCTTTGGCAATATTGTATAGGATACAGTCATGCCAATAAAGCTTATTGAATTGAATTGAAATTGAATTGAGAAAGAGAGAGACCTGCGCACAGAACCAGGTGAGAGAGAGACTTAGGTTGCCAGAAATAGGGGGTCAAAGAGGTTATTGGCCCCCCATTTTAAACCGCAGTCCCACATCCCACTGAAAATACCACTGTATGGCAGCATTTACTGTAAAAAGGCGTTTTAGTCTTAAAGAAATTGATTCCCAGCCAAGATGGCGGATTAAAGACTTCCGGTAGCTAGGGCTGCTTGGCAAAGCCGGAGTACCACCACTTTTGTTGCACAAAACAACCCTTTGCTACCCACTGGGCAGGTCTCAGGCTGAAGTATTTCACATGCTAGGGGTAGATGAATCAGGGAACGAGACAAGACTTAATTATGCCACAGCTGTTAATTATGCCATCTGGCGGTATACAGGAAGCCACTGGCTGGCAATAGCAGCCCAAGAATTGCCTATTACACCAGTGCTGTAAAATTTTTCAGCTTGATTCCTTTCCAGTGAGTAGCAACTGGCGTTTTTGTGCAGCCCAGGTTGTGGTGCTCCAGCGTCACCATACAGCCCTGGCTGCTGAAAGTCTTCAGGCCGCCATCTTGGATGGGAATTGGCGATCTCTCCACTCCCGTTCACCCTAAGACAAAGGGTATTATAAAGCGGGCAAACATAAAACAGAACTATCCAATCAATGAGGACATTTTCTCACCAATGAATTGGATACTGTGTACATTGAAACCAATAAAATTGTTCAGATGCTGTATGTGACCTTAGGTAGCCTGTCAATACTGCAAGAGACTGCATCCTGCTGTAAACATGTCAAAAGAACCAGTGTATAAGAAAGCAAAATACAGTCAAACAAAACTGAACTTCGAGGCTAACAATGTCGCATCGCTAACGACTGCTACTCCAGTGGAGCCAGGCCTTTCAACCCAAGAACTAACATTGTTAGAGGAACCCCAGAGCAGTGGCCCTGTGCTCGCTGAGTCTGTCGATCCTGCTAGCAATGAACCGTAACATTTCACAAGTTTGCGTGCAATCGTACTTGTTCATGTTAAACTTATCATGAATTGGAACCAGAAAACCTCAGTTGCATCAGCAACAAAAGCTAACCTAATAGGCTTATTGTTGGTCAATAATTTTAGTTACCAGTACGTTGAATCTGAAAAGCAACATTAGCATGCAGTGATGGGCTACACGGGGGAGGCATGTCAAAAGTTTCTCAAAGCTTTACCTGCTTCTATGTCCCAACAACAACACTCTAAGTCGTCAGACCCAGCACAAGCCTGTTTCGCGTCAAACAGGGGCCGTGTCGGTATTATGGGTTAATAATGAATAGGAATATGTTGAGAAGGTCAGGATGATGGATTAGTACACTAGAAATAAGAGGGACAGATTGAGAAAATGAGTGACTGGACTGAGAAACAACAGGTTAGACAGGGATAATGGATGGTAGACCGGGAGAAGGGGGTATTGGTTGAGATCATGGACGCAGATGGTCACGCTGGTTTGATTGGCGGTTTGCAGGAGCTCCAGCAGTGCTCTCAGACCCTGCAGGAGCGGAAGGAGGAGGCGCAGAGGAGGCAGCAGGAGGCTTCAGCCCGGCTGAGACAGCTGGAGCAGGACCTCCTGGAGCTGACACAGCGTGGGCTGCAGAAGGAGACTGAGATCGACTGGTACTGCCACAGATATCTGCGCTTTCATAGATATCCTCCCAGCGTTTGCCAGGACTTACACGGATAGGCACACTGTATGAGGACAAATAGATTTCCACTATATCTATAGGAGGACTGACACAGATTTCCACACTGTCTGTACGAAGCCTAACATAGATATCTATAAAGCATTTTCGAGGACTAACATGGATATCCACACTATCTATGCGAGGACTTGCATAGATTTCCCCAAAGTCTGTGGGAGGACTAACATAGATTTCCATCCTATCTATAGGAGGATGTACTTAGATTCCCACAGTCTGCACGAGGACGAACACAGATTTCCATGCTGTCTATTGGAGGACTAACATAGATAATCACTCTATCAATAGGAAGACTAACATAGACTTTCACACTGTCTGCAGGAGGACTGACAAAGCTATCCACACTGTCTGAAGGAGGACTTACATAAATTTCCACACTATCAATAGGAGGACTAACACAGGTTTCCACATTGTCGGTATGAGGACTAGCATAGATATCCACACTGTCTGAGGGAGGACTAACACTGATATCCACACTTTCCGTACAAGAACTAATTGAAAGTGGTTATAAATAGGACATAATTTTTGACTTTCAAAGGCAGCCCCAGTGTTTTGGAGCGCCAACACCAATGCCCACAGAGTCTGGGACTAGAGCTACCAGGGATATACACACAGTCCCATATATCCAACCTGTATTTAGGAGAACTAATTAATGGAAAAATCAAGCTGAACAGCCTTAGCACAGTGTTTGGCCTCCATAATCTGCCAGATCAGCTTCGGAACACCTTGGCATAGAGTTCGCCAGTGTCAAGCGTCACAGGAGGGATGGATTACTTGTATCAAGAAGAATTTCTTCATTTAGTGTTTAGATGATGGTGACAGAGAGATATCCGCATTGATATCGACAGCCCTATTAAGAGTGCTATCATAGATATCCACACAGCCATAGAAAAATACTACTGTGGGTATATAAAGAGCCAGGGAGCTGGCCTACTGTTATTATTCCCAATCGGGTCATAGGACTACCATAGATATCCATACTGCTGGGGAGTGGGCACAGTTTAAGAGTTATTGTAATGCAGTGACTCGTGGATAAGAGGGCTGTGGTTTCTCTGACATCGTGCTCACTTCGTTGGCAGTCTGAGGGACCGTCTGAAGAAGCTGAGCTTAGAGAACGATGCTCTGGAATCCCAGCTCAAGATGGAGAGGGACGAGCGAGAGCTGTGCAAGGTGATGACATCACTCGCAGGCGCAGGATGTGACATCATAACTACAGGCACATGATTGGAAATGTCCTGCAACATGACTGGAGCCTGAAATGTGTGTGTGTGTGTGTGTGTGTGTGTGTGTGTTTACAGCTCCAGCAGAAGAACACAGAGCTGGAGAACGCCAGGCTGTCGGCTGAGGTGCAGATGTTGCGGTCAGTGGACATGAATAAGGAAATCACCATGGCCGAGATCCAGCACCAGCTGAGCCGTCTCCGTGCTGACAAGGACAAGCTACAGAGGGACGTGCAGGCGAGCTCCGCCCTCCCGGTACGCATCACAAATGGATCAAAAATGCTCTGCCTACCCAGCACACATCACAAACTGTACTGTCACCAGAGGTTCTGTGATTAGAGATGCATCAGCAACCGCTAATATCGCGGCTACAGTGCGTTTCTGATCACGCTCAGTCTGTACGTGTGTCTGAGCGTGCTCAGTGCATGATTGTGGCTGAGCACGCTGAGTGCGTGGATGTTTCTGAGCATGCTCATTGCGTAGGTGTTTTTGAGTGCACTCAGTGCGTGGGTATTTTTGAGCGTGCTCAGTGTGTGCGTGTTACTGAGCGTGCTTGGTGCATGAGTTTCTGAGCATGATCAGAGTATGTATTTCAGAATGTGCTCAGTGCGTGTTTTTCTGAGCGTGCTCAGTGCATGATTGTGGCTGAACATGGTCAGTGCGTGGGGTTTTCTAGCCTGGAATCCATCCATATCAAGCTCTGGTCGCTCCCAAAGGTCACTCACCGATATCAGGCTGGCCTCAGTCGTATAGCCAGCGTTTTGCCCTTACGTCATTAATGAACTAGATATATAAATATTCATGTTTTCTGCTCTCGGCTGATTGGGTGACTTATTGGGGAGATCCAATAATCACGCGGCGCTATTTGCAGAATGATTACTGACTAGGTTATCCGTCGCATCTTGTTTTCAGAAGCGGTAGCTAAGTAGGCGAGCATTTAAACGTTGGGATAATCAAGTATCTCTCTTATATCTGCATGTTGGATGTATGTTTCCTTTTACTTTGCTACATTTTACAACACAACTAACGGCTGCACTCAGCATTACGAACATGAGTTTGCTGGTCAGCTACGGCATTCGTGAATGTTATTTGACATGAGCTTAAAAATTAGATTGCGCTAATTTATTCCTTGCCTGCCTACTTTCGTCGGAAAACAGAAGATGGATAGCTTGTTCCTATTATTGCAAACTATTGCAGCACAACGTCTTGGTGTTTTTAACGTGGATGGCCAACGCTTATTTTTTCGCTTTTCTCCGCTTGTTTAATATCTGATATCAGATTGCAGCAATCAAAAATATTCCTTTTCCCTTTAAAAACGATTAAACATCGATGGCAATAACTATCAGTAAACATATGAACACAAGCATTATTTCAGTTTGAAAGTTTATTTCGTAGTTTGCCGCAGTCCATACTGTATTTCTGTATTGCCAGATGTTGCATGACGCTGCTGAGAGACACAGGTCTCGAACAAAGTTCATTTTCTCCTGATCTGTTAGTCTTTAAAAATCCATTGCAGCACCAGAATATTTGGAAGATATGTGGCCTGTGAAAATAAATCCAGTATTTAATTCTGTGACAATTGGGCAAAATAATCGGTGATAATCTGTGTTCACATTCAATTCACTTCACTTCTCCCCAGTGGAATCAATTAATTCAGGACCCGCCGCAAGTCTTTCTAAAGGGGCGGGGCACCCTTGCGACTGTGAGCCAATAACAGATCACCCATGGATTTTGTGCGAATATTTGAAAGTCAAACGCTGGCCTATCGACTGAGGCCCGACTATCAGTGAGTGACCGTTGGGAGCGACCAAAGCTTGATACGGATGGATTCCAGGCTAGGGTTTTTCTGGGCATGCTCAGTGCCTCAGTGGCAGCCGGTGAACTGGCGATAGGGGAGGCTCGAAACCATCCCTTAAAAATAATGATTAGTCATAACCTGTTGTCAATCATTCATTTAAATTACCATTACAAAAGCTTCGACAGCTACTATCAGATGTGTCCAGATTTCATTAATAATGCACACTTGTCAACTCTCACGCATTCGGTGTGAGTTTAAATTGCATATTTACGTTCCCCTGCTGTAGTCAGCAGTTATTCAATCAACGCATGTGTAAGAGATTCTTGTGCGGAATTGAAGTCCTTGTGCCTGGAGGTTCATCAGTTTCACATGCGTTTCAGTTTTTATGACTTCTTACGCTTTTCTTTACTTGGGGGTTGGAAAAAATGCATGTGTTTCATGATCGTTTAAATAGTTTAAATGAAATGAGATCATTTGAAACATCTTAATGCAATTCCATTGCTTCCAACCCCTCTTACTTATATCTCTTACACTTGTGTTGATTGCATAATTGCTGACTACAGCAGGGGAACGTAAATATGCCACTAAACCTCACACCGAATGCGTGAGAGATGACAGGTGTGCGTTATTCATGAAAACTGGCCACATCTGATAATGAGAGTTTTCAGAGTTTCTGTCATGGTAATTTAAATGAATGATTGACACCAGGTCATGACCAATCATTATTTTTAAGGGACGGGTTTCAGCCTCCCCCATCACCAGTTCACCAGCCGCCACTTCAGTGCAAAGGTGTTTTTGAGCATGCTCAATATGTAGGTGTTTCTTAACGCGCTCAGTGAAAGTGTTTCTGAGCGCGCTCAGTGAATGTGTTTCTGAGCGCGCTCAGTGAATGTGTTTCTGAGCGCGCTCAGTGAATGTGTTTCTGAGCGCGCTCAGTGAATGTGTTTCTGAGGGCGCTCAGTGAATGTGTTTCTGAGCGCGCTCAGTGAATGTGTTTCTGAGCGCGCTCAGTGAATGTGTCTCTGAGCGCGCTCAGTGAATGTGTTTCTGAGCGCGCTCAGTGAATGTGTTTCTGAGCGCGCTCAGTGAATGTGTTTCTGAGCGCGCTCAGTGAATGTGTCTCTGAGCGCGCTCAGTGAATGTGTCTCTGAGCGCGCTCAGTGAATGTGTTTCTGAGGGCGCTCAGTGAAAGTGTTTCTGAGCGCGCTCAGTGAATGTGTTTCTGAGCACGCTCAATTAATGTGTTTCTGAGGGCGCTCAGTGAAAGTGTTTCTGAGCATGCTCAGTGGGTGTCCGCAGGGGGAGAATGCCCAGCTGAAAGAGCAGCTGCGGCAGAAGGAAGAGCAGCTCCAGGCCCTGCGGCAGCAGGCGGCCATGTTGGCATCTGAGCTGCGGGACACTGCGAGCGCTCGGGACCAAACCATGTCTGAGCTTTATCGCGCGCGGCTCGAGGCCGATGCTCTCCGAGCGAACCTGGCTGATGCTCGTGTGGAGTACACACGCGTGGAGGAACAGCTGCAGAACCTGAAGAACACAGCGCAGCAAGAACCAGTAAAGAACAACCCAGAACCTTGACACATTCAACACTGAACTCGGACACACTAAACACAGAACCCGGACACAGTCAAAACACAGCCCAGATACACACAACAAACACAGAACCGTGACATGTTGTACACAGAACCCTGATAAATTTGATGTAGAACCCAGACACACTCAACACAGAACCCTATACACTCAAATAGGAACCAAAATACACTCAACACACAGCCAAGATTCGCCCAACAAACACAGAACCCAGATAAACTCAACACAGAACCCTGATACACACAACAAATAATCCTGATACACTTAACACAGAATGCAGATACACTCAACAAACACAGATCCCTGATGACCTGAACAAAGAACCCTGACACACTCAACACAGAATCTGAACGCCAGTGGCTAAACGCCATAGCACAGAACACAAAGATGCTGGGCACCAAATACACAGCATTAAAACCTTGCACACTGCATCCAAACGTCAGTATATACATAGACACAAAACAGTAGAGCCCAGATACACAGAACCAGATCTGCGTGGCTGGATGACTTTGTGGATGTTAATTGATTTTAAAATGAATGAGCCATTATGTACCTGTTAGGGTGCTTCAGCACGGGAGGCAGAGCTTCAGCAGGAAGGGGAGGAGCTGAAGTTGAGGCTGCAAATGGCTGCGGAGCACTATAAGGAGAAGTACAGAGAGTGCCACCGATTGCGCAAACAGCTTTCCCAGCTGCAGGCGGTGAGAGCCAATCAGTAGCCCCCTCACAGAGAAAACCACACCCACTGTAATTTGCATTACTGGTTGGACGGAACTGACTGATTTGTAATGTCTTGACTGGCAGGTGAGATTGAGATTGGCTGTGGTTAGTGCTGACTGACTGGACTGACAGGGCATTGTGCTTTGCTGTGGTTAGTAATGACTGGACTGGCAGGGGATTGTGATTGGCTGTGGTTAGTGATGACTGACTGGACTGGTAGGGGATTGTGATTAGCTGTGGTTAGAGATGGCTGACTATACTGCAGGGGATTGTGATTGGTTGTGGTTAGTAATGACAGACTGGACTGGCAGGGGATTGTGATTGGCTGTGGTTAGTAATGACTGGAATGGCAGGGGATTTAGATTGGCTGTGGTTAATGCTGACTGACTGCACTGGCAGGGTATTGTGTTTGGCTGTGGTTAATAATGACTGGACTGGCAGGGGATTGTGATTGGCTGTGCTTCGTAATGACTGGACTGGCAGGGCATTGTGATTGGCTGTGGTTAGTGCTGTCTAACTGCACTGGCAGGGAATTGTGTTTGGCTGTGGATAGTAATGACTGGACTGGCAGGGGATTGTGACTGGCTGTGGTTAGTGCTGACTGACTGCACTGGCAGGGTATTATGATTGGTTGTGGTTAGTAATGACTGGACTGGCTGGGGATTGTGATTGGCTGTGGTAAGTAATGACTGAACTTGCATGGAATTGTGATTGGCAGCGGTTAGTGATGACTGACTGGACTGGCAGGGGATTGTGATTGGTTGTGATCAGTAATGACTAGACTGGCAATGGATTGTGATTGGTTGTGGTGAGTAATGACTGCACTAGCAGGGGATTGTGATTGGCTGTGCTTAGTAATGACTGGACTGGCAGGGGATTGTGATTGGCCATGGTTAGTGCTGTTGACTGCACTGGCAGGGAATTGTGTTTGGCTGTGGTTAGTAATGACTGGACTGGCAGGGGATTGTGATTGGCTGTGGTTAGTAATGACTGGACTGGCAGGGGATTGTGATTGGCTGTGGTTAGTAATGACTGGACTGGCAATGGATTGTGATTGGTTGTTGTGAGTAATGACTGCACTGGCAGGGAATTGTGATTGGCTGTGGTTAGTGCTGTCTGACTGCACTGGCAGGGAATTGTGTTTGGCTGTGGTTAGTAATGACTGGACAGGCAGGGGATTGTGATTGGCTGTGGTTAGTAATGATTGGACTGGCAGGGGATTGTGATTGGCCGTGGTTAGTGGTGTCTAACTGCACTGGCAGGGAATTGTGTTTGGCTGTGGTTAGTAATGACTGGACTGGCAGGGGATTGTGACTGGCTGTGGTTAGCGCTGACTGACTGCACTGGCAGGGTATTATGATTAGTTGTGGTTAGTAATGACTGGACTGGCTGGGGATTGTGATTGGCTGTGGTTAGTAATGACTGAACTGGCATGGAATTGTGATTGGCAGTGGTTAGTGATGACTGACTAGACTGGCAGGGAATTGTGATTGGTTGTGATCAGTAATGACTAGACTGGCAATGGATTGTGATTGGTTGTGGTGAGTAATGACTGCACTAGCAGGGGATTGTGATTGGCTGTGCTTAGTAATGACTGGACTGGCAGGGGATTGTGATTGGCCATGGTTAGTGCTGTTGACTGCACTGGCAGGGAATTGTGTTTGGCTGTGGTTAGTAATGACTGGACTGGCAGGGGATTGTGATTGACTGTGGTTAGTAATGACTGGACTGGCAGGGGATTGTGATTGGCTGTGATTAGTAATGACTGGACTGGCAATGGATTGTGATTGGTTGTTGTGAGTAATGACTGCACTGGCAGGGGATTGTGATTGGCTGTGGTTAGTGCTGTCTGACTGCACTGGCAGGGAATTGTGTTTGGCTGTGGTTAGTAATGACTGGACAGGCAGGGGATTGTGATTGGCTGTGGTTAGTAATGACTGGACAGGCAGGGGATTGTGATTGGCTGTGGTTAGTGGTGACTGACTGCACTGGCAGGGTATTGTGATTGGCTGTGGTTAGTGGTGACTGACTGGACTGACAGGGGATTGTGATTGGCTGTGGTTAGTAATGACTGGATTGGCAGGGGATTGTGATTGGCTGTGGTTAGTAATGACTGGATTGGCAGGGGATTGTGATTGGCTGTGGTTAGTAATGACTGGATTGGCAGGGGATTGTGATTGGCTGTGGTTAGTGGTGACTGACTGCACTGGCAGGGTATTGTGATTGGCTGTGGTTAGTGCTGACTGACTGCACTGGCAGGGAATTGTGATTGGCTGTGGTTAGTAATATCTGTATTGGCAGGGGATTGTGATTGGCTGTGGTTAGTAATGACTGGATTGGCAGGGGATTGTGATTGGCTGTGATTAGTAATGACTGGATTGGCAGGGGATTGTGATTGGCTGTGATTAGTAATGACTGGATTGGCAGGGGATTGTGATTGGCTGTGGTTAGTAATGACTGGATTGGCAGGGAATTGTGATTGGCTGTGGTTAGTAATATCTGGATTGGCAGGGGATTGTGATTGGCTGTGGTTAGTAATGACTGGATTGGCAGGGGATTGTGATTGGCTGTGATTAGTAATGACTGGATTGGCAGGGGATTGTGATTGGCTGTGGTTAGTAATGACTGGATTGGCAGGGGATTGTGATTGGCTGTGGTTAGTAATGACTGGATTGGCAGGGGATTGTGATTGGCTGTGGTTAGTAATGACTGGAGTGGCAGGGAAGTGGGATTTGCTGTGGTTAGGAATATCTGGATTGGCAGGGGATTGTGATTGGCTGTGGTTAGTAATGACTGGATTGGCAGGGGATTGTGATTGGCTGTGATTAGTAATGACTGGATTGGCAGGGGATTGTGATTGGCTGTGGTTAGTAATGACTGACTGCACTGGCAGGGTATTGTGATTGGCTGTGGTTAGTGCTGACTGACTGCACTGGTAGGGAATTGTGATTGGCTGTGGTTAGTAATATCTGTATTGGCAGGGGATTGTGATTGGCTGTGGTTAGTAATGACTGGATTGGCAGGGGATTGTGATTGGCTGTGATTAGTAATGACTGGATTGGCAGGGGATTGTGATTGGCTGTGATTAGTAATGACTGGATTGGCAGGGGATTGTGATTGGCTGTGGTTAGTAATGACTGGATTGGCAGGGAATTGTGATTGGCTGTGGTTAGTAATATCTGGATTGGCAGAGGATTGTGATTGGCTGTGGTTAGTAATGACTGGATTGGCAGGGGATTGTGATTGGCTGTGATTAGTAATGACTGGATTGGCAGGGGATTGTGATTGGCTGTGGTTAGTAATGACTGGATTGGCAGGGGATTGTGATTGGCTGTGGTTAGTAATGACTGGATTGGCAGGGGATTGTGATTGGCTGTGGTTAGTAATGACTGGATTGGCAGGGAATTGTGATTGGCTGTGGTTAGTAATATCTGGATTGGCAGGGGATTGTGATTGGCTGTGGTTAGTAATGACTGGATTGGCAGGGGATTGTGATTGGCTGTGATTAGTAATGACTGGATTGGCAGGGGATTGTGATTGGCTGTGGTTAGTAATGACTGGATTGGCAGGGGATTGTGATTGGCTGTGGTTAGTAATGACTGGATTGGCAGGGGATTGTGATTGGCTGTGGTTAGTAATGACTGGATTGGCAGGGGATTGTGATTGGCTGTGGTTAGTAATGACTGGATTGGCAGGGGATTGTGATTGGCTGTGGTTAGTAATGACTGGATTGGCAGGGGATTGTGATTGGCTGTGGTTAGTAATGACTGGATTGGCAGGGGATTGTGATTGGCTGTGGTTAGTAATGACTGGATTGGCAGGGGATTGTGATTGGCTGTGGTTAGTAATGACTGGACTGGCAGGGGATTGTGATTGGCTGTGGTTAGTAATGACTGGATTGGCAGGGGATCGTGATTGGCCCTCACTGGTTTATTTTCTGACTTCAGGACCAGAAGAAAAGAGCTGAAGCAGAAACCGAAGCCTCAGCAGTGGAAGCTTCTACAGAACTAGAGATATCAGAGGCAGCAACAGCACCAGCGGTGACATCACCGGCAGCCATATTAGCACCAATGACATCTGCACCAGTGACATCATCAGTGGTGACATCATCAACAGCGACATCAGCACCAGTGACATCATCAGCGGCGACATCATCGGCAGAGACATCAGCGCCAGTGACGTCACCAGTGGTGAGCTCACCAGGAGTGATGTCAGAAGTGTTGACATCTGCAGCTGCAGTGACGCCTGACACAAAGACTCCATCTGCTCCTCCTGTGGAGATGCCCTCACACCCGGAGCCCAGCTCTGAGAACAGCACAGTGAGTAC